>LR746266.1:5000-355248 GCA_902729315.2 Spirodela intermedia
TTGTTGATTCCACTATGGGAACAGAAAGCTAGAAGTATCTTGCTTGTGCTTGCTAGCAATATGTTTAACAAAAAAAATCCTTCATTATTGGCTCACCATTATTGTAAGGAATTTGAAAGTTTTACATGCATAAACTTGTTTATGGCCCAAATTAAAAAACTTAACTATAAAAATTCTTAAAGCAATTGTTTCTGAACATCAAAAGGGTAAATTCCAGGAATATATCTCAACAAAGAAAACACATAGCAGAATATTTTAATGGAGCACAAAACATAGGGAGAAGAATGTGAGAATCGTTTTTCTCCATTTCACCAACATGCAGGCAACCTAGATGAAAAAAATTACCAAAATGTTCTTTAGCATTGATACATTGAACAGTGATCGTGGAAGGGGAGAGAGACGCAAGGTTAGGAAATGTTTAGTAGATTATTTGGGAGAACAAACTATGAGCATAGAATTTCAAGAAACTATTGACTGCTCAATGTATGTTCCTTTCTTGTGAACAATAATAGACAAATATATATTGTGGAATGTAGACATACTGAAGAAAAATTAGAATTACTCAAAGTCAAACAAAATGTCAAAGCTATGAAAAATAAGACTGCTTGATTTTAACAACACGTGTGCTTTAATTTTCTGTTGTATTTTTGTATAGTGCTGAAATATAAGGTCTAAGAATTTCAATTCCCCCAATGTGTAGGAGTTGCCCAAGAATTTTGCAATGCAGTAAAATAGTAAAATAGTCACAAACATTTACACTGAATTTGATAATGAATTGAAGCCACTTTGGAAATCAATAAAAGATGGCTTCGTTTATGGGAGACACTTGAAGATGATGTGGACACTGCATAGAAGATCAATAGATTGCATAATGACAATTGCATCCAATTATGTGGATTCACCCACCCAATGATGTCCTTGAGTTTCAAAATACTACATTTTTCTAACACACTAACCACATGTGTATTCCATGAGAGAAGGAAGAAAAAATCTTTAAAGTGTTCCAAGTATGTCCTTCCGAGTGGATGGTGAGAACTAATAACTATACAACATGAATAATGTATCACTTTTCAATTTTAGGGTTGATCCTCAAGGATGGCAAAAACTAATATTGATTAATTTCTAATTTTTCTAACACAAATACTAATTAAAAGAAAGGAACAAATGAAATAAGATGAGAGAAATGATAATATTCACCTCAATGTTTAATATTCTTCTTTCTCAATTACTTTCATAAATTTATTTCTTTGATTTAGCTCTAGATAGATAGAAAGAAGGTTTTAATGGTGAGATAATTAAATCAAGAATAGCAAAAAATAATTTAGTGATTATGAAATGATAAGATTTGAAGGGTGATTGTCAATAAAATGACTTCTAAAAGTAAATTATGAAATAATTTAGAGAATGTTTTGAAATAATTAAAACTAAGATAAAAAATTGATTAGAATCTAGAAACACATTAGTTGTTAATCAAGAATAAATAAAATAATTAATTTTGTGATAAAAAATAATTTTAAAACTATAATCAAACTTTGTTGTAAGTCACAATCACATAGCAAAGTTCTTTAAACCTAAGAAAGTTTTAATTATTAGATAAAATTTAAATTAAATGTTATAACCTTGAATAAAAATCTTTTCCTTCCTTGAAGAACAAAATACTTAGATTAATTTAATTCAAAAATAAGATCTCTCTAATCAATGCTTGTCACCCAAAGAATAAAAAGACATAAAATAAGATTATAATAAAAGAATAAAACACAAAACTCTGTTGGTCACAACCCCCTTGATTATGAGATCTTCCTCATTCCTTGCTCTCCAACTTGGTTATGTTGCCCTTATGTGCCTCCTGACCTCCTAACTTCCAACCCACCATCTTCCTTTATTATCTCATCATAATAAATTCACAAAAATTCAGGTTTTTTTTAAATTGCTTAAAGTTAAAATAAAATCCCAATTATTAAATTTCTTTTACAAAACATCTCATCTTGGAATTTTTAATATTAAAATTTCGTATTTAACTAATGTAACTCACAATCACATTTAACTTTTTATTTTCAAATAAATATCAATAAATCAATGTAAATACATAAAACTTTTTTTTTCTGAAAATATATATCAATATGTATTTTTTAATAAGATAAACCATAAACATAGATAAAAATTGACATCTTAATTATATAATTCAAAGAATTATCAAGCATGTTTAGCTAACTATCATGTACTTAGCAACATATGCAAAATTGTGGTGGAGGATGAGGATGGACAAGTCATACTCCCCCTATATAACTAGTTTCCCTACGAGTTGAGGGAGCAATTTCGACCCACCAACAAATAATGTATGGCAAGGATGTCACTTCAACAACTTCCTCTAATGGGGACTATATGAAAAAATGTGAAGAGGTTCTCTTTAGTCATCCTCAACATTAAGGGTATGTTAGAAGAGGATAAGGTAGTCAACATTGAGGTGCTCATCACCTCAAGTCAACAATGGCAAGGTCCAATGTGCTCATTGACTTGCAAAGCTTTGACACTAATGAGATGTCAAGAGGGGCCAAATAGCAAGAGATCTAAGGAAGGAACACCAAGGGAAACTATGACAAGACCATGGTACAACAACTACCAAGGGTCAAGGAGGACCCAAGATGGCTGCAATAGACATCCAATGTGCTCACCCCTTTGTCCCCTTGCAAAGGACTGCACTTGAGGAAGGACTGCCCAAAGCGAGCTGTCAACATGATGACAACACAACAAGAAGTGGAGGAGTGTACACCAACTCTAAACCCCCTATAGGTGCTAGGTGTATAACGACAACATCAAGACTAGGTGGATCAACAGAGATAAGCTGATCTATCTACATGGTGATCACCATCAACGATCAGACTATGCTTGCAATGGTCGATAGTGGGGTGACCCACAACTTCTGCTCAGAGAGGCAACACATATGGACCCAATGTTATCACAAAGAGACAGCCAAAGGAAGGTCATCAACTCATTGGTGGCACATACCCCTCTTGTTGGTTGGCCAAGTCCCTATTCTATCTCTAGAGTAAGGAGGGCAAAGCAGGACCCTATGTCTGCACTCTAAGTGGGAGAAAAGTGGAGGTGGGGCGAAGAAGACCCCCCTCAACATTGTCTTGATGCAAGATGAAGGGCTTGCAGGAGTGCACACAGCAAGTGCGGTGCTCACCGGAGAGTGGGCTGTGATTGGGGAAGGATGGCACAACCCTAACTAGTCAGCTCGATATTCCAGCTGCAGAATCTCACCACATGCCTAAAGAGTAGGCACATGCATGCATAGGTATGCACACGCAAGAGCAGTGGTATGACAGGCACCAGTGAGCCCCCTCACTGATGTAAGGCATGGTGCCGGCACCACATGGCATGGTAAGACAGTGCAACCAGGCACACGGAAACGTAGGCAGGTGCGGTGCAACATGGCGGAACGGGCTGGTGTCAACACTTGGAGGCATGCACATGGTGAACCTTACTGCAGAGTTGCAGCAGCCAGAAATCTACGACTACGTGAGACCCATCGCTCCCATTCTTTCCCTAATTTCTCTCCTCCTGCTCCCACTCTACCATAGCTCCCACAACCCCCCTACTCTGCTCTCCCCTCCGATGACCTTGTTATGGTCATGACAAACCCCTCTCCATATCATTCCCCCGCTTCACCCTCTTCACAAGTGGGGCTGAGGGCTCCAGCGTTTAGACCCCACAATACCCCCCCCTCCCCCCATAGACCTGTTAGGCTAGGTGGGTCAACAGGGCACTGAGTACATGGCAGGAGAAGCGGCATGACGTGGCATTGACTACAGTACATGGCAGGCATGCGGGACCAGTGAGCACCCTCACTAACTAGTGTTGTGTCGGCATATGTAGGAATAGGGTGCCGAGGCATACGCGAAAGATGCGTGGTGAGCACAGCCTCCTCCCCCACCCCGTATGATCTAGGGGGCAGGTAGAGGACCCCCCCTCCATTCTCCCCTCAGATAACCTATTGATGGTCGAGGCACACACCAACCTCACCTCCCCCTACTTCACAAGTGGGCGGGGAGATCTTTGGCCCCGATTTCTCCCTCCCCTTGTGCCCCCACTCGAGTGATTCTGGCGACAGATGCAGCCCCCCTCATCTCCTCCGGTGACCTTGTGATAGTCGTTAGGTTCCCACACCCCCCAACCCTCAAACCCCTCTTGGGCGAGGTGGGTCGACACAGTATGGCACAGAGCGGCCTGGTGTCAGCGGGAGCAGCGGCTAGGTATGACATGGGCAGCAGTACATCGCAAGCACGCGACACCAGTGAGCACCTTCACTAGGTATGGTGTAGTCAGTCACACAGCGATCGATGTAGGCGAGGCGACACGACAGGAATGGGCTGGTGTCAGCACGCGAAGGTGCAAGTTGCCACCGTATGACAGGCACCAGTGAGCACCCTCACCGTAGGCACAAGTCGACACGACAGGAATGTGGTGCGGCGTAACTGGTGCTGCGGGAGGGACGTAATCGTTGCAGCGCACCCATGAGGGAGGACGAGGCAACACGTTGGTGTGCTGCAGATCGGGGATGCATGGGGGTCGCTCGTCGGATCCTTGACGAGGCGCCGACCACATGACAATTGTTTCCCCAAATTTCTCTCTCCTTGTGCTCCCACCACCCTCCTTGCACTCAGATGACCTTGTGAGGCGAGAGCACCCCCCCCCCTCTTCACCGGTGGGCGGGGGCTCCTTGGCCCCGATTTCTCTCTCCCCTTGTGCCACCTTCGCGCGATTTTGGGGGCCAGGCGGAGGCCCCCCTCCTCTACTCTCCCCTCTGATGACCTAGTGACGGTCATGAGCCCCCCCCGGGCCTTAGGCTCGTTTTTCGCTCTCCTCGCGCCCTCACCTTGTGACCTTGTGACGGTCATGACCCCCTCCCCCGTGACGATGGGGTGGAAGAACAGCTGTCTGGCAGGAGAAGACAGCGCACAGCTGTCCACGGCTTCGATGCTGACCACAGCTCCTACACGTGAGCTGCAAGAGGAGCCGAAGAGCAGCATGAAGTGAGCCCCGATGGCAATGAGAATGCAGCAACCTGTGGAAATGAGAAGCATAAATCACAACAGAAATACTAAAGAGGACTGAGCAGAAATCACACTAAGAGAAGAGAGGAGAAGGTGCGAGAAGCGGATAAGTCTCTCTCTGAGCACTGGAAGACGGCAAAAACGGCGAATGCAAGAGAAAAAAAGTAGTCGGCAAGAAAATAAGAAAGAAAGATATGCAGAAGAAGACGATGGCAATACGAAGTATGGAAGAAGATGATAAAAAGATACCAGTGGAAGTTGAGCCCATGCTGATGTGTTTGGAAACTCGGGCCAGTGGAAGAAAATAACATGGGTTTTTACCTTAATCCATTGAAAAAATGTTAGTTACATATCCCAATATTGACGTACATATCCCCACTCTCACTCTATGATCAGTACCTGACTTCTTTCTATGATCACTCCTTTGCCTCTCTCACCCATAATCTACTCTTCCCATCTCTCAGTTCCTGCATTATAAGGCTTCTCCATTAAATCAATTATCTTCCCCACCATTATTCCATAACTTACTTGTCAGCTATAATAGCCATAGAAACACTCCATATGGAAAAACTAAATGATCAGTTTGGTACTAATAAGTACAAGAGTCATTAGAGGATGCTAGAAAACCTAAAGATAAATAAACACCCCTTTAAATGAAAAATTACCTAGGCCACAATGCACTGATCACAAATCACTAATTGGCAGTGGGCTGATCTCATGATACTACATTTCAATATCAATCATCCAAAACTCGCTGGGTGGATATCTGTTCATCAATGGGGAGGAGCCCTTTTCAAAATCTATGATGGAAGTTCAGGCATTCAACAGGGAGCAAGGAGGAATGAACTAACCTCCACAACGTCAATGGTTTAATTTTCTAGAATTGCATGAAGAACTTTGTAGCAAATTAATATTGGACAAAGTTTAACATATAATATAAAAAATCTAATATTTTCATTTATTATATCATTTGGTTCTCCAAATCTTACTACTTCCCTTAGCAACTAACAACTAAAGAGGAAAATGAAAATCGCATAAAAAAATTGCAACATTTATGACACATTTGGACACACTTCAACAAAGTTACCCACATTACTACAAGGCAGGATTATTTATATTACTCTTAATTTTGTGGCCATCTTGCTGAATGAGGGTTTCATATTTTCTCACTATGATCAATGGGGTTTCTTTGGCATGAAACATCAAAGCAGGGAGCCTATGTAAAGTAAACTTCCTAAATAAACCACACTTCTTTCAACTTTTTTTATCTTCACTCAGGCCACTCCTGCATCCCCACTTGCTGTAATCTCTTTAGGCATTAGTGACACGTAAACAAGGAAGTCAATCATATGACCTAGGTTACATATGTCTATTAATTAATATCATGAGAAAACTTTCTAGTTTGATCTATCTCATGAAATCCCATTTAATTATTTATATACTAGTGGAAAAATGAGTTCATACCTTTCTGAGATCCATATTCCACACGTGTTGCATGCCAAATCTATAAAATCTATAGTTGTATTATCCCTTTTTTAAAAAAATGAGTTTATGCTTTAAGAAACTTATTGAATCATATGAAAATTTCCCTAGAATCTAGAGACCTGATCACTAAATTGGTAAAGAAGACTTATGAACACATCACAGGGAATAACATTACAGAAATACAAAAATAGAAAAATTAGCCTACTTAGGTACATTTGTATTAGTGCAAATCAGCATATGCCTCAGGTGGTTTAGGGAAGATCCATGGCATGAATCATCCCGATCTTCAACTCTTGAGGCTAAGTTACATGTGATCTAAA
Organism: Spirodela intermedia; assembly: GCA_902729315.2. Lineage (NCBI taxonomy): Eukaryota > Viridiplantae > Streptophyta > Magnoliopsida > Alismatales > Araceae > Spirodela > Spirodela intermedia. The sequence goes on from LR746266.1 coordinate 11,863, forward strand.
TGATGTCCATGTAATCATTCAAATATGGATTGCAACATGGATTTTCTAAACCTTAGTCCCACCCATAAAAGTCAAACTAAGAAACTCATCTGAAAGTATAATCCAATCAATCTATAGGATGCTTATTTTCCTTAGTATGAAGAATGAAAGTTATCACTAGAGGATATTGAAAAGCACACGTTATAAAAAATATAAGTAAAAATAAAAAATCAAGTTGAAATGTCCAAGACATTTATTTGCAAGAAATTGAAAGGTAAATAATCACGTAGTGCATTTTAAGATTGAAATAAGGACTCCAAAACATCACGCAACAAACATAGGGAACAAAAATAACTTAAAGCTGAAAATAGAAATTAATTGGGAGTACCTTCCTTAAATTGCAGCAACAAAATTCTTAGTCAAAGCTACCCACCAATCTGAAAGATTGAAAAGTCGTCACTAAATCCAGACTAATGAACTTCAGTACGTCCCAACAATTAGTAATTTCAAATGTTGGATATCATAATGAGATCATAGTCATAATCAACATGTAAATGAGAGACCAACTGATATTACCATTGCAGCCAAAGGAGAGAATTTCTTTGTCTGCTCCTTCAGACAAGAGAAGTATCAGATGTGAACTCCAGCAGCTCATACCGAACAGCTGAGGCATTGAAATTTACTTCTGTAAAAATAAAAAAGTTTTAAGAATAAGCACCTAAGTCAAAGATAAACAACAAAAATCTATAGTAAGACACATCAAAGTGAAATAAATTAATACATACTTTTAAAAGAGCCATCAAGCAGCAAAAGGTGTGCCTCAAAAGGTTTATTGAGAACATTTTCATTTCTATTTACAAGAAACATATGCAATTGAGCAGCAGCACTGACAAGTGCATCTTTATCTTGAGATTGGGCTATGTAGGAGATTTCTCCACTAGGACTTTGAGCAACAAGATGTTCTTACTCAATAAAAACAAAGATAGTTATATCTAGTGCACTTACTAGTTCTATGCTATCAGAGAGTTAGATAACCTTTTAGTGGGCAGAAAATTATTGTAAATTGACATGACTGTAAGAAATCTGACAACATCAGGGACATTGTTGACATCATCATTAAATAATTCACCATCTATCTAGAAAAGAAAATTTATTTGAATAATAAAGCATTTGGAGTATGATGAAAATTATCTAATTTGAACTATGAAATATGCATGACATAAAAAAACAACTTGAATCAAATGAAGAGATTAATATTTCTATACATATGCCTAATGAAATAATCTGACTCAAATGAGGAGAATAATACATATCCAAACTATTGCATGCTTTAAAGTAGTAAAACACATCACATGGTATATGAGAAATTTTACCTTGTCATGGTCTTCTAGAAACCTTGAATAGACTAAAAAGAAAAAAATTGATACTGGGAGAGAAAAATGATTGGGCCATCACAAGAAAATGTAACAAACACTTTCCAAGTGTGGTGAGAAAAGAGGAAAAAAAGAGCAAGCTCACTTTCTACCTTTTAGTACCAACATACTTCATTCCTCATTCAATCCATTTATGACTTGGGGCAAACAAACATCTAATAAAAGTCAAAGAAGAATGTCTTGGCCACGGTGAAACAATAGTTAAAAAAATGATCAAAACTATAATTACTCTCAAGTAAAAATAACAGAGATTTGAATCGGTCAAAACCTTGCATATTGCCACGCTTCTGATTTAAGCTTCACAAAAATCATAAAAAATGATGTCCTCTTGATTCTCAAAAATTACAATGATAGGACACAAGTTAGAAAATCAAGCAATAATTTCTCAAAAATAGCATGTAGATTAGGCAATAACTTATGAAGTGGATTCTATAATCTATTATGACACTTTTCATTTGATGTGTCACATTTGACATTACTTAATGTGACATTTATCATCATTTTACTTAGATTAATATGTAAAATGACAAATTAGCATCCAGATTACTTAAATCATTACTAATCTCTTGGTGGTACTCATAAGAATTCAAATTCGAACTAATAATGATTGAAAATCTCATGTTTAAAGGTAAGATAAATTATAACTAAACATTTTTACCTTATACATGCCTTAAATTCCAACAACAAGTATCAAGGGTGAATTTTATCTCAATTGTGCAAACACTCCTCAAGATTGCATTCAAATTTTCATCTTGATATCAATGCAAAGTCAACACTTTTAATTAGTAAATATCACCCAGTAGATATTTGAAAACTCTATCTAGCACTCAAGAATGTTTTCCATTCTATTAACACAGTCTTTTATTTATAGGGAGGATGAACAAGCAATTCTCCAATCTAAAAACCCGATTTTTGGAGCTTCACTCTGTCTCCTTTTTGTTTATTTCTTTCTTTCATATGTAGACAGGTAGCTTTTTCCTCACGGGTTTTTGTTTTTGACGAGAGGAGAGTGGATAAGCACTTCCCCTGTCTAAAAGCCCCATTTTTGGAGCTTCACTCTGTCCTTTTTTTTCCTTTCTTTCTTTCATACATAGATAGGTAGCTTTTTCCTCACATGCCTTTTTACTGACGAGAGGAGAGTGGATAAGCACTTCCCCTGTCTAAAAGCCTGATTTTTGGAGCTTCACTCTATCTTTTTCTTTTCTTTCATATATAGACAGGTAGCTTTTTCCTCACGGGTTTTTGTTTTTGACGAGAGGAGAGTGGATAAGCACTTCCCCTGTCTAAAAGCCCGATTTTTGGAGCTTCACTCTGCCTTTTTTTTTCTTTCTTTCTTCCACATGTAGACAGGTAGCTTTTTCCTCACGAGCTTTTTCATGGCAAGCTTTTGACCTCTCCCTATGATTACTTTGACTGAGGAATTTAGAACTTCCATCATCTTGAAATGTTCAATAGACTCTCAATACCTACTGGGTGATATCTACTAAAATATAAAGAGTAGATCTCGCAAATTCAATTTCATGAAAAATTTAATATGCACTTGAGGAGTATTTTCACAATCATTTTATTATTTCAAACCATGTAGCTAACCATAATTGTCCAAACATGGTCTAAATGCAAGTAATATATTAATTTGTCTTCTTATATTCATGAGCACTATGTTGTACAACTATAATACATGGAAAAGGTTAAAAAAAAAAATCAGAAATTATTACAAGCAAGAAGCTAGAGAGAGAACATTATCAAAACATAAAAGAAATAACTATGACAGTGATTCGGATGGTAAATGCAGGCTTGAGTATATATAATGTTTCACATGGAGTTCAATTTCCTTTCGATCATATCATATAAAAAAAAGGGAATGTCCAGCTGCACTTCAAATTTTAAAATTGAACCAGGCCGATCATTTTAAAACGTAAGAATATTGATGCCTAATTATATGCAATATATGTATGAGAGAGAGAGAGAGAGAGAGAGATTGCAACGATGTTAGATTCTTGAGAGCGGGACCACATACTGAGTAGAGCACGATGATGTGGGTCATCTTCTCGTCATAGAGATTGCCGAGGCCAAGGTCGGAGATTTTTGGGTTTACATCAGCGTCGAGGAGCACGTAGCTGGGCCTCATGTCCCTGTGGACGGTCCTCAACCGCAACTCCTCGTGTAGGTACACCAGCCCCCTCGTCGTCCCGACGCAGATCTCGTACCACGCCGCTCACTCCAGCTGCAACCCTCCGCCGCTCTTCCCTGCAACTCCGACGGTGGCGGCGCCCACCAGCCGCTTTTCGGTTCCGTAAACAGAAAAGAAAAACAAGAAAAGAAAAGAAAAGGAAAGAATGAAGGAAGGAAGGAAGGAGGAGGTGATTAGGTTGCTTCACGGTCACCCTCCTCCCGTCGAAGAGCTTCCCCAGCGGAAGGTGAACAGGCCACGGCAATGTGCTTCTTCTATTTCCTCTCTCCTTTCTCCTTTTTCCCTCTTTTTCTTCGGTCTTCCGCTCCTCTCTCCCGTCGGGAACTGTTAAGATGGTTCACGGTGGACCTGCGGATGGGGCAACGATCACGGTGGATCGGCCAAATCGGGCGTTGGATCGGGCAAAGCCGCGGATCAAGACGGTTCGGCGGATCAGCGGACCGCTTTTGGGGGGAAAAACCGGAGCCTCTCCTCCCCCCCCCCCCCTCTTTCTGTCTCTCTCCCTCTCCCCCCCTTCTCTCCCTCTCTCTGTGTCTCTCTCTACGCCTCTGTCTCTGTCTATGTGTCTGTCTCTCTCCCTCTCCCCCCTCTCCCTCTCTCTGTGTCTCTCTCTCCGCCTGTCTCTTTCTCTCCCTCGTGTGTCCTTCTGAAACCGTGAGAACGTCGAGGAGATGGGCATCAACCGCCAGAACGGCTTCGTGTGGCTCGGCCAGAAGAAGGCCTGGTGGGGCAACCGTCTCAGCCCCACCATTGGAAGGGTCGGCGCCACCACAGGAGGGGAAGACCAGCACAGGAGTCATGCCACGTCGACATTGTCAACCTAGGATCCAAGATCCGAATTTTATTTATTATTAGGATTTTCTTTTCATTTAGTTTCCTTTAACGAATTCTTTACTCTATAAATAGGATTACCGCTGTAATAAACGGTTTTGGTGGTGGATTTTGAAAATTTAGACATTTTTTTCAGAATTTACCCTAAGATTTCCTCTCAGCTGCCGCCGCCACCGCCGCCGCCGCTGAGAGGCGATCCTCCTACGCCCGTCCGCCCATTACGAGCGCACGACTCCCCCTTCCACCCCCCCACCCCCCCGTGATCCACCATTCAAGAGCGAACATCCAGTTTCTCTCGCCGCCGATTGCACTGTCCGCCCTCTGGCGCATTGTTGTCTACCAACGGCGGTAGACGACAACATTCACGTCGACGAGTGTTGACTCGTCGTGGGCCCCGCTTTCAGGTCGTCGGCAGCCGACGCAGCCATACGCCCTCAGCCGACTCACGCGTGACTCTTCCCCGCCGCACGACTGTCCATTGCCCTCTCGCGCGACGATTCCAGCAGCCGCCCGTTTCGCCACGGGAGCATCGAGGTCCTCCATCGGGCGAGTGCGCAGAATCAACCTCCGGTTTAGGTTTCGGGGCGTTGCCCCGAACCCTGCTTTTGGATTTAAAAAGTGAGGTCTGATGCCCCTGAGAATCCTATCCACATCAGGGCTGGGGGAGAGTCAACACCAGCAGAGGAAAATGGTGACCACCAAAAAGTGTTCATTGCCTCCTTTATGATGTTCTAGAGGGTTCTACTCCATATAAATCTAAAGTCTGAATTCATCTCGAATCTAATTATGGTGTGTCATATGTCTAACAGTCCTACAAAGATGCTCCCTTCTAACTTTCTCAGCCTTATAAGTTCATCTCTAATGGTAATCAATAGTGGCCTGTTTATGCTATATTTTCCTATCATATCGTCTACAAATGGTTCAGCTAACTATTCAATCTCATCTTCCATGAATTTCATTCTGGGTATACCTTCCTGAATGTAGCGTGGTTTTTATGATTTAGTCTAAACATATTATGGGCCGATGTGCTCATTCCATGTTATCTTTGCATATATCACAAAAGAAGTAGAATTTGCATATCTTGTGGTCTGTTTGTGAATTGAGTTAACATTTAGTGATGCTGAGATTGTATTGTTATCATTAACTAGATTGTCATCAACATTCGATTTAATACCCTCCCTATTTGTTTTTATAATTTGTTTGTTCTTTTGAGTGATTTTATGCATTTGTTTAGTGGACACTACATCTACAATTGAACAAAATTGTAAATTATTCTACGAATTTAAATTAAGTTTGTCATGTATCTATGCCTTTGAGGTTTGAGTTTCCTTCAAAGTTTCCTACTTCCTTGATGCATCTCCTTTTTCATTATAATGTGGAATAGGAGTCTGTGCTTCCAATATTTGGTTGGTCTTCATGTTGTCTTTTGCAATTGATTCTCTTCTACTTCAGGACCTAACCATCAAGATAAATACTGATAGTTCACCCAAGCATCATCTTCTCCTCTAATTCCCCCTCTCTTTTGTTTTACAAACTCAAAGAAACGTTCATGTCTTACCCACATGTTTTGACAGCGAAATGGTGCTCCACCATTCCTTCTACTTTCAATGAAATTAATTAACAAGGGGAATGATCAGAGTTTAGTCTCTATAAATATTGGTCGCTAATGGGGCAGCGGTTTATACACTCGAAATTAACCAGACCTCTATCAAGTCTTTGGTATATGTGTGCATTACTATTGCCTCTGTTGCACCAAGACATCATGTTCTCTAGATGACTGGGTTCCATCAAACCTTCATCATTGATGAATTCATTGAATTCATCCATATGGGATCTAATACCTCTATTCCCCCCATTCTTCTCGAAATAGTATCTAATAATATTGAAATCCCCTACAATTATTCATCCAAGATTTCATGTCATTCTTGAAGATCTAAGCGTCTGTCGTACCTCTCGCTTGTGCTCTGCATCATAGGAGGCATAGATGACTGTGAGGAGCCATATTTTCCCATGCATCAAGAGATAAAATGATGCACACTAAAATTGACTAACTCACAGTGTATTCTAGCACATTATTCATGTGCTATCAGAAGGTGAGTGACACACACGTGTGTGGAGCGAGGCCTTCACCACTCGAGCCCAGCTCGTGGCTCCCCTGATCTAGGTCTACTTGCTTGAGTACTAGCTTGGCAGTAGGTAGAAGAATTTTTTTTATCTTTTATTTTGTTTATTTTAATAATAAAAAATATGCTAAGTATTTTAACTTTAGACTTTTAAAATTAACAACATATCCTATATTTATTCTACAAGTTAAAAAAATAAAAACAATTAATAAAACTAGTTAAAACACAAAAGTCTAGCTTTAACAGACACCATGTAACAAGTCCAAAATAAGAGGAAAAGAAGATGAAGCTCAAACTACTGTGTATGCACTGCAAACGTATCACTAAGGGGATAAATGTCATGAGTAATTTCTAAGCCCTCAACTCTTTTTGGATTGAAAGAATGATCTAGAATATTGTGTTCTTACAAAGTACCAATCAATGAAAGCACTTAATAGAAAAAAAGAACACAAACACACACACAAGTCCCAAACATTATAAAAAAGTAACACAAATGACACAACTAGCCATACATAGTGCAAGGAACACTAGAGCTACAAATCGTGGTGAAGAAAAGAAAATAAAGGTTACCTAAAAGGAAAAGGCTTATCAAAAGAACATGGAGAACCAAAAGATCAGAAACTAGAATCTTGGGGCATGACATCTAGAATCATAAAAACATAAGAAAAAGTAGTCCGAAAAAAAAGAGAAGAAGAAAAAGAAGAAAGTAAGAGTTGTGAAAGGTCCAAAAGACAATAAGTTTTTCCGCTCCGCCAAGTGACAGCCGCCGGAGACGATTCGACGACCCACTTCATTGATCTCTAGACTTCGCGAGAAGATCTAGAGATTGCCCACGTCGTCTTTGTCCAAGGAGAGCCTTTGAGGCTGTGGACACTACACGACGATCCTCCCAAACGCTGAAGATTCCAGTGCATCGTCGACGCATCGCCGTCGCGATGCCGGAACTCTGTTTTCCTGCTTTCAATTTAATTTACGCTTCATTTAGTGATACTTTGTGTGATTTTAATTTACCAAACTATACTTCGTTAAATTACGATTCTTCTAGCTTTTACAGATCTTAATTTGATTAGTTAAGTCGTCTGTAATCGCTTACGTAAGAATTGCCTGGCAGAACTCTATTTCCGCCTGATTCGCGTTTGCCAGGCACTGACGTCCTCTTGACGCCCACACCCTTATTTCCTTTTTTTTCGTGAATTTTAAATATATTTCCTTTTTATTTCCTAGTATAAAATTTGTAAGAAAATCGTATTCATTGAGAAAAATTCTGAATAATTACCAGGCATTATATTACATCCCTATGATCGACCTGGAAAATTACCGCTATTTTTGGAATTTTTATTGAATTATAATTAATATATTTATTTAGAAATACTTCTAAATATTTGAAAATTCATATTTTCTAGTTTTATAAATTTTATATTTGCGTGATTTAATATACAACGACTGAGTCATGTCAAATTTTGGCGCCGTTGCCGGGGATGTATTGCATAATATTTAGTATTTTTTTGTTTTTCTCTTAGAGTACACAAAAAAAAAAAAACTTAACTTTTGTTTTATTTTTGCCGATTTTTATTAGAAAAAGGGAACGAAAAGAAGCATGGCAAGGACTGGAGCATCTTGAAGGAGGGTAACAGTTACTAACTTTTTCCCTCGAATTTATTGATTTTTATGCATGGTAGAAGATCCTTGCATCCAAGGCTAGAAAATCCTTTCATTATTTCATTCAAAAATAAAAATCCGAAAGAAAAATTAATTTTGATGGATCCTGAAGGAAGTACAGGTCAAATTGAGAACAATCCTATGGCCATGAAAAATCATTATATCCCTGATTCATTTCAAAGAGCATCTAATATTAGAGTCTCATTAGCACCCACTGTTAAATTCGAAATAAATTCAGGAATTTTTCAAATGCTCCCTAATTTTCATGGATTGCCTTTAGAGGAACCTCATCAGCACTAAGAAAAATTTCATATGGTCTGTGATTTAGTTAATCTCCCTCAAGTAACACCGGAAATTATAAAGATGAAATTATTCCCTCATACACTTAGGGACAAAGCTAGTCATTGGCTATCCACATTAGATAGAGAATTAACTAGCTGGAAAGATATAGAACAGGTCTTTCTTCGAAAATTTTATCCCTTAGGAAAAACTCAAAATATGAGAAAACATATATGGAGTTTTTCTCAAAGACCAGGAGAAACTTTGCATGAGACATGGGAAAAATTCAAAGATTTACTTAGAAAGTGTCCTCATCATGTTATACCCAAGTGGCAGCTCAATAGAATTTTTTATGATGGATTATTCGAACAACATAGAAATATGGTTGATTCTATATGTGGAGGAGCTTTTATGGAGAAAACTCCTGATGAGATTTACAATCTTTATGAGAATTTAAGTAAAAATTCTAGAGATCAAGCCTCTTTTGAATTATATGACAGGGATAAGAAGAGAGGAATTTATGAATTGCATCATGATGATGATTCTAAACTTAGAAATGAGGTTAATCAGATTAATCAAAGATTAGAAAAAATTGATTTACTTATTGACAATATTAGAAAGCCTTTTAACCCTCAACTTAATTTGAATAGTACATGTCCTATGTATAGTGAAAATGATTATTCTGAATTTCAATGTTATAATTTAGATCAATCATTTCACCTTATGCAAGAACAAGTGCAAGTAGCTCACGGTTTTAATAGAAATAGGGAACATTTTTCAAATTCTTATAATCCTAATTGGAGGAATAATTTTTCATGGAGAGACCCAAATAATATTCAAAATCTAGAAGCACTTAGACCCAATTCAAACTCTGAATTTCGTCCAAAATAAGAAAACAGATTTCAGAAAAATCAGTCCTCTCAAATCCAACCTGATGCTATGGAAATGATACAGCAAATGAGCCAAATGATGCAACAAACAATGAACCAAATGATGCTGCACCAGAAACAAATTATAGAGGCCCTTAGGAATAAGAGAGAAGAGGGACAGCTACCTAGTCAGCCCATAGAAAATCCAGGGAACCGCCCAACAATAGGATTTCAGTATGGGGAGTCTAATAGCATGAATCTAGGAAAAAACCCACGAAATGAAAATGTTAGGACAGTGAATGCATTAAGGAGTGGTAAGATCTTACCTGATCCTTATCCCCAAACATTAGAAGAAAAAGAAAATGTGGACAACCCAAAACAAAATCAAATAGGAGTAGAAGAGGATTTTATAGATTCTACCAAAGAAATTTCGAAAGAGAGGACAACCATTCCATTTCCTAAAGCTCTAGAGCCTAGACAAAGAAAGAAAAAGGAACACAATGAAGAAATAAAGAAAATTTTACAAGATGTGCAAATTAGTCTTCCTTCACTCACTGCCATTGAACATATTCCTGAATATGCTAGAGTTTTGAAAGAAATGTGTACACCAAAAAGGGCACCTAGAGTAGAAAAATTATCTATGTATGCTAGTGCATTATTATTAAATCAATTACCATTTAAATTGAGAGATACAGGTGCCCCTTTAATTTCGTGTGATATTGGTGGATTCATTTTTCAAAATGCATTACTTGACACCGGTGCTAGTATTAATTTATTACCTGCAAGTATTTGTGATAAATTTAATATTTCTAATCTTAAACCTTCTACTGTTACCTTACAATTTGCTTATAGATCCGTAAAACATTCTAAAAGTATTTTAGAAAATGTGATAGTGACAGTTAAAGAGTGTAAATTTCCAGCTGATTTTGTAATGCTGGAAATGGATTTTAATGGACAGTTTTATGATACACCAATCATCCTAGGGAGACCATTTTTGCATACAGCAAAGATGAATATTGATTTTCCCACAGGTATTGCGAAAATTTCATGTGGAGATCAATCAGTAGAAATTAAATTTTTTGAGGTATCAAATGATCTTAAGAAATCCCAAGTATATGATTGTCATACCATAGATCTTCTAGATGATTTTGATGATCCAAATGTTATTGATGACTGTGTGCTGGAAGAATTAGAGGAAATAGAGAATATAAATTTAGAAGAAAAGAAAGAGGAAGATCATCTGAATTTAGAGTTGAAACATCTTCCCTCTAATTTAAAATATATGTTTTTGGAAGAAAATAATTCATTTCCTGTTATTATTGTAGCTGATTTGAGTAATGAACAGGAAGAAGAATTATTAGATGTACTTTGAAAAAATAAGAAGGCTATGGGCTGGAAAATGGACAATCTAAGGGGCATTGATATGAGAGTATGCATGCATAGTATATATCTAGAGGAGGGGGCTAGAACTAGCAGGGAACCACAATGAAGATTAAATCCTAACATGATGGAAATTGTAAAAAAATAAATTTTAAAGTGGCTGGCTGCTGATATTATTTACCCTATTTCAGATAGCAAATGGGTTAGTCCTAGACAAGTAGTGCCAAAAAAATCAAGGATCACGATTATAAAAAACAAAAATGGGGATGAAATACAAATAAGACTAACTACTAGTTGGAGAGTTTGCATTGATTATAGAAAATTAAATTCAGTTACTAGAAAAGATCATTTTCCCCTACCATTTACTAATCAAATTCTAGAAAAATTAGTTGGAAAAAACTTTTTTTGTTTTCTAGATGGATACTCTAGTTATAATCAAATTTATATAAACCCTTTAGATCAAGAAAAAACAACTTTCACTTGTCCAATTGGTACTTTCGCTTTTAAATACATGCCTTTTGGTCTGTGTAATGCTCCAGCCACATTTCAAAGATGTATGCTATCTATTTTTTATGATATGATTGGAAAATGCATAGAAATTTTTATGGACGATTTTTCTGTTTTTGGTGAATCATTTGATGAATGCTTAAATCATTTACAGCATGTACTTGAGAAATGCATAGAGAAAAAATTAGTTTTGAGTTGGAAGAAATCACATTTTATGGTTAAAGAGGGAGTTGTGTTGGGTCATATTGTGAGTGAAAAGGGTTTAGAGGTGGATAGAGCAAAAATTGATATTATATCTAAAATGAAACCTCCGAATTCAGTAAAATAGATTAGATCTTTCTTGGGTCATGCAGGTTATTACAGAAAATTTATTCAAGATTTTTCGAAAATTTCTAAACCTCTCACCATGCTATTATCTAAAGATGTGCCTTTTAATTTTGATGAGAAATGTTTTGAGTCTTTTTCCGAAATAAAAAGATTACTTACTGAGGCACCCATTTTACAAGCTCTTGATTGGTCCCTTCCCTTTGAAATAATGTGTGATGCATCGAATTATGTAGTGGGGGCCGTTCTAGGACAAACAAAAGAGTCAAAACCTATAGTAATTTCATATGCTAGTAAAACTATATCCAATGCTCAATTAAATTATACCACGACTGAAAAAGAGTTGTTATCTGTAGTATTTTCATTAGAAAGGTTTAGATTATATATTTTGGGGGCTAAAATTATTATTTATACTGATCATACAACATTAAAATATCTGTTAAATAAGAAAGATGCAAAGCCACGTTTATTAAGATGGATTTTATTGTTGTAGGAATTTGACTTAGAAGTAAAAGATAAAAAAGGTTTCGAGAATGTTGTTGCTGACCATCTTTCTAGATTAAGTGATACAGGACTAAATGCAACACCTTTACAAGACGCATTTCCAGATGAACAATTGATGGCAGCTCAACATTAACCATCACCATGGTATGCACATATTGTTAATTTTCTGGTTTCTAGAAAAACTCCAGAACAGTGGGATAAGAACAGAAAAAATCATTTCTTTTCTAAGATTAGAAATTATTTTTGGCATGATCCTGATTTATATTACTTGGGCAATGATCAAATTTTAAGGAGATGTGTTCCTGAAGAAGAATATCATAGCATTATTAACATGTGCCATTCATCTAATTGTGGAGGACATTTCTCTGGACGAAAAACAACTGCAAAAATTTTCCAATGTGATTTTTATTGGCCTACAATCATTAGAGATTCTATAGAATTTAGTAGAACATGTATTTCATGCCAATCTATAGGTAACATGAGTAAAAAAGATGAAATGCCCATGAGTAACATGTCAGTAGACGAAATTTTTGATGCGTGGGGAATAGATTTCATGGGTCCCTTCCCATCAGCTGAAAAATATGAATATATTTTGCTTGCTGTTGATTATGTGTCGAAGTGGGTGGAAGCTATTCCTACTAGAACTAATGATCATAAAATCGTGATGAAATTTGTGCAGGAAAATATTTTTTCAAGATTTGGATGTCCTAGAGTGATTATTAGTGATGGAGGAACACATTTTACAAATAAACATTTCAGGGAACTATTGAAAAAGAATGGAGTACACCACAAAGTAGCCACTCCATATTATCCCCAAACAAATGGGCAAGCTGAAGTAGCAAATAGGGAAATTCAGAGAATTTTGAGAAAAATAGTTAGACCAGATAGGAAAGATTGGCCCACGAAATTACAAGATGCATTATGGGCTTATAGAACAGCTTATAAAAATCCCATAGGTATGTCCCCATTTTGTCTCATTTTTGGAAAGCCATGTCATCTTCTTGTGGAAATAGAGCATAAAGCGTTATGGGCTATAAAAAATTTATGTATGAATGAGAAATCAGTTGGTGGGCATAGAATTTTTCAGCTACATGAATTAGAGGAGTTGAGGAATGAAGCTTATGAAAATCATAGAATATATAAAGAAAAAACTAAAACTTTCCCTGATAAATACATTAGCAGAAAAAAATTTGATGTTGGACAAAAAGTGTGGTTATATTATTCTAGGCTGAAATTATTCCCAGGAAAATTAAAATCAAAATGGAAAGGGCTTTATGTGGTGGAAGAGACATATGATCATGGGGCTGTAATGATTAAAGATCCTAAAAGTGATCATAACTTTAAGGTAAATGGACAGCGGCTTAAACATTACATAGAACATGAACGCCTTGTAGAAAAAGAAATTTTATTATTAAAAAAAATTCAAGAGTAAGACCAAGGAGTCCAGCTGGAAACATTAAATTCAGCGCTACATGGGAGGCAACCCATGGTTTTTATTTCATTTTATTATTATTATTTTAAGCTCTGTTTTTCTTAGAATTTCGCAGTACTTGTTTCTGTGTTTGTTTTTCTTTCGAAAAGAGTGTAGGAGGAGGAGTGTAAGATGAAGTGGAAAATTAAAAACGAGGTTGAGGTGATGTCTTTCAGAGCTTCATCATTTATGAAAATATTTTTAATGCTTAACTTTGCAGATATGCATGCTTCAGTTGAAAATTATATTTTCTGCATATTCTGTTTCGAGTTTTCTGTGTCATTGAGGAAAAAGTCATTTTTAAGTTGGGGGGTGAAGTATTCATTATTAATTTATGCTGTAGGACGATTAAGAACATGTGTTTGCATTTTATTCAACTTAGAACAGCAACTAAAAAAATAAAAATAAAATAAAATTTGGAAAAATTGCAACATCTATTTTCTGGTTTTCTGTCAGAAACAACAGACTGTCAAAAACAGCAGACAAAAAACAACCCGAAATTTGAAATTCTAGAAGACCCTTTTCTCACATTTCAATCCCCTAGATATATATTACTGAAATTCGAAATTACAGCTATAAAGAAGATAGTTTTGATTTATTTTTGACAAATTTATTACTGCTAAAAATAGAACTGAAAACAGAAAACGAAATTGTCAGAACTATCTAATTTACAAATTCCTTACATCAAATTACATGTATGAAAAATTAAATCAATTAGATTGATTGATACCAAAAGATACTAGGAAGATTATTATTGAGTCAAAAGAATGATCTAGTAGCATAAAATGTTGGAATACTCCTTGAATACATGATAGATAATATGGATTTGATTTTGCAGATTTTCACTTCATGATCTTGATGGATAGTATTTACTTGATGTGAAAATTTGATTGATCATTTGAGTTTAATGGAGATTTTTGCACCCTGATCTATAGGACTTGTGAGGAGAAATCACTTATTTTGAAAAAAAAAAAAAAGAGAGAGCAATGTGAAAAATCTAGAAACGAAGAGTACACATGGAGGGTGTGAGACATCATTCTTATTGTCGAAAATCGTGCATAGAAAAACACTTGTTGAAAAATAAGTGGATAAAGTGAAAGCCCTGAAAATGAAGAGTACACATGGAGGGTGTGAGACATCATTCTTATTGTCAAAATTTGTCTACAAGAAAAGCTACTTATCCACTATATATAAAATAAAAAAAAAGAAAGAAATATAGTGTAAACTTCAAAAATCAAGTCATAGAAAAAGGAAAATGTAAGATCAATATTATTCTTGGATGAGTATTGATAATTGGAACATCTTGTAAATACATCTATGAGTGAAGAAGTGATAAAGATGTGAATAGAAGAAGTGAAGTCTAGATTGTTATTCTAAGGAGTGTTTAAACATTTAAGTGCTTAGCATCATTCTTAAATACTTGATATAAGAATCCAAAGTGTTTAACGGTGCATCATTTTTAATTTTTTTTTTTCTTTATTGAAATATGATGTTTGAGATTTGTAAAATTTTATTTTCATAATTCCATTGCTAAGGGACTAGCAATGATTTAAGTTGGGGGGTGTGATAAGTCTTCATTATCATGAGTTAATAATTAGTATATAATATAGTTTTAGCCTTAACTCATGATAAATAGACTTATATTTATGTTAAAAAATGATTTTTGGTTTTCAATTGATTAACGTGAATTTTTGGGTAATTATGTGATTTTATACGATTTTTACAGTCTTACTTTTGAGATAAATGAAGAACAAGAAAAAAAATAAAAATATTGCAAAAATGGGGGAGACCTGCCGGCCAGCCGGGCCTGCAAGCAGGTCGGAAGCGCAGTTGGGGAGTAAGCCACCGAATCCCATAAGAACTTCGGAGTTAAGCATGCTCGAGTGGGAGCAGTCCCCAGATGGGTGACCTCCCTGGGAAGTCCCCGAAAACGTGTGCATGCGTTGCGAGACGCTTGCTGTCCATGTGCTGAAAGGCACCGCTGCATGATCGTGCTGCCCAACACGTGTTATGAACCCCTCCATCACCATGCCAAAATGCCTTAAGCATCGAAGAATGTGCTGAGAGGCACCCTTGCCACCATGTCGAAAGGTATATGTGGCATCCATCTCACCATGCCAAGATGCTCCCAGCTCCGAAGAATGTGCTGAGACGCCATCCTGCCATCATGTCGAGAGGCATATGTGCCATCCATCTCACTATGCCAAGACGTCCCCAGCAAAGAACGTGCCGAGAGGCACCCCTGCCACCATGCCGAGAGGCATATATGTGGCATCCATCTCACCATGCCAAGATGCCCCCAGCTCCAAAGAATGCGCAGAGAGGCACCCCTGCCACGATGTTGACAAACGCAACTGGCATCTATCTCCGAAGAATGTGCCTGAGAGGCACCAAAGTGCTTGGGCATGTGAAGTATCAAGATGGGTGACCTCTTGACAAGTTCAGCCAAAGACAATTATCAAAAAAAAAAAAAAAAAAAAACCCTAAACCCTAAACCCTAAACCCTAAACACTAAACCCTAAACCCTAAACCCTAAACCCTAAACCCTAAACCCTAAACCTTAAACCCTAAACCTTAAACCCTAAACCCTAAACCCTAAACCCTAAACCCTAAACCCTAAACCCTAAACCCTAAACCCTAAACCCTAAACCCTAAACCCTAAAACCTAAACCCTAAACCCTAAACCCCATAAGAACTCCAGAGTTAAGCGTGCTCGGGTCAGAGCAGTCCCCGAATGGGTGACCTCCTTGGGAAGTCCCCAGGTACGTGTGCATGCGTGTTGTGCATGTGCTGAAAGGCACCCCTGCCACCATGTCGAGAGGCATATGTGCCAAGAAGTACTTGGATGGGTGACCTCTCGAGAAGTTCGGCTGCCAAACTAGTTGTGAATTGCCAACCTAGTACCTCTCTCAAGATCTCATTAGTACCATCAGCCAGCTTGAACCCATGAGAAGGTAAGGATCTATATCCATAGGATTGACCCTCTCTCCTCTCTCTCTCTCTCTCTCGATTCTCTATTTCTTTCTCCCTCCCTTTCTCTCTCTTCAAAAAAAAGAGGCAGCCTACTTCTTTTCCTAGAATCACTAGCATATCATAGACAATTAGTAGAGGGTGAGGGAAAGGGCCCTCAAAAAAAAAAAAAAAAAACGGGCAACCTACTTCCCTTCCCCTAATCACTAGCCTAATACTCCAAAGGGAATTACCCTTGTACACCAAATAATAGGCATTAGTGGAGGGCAAAAAAAGAGGCCCTCAAAAAGAAAAAAAAAAGAGAGAGAGAAAGAAGAGAGAGAGAATAAGGGAAAAGAAAAGAGTTAGAAAAAGAGACCAAGTCATTCCTCTAGGGGTGAAAGGTCCCTTACCTACTTAGAAGAAGTACGGCAACTGATGGTACTAATAAGATCTTGGCTAGAGGGATTAGGCACGTGCAACACTAAGAAGGCAAGTTCATATTTGTGCTTATTATTATGCTCCAGCATAGTTCTATCATCCTCACTACCCTAACCACTCTTTTCTCACCACTTTATATCATTTTATTTATTTCTTAGAATCACTTACTACAATAAACTCTTGTCTTGCAGGAACACCTCATGGCGCACAACATAGAGGTCTACACGTCCTACTACTGTTGAGCAGATCTTCTAACTTCATAAACTCAAAGACTAAACAAAAAGAGCATGTAAATGATCTTGTTGATTTTGAACCATCCAAAGTCTTATAAAGGATTAGGATCATTAATACTGATCTTTTTTTATTTTGGACCATCCAAAGTCTTATACAAATCAATCTACAATAATGCATCATGCACATGATACTTTTAGAGATTAAGTTAGAAGATTTATCCTTAATTGTGATATGTATGATAACTCAAGTTCTTGATATCATGGCACTTTACATGTCGTTGGATCAGATGTGGTTGGTCATGTGATGTGCTGAGTGACGCCTGATTAACTCGTCACAAACCACTGTCAATTGGGAACTTAAGTTCCTAGTACCGTGGGGCTTCACTTGTAGTCAAATCATCTTTTTTGGTCATGTGCATGTTGAGTAATGTAGAATTCTCGAACTGCCAATGGAATACTTTTCACTTTAGATATCATGACGCTTCTCCCACTGTGTGATCTGTCTTATCTAGTAACAGGGCCCATTGCACTCTAGACAGATGTCTTGAAACAAACAAGATTTAGCCCTACATTAAAACTTTTTCAACAATTAAGTTAAATATATATCAAATGTTCTCTGTGTAGAGATACTTTCTCTTGAATAAAATAATGTCTAGGACCTTCTTGGGAGAAGGTAATAGGTGACCTGCCCTCATGCGCACACATGTGTACAATGCTCCATGCTCCACAACCGATTGGCCCTCGAAATGTGGCAAGAAGTGATGCACACTTGTGTGAAGTGAGTCCTTAGCTACTCGAGCCCAACAACCCTATAGGTTAACTACTGAGTGTTGGCTTGCTAGCAGGCAATGATATATTTTTTATTTTATCTTATATTTTAAAAATCAAAAATTACATTGTCCTTAACTTCAGACTTCCAAAATTAACAATTTATTATTATATTTATTCTACAAGTTAACACACAAAAGTAAAATAATAAAATAATTATAACATAAAAAATATAGCTTCAATAGAAATACATTCCACTTAATAATATGGTAGGTGTCTTCTAGTCATTTCGTCTTCTTTTTTTTTCTTATTTTGTCGTTGCCTCACATTACTTTGTTGTAATGAATGTTTGAAGAGATAGATCAATTATTTGCCATCATGGAGGTGGGTGGGTATTTCCTAAAAGCTACATTAGCTTTACGCAAAGTGATAGCAGATCTATATTTGTCTAACAAGATTCAATAGATATTAACATTCATCGTATATTTAATTTTTTTTGTAGATCAAAAATAGTTAGAAATAGATATTTTATATTGTTATCCAATTATAAAAATTATTATCTCTGAAGTTCATTTAAATGATAAATAAAGATTATTGTTGAACATTCATATAAATATTACTTACTAGAATGAACTTGAAGAATCTGAATTTCCAAACTACATGTTTGATGAGTAAAAGTATAATGTGTCCATTTCCAAAGTCTACTTATCCAGATTAGGTCATGGCTCGTACCATGGTAGCACAAAAGGTAAGCTCAGGGTCCATATTATTTGGGGTATTCTTCCATATACTGAATGCTTACGACTAAAAACATTCCTTTCACAAGATTGTCGCATGTAATCAATACTGTCATTCAAACACGAAAATGATGACGTCATATGCTACCTGGTTTAGGCAAAAGGCGCGGGCCTGGGAATGATGACGTCATTCTACGTATCCCTGATACCAAGCATCCCGTTCTACGTACGGGAAGGGGTCGTCATTCACGTGTATGTGAAAAATGGTGATAGTTCCCCTCAAAATTGGTGGTCGTCATTTCACGTGGCACGCAAGTGGATAAGCTCGAAGATGGTGGGAGGGGGGGCCCACAATCTGTGCTCGGCAGCACCTCATCTTACCGCCCAACCCGGTCGACCGGTCACCTTTTTTCTCCTCCACTCCCCCACTTCATTGCCCTGTACCCTCTTGCCGTCGATCTTTCCATATCATTTCCAAAGTCAATATTGTAATGTATAATATTGACTTCATGCCATATCATGGCATTTTATCTCCATTAATAAGGGCCTAACAATGCTTAAGTTGGGGGCTATGATTAAATCTAATCTTATGTGCCTATAAATATTAAATCTTTATCATTATTACACAATCAGGAGTTTAATTTCATATTTTCTAATGATGTAAAGAAAAAATCAATTTAACTGAATTTTTTTTATTCTTATACATGTATTTTTTGATATTTTATAGACTCTAATATATTTTTAAGGCAAAAGCTTAGAGAATAATTTTATTGAATGAGGATATTGTGTAATCATACTTTAAAAAATGAAGGTAATTTTCTGTAGATTTGTTACAATTTTTAGAAGCCAACTAAGGTCCAAATAAGAATGCAACAAAGGAGTATGGCACCAAGAAAGGAGCTACAAATTTCATCATAAAGGAAGGCCCAACTCAGGACCACGGTCAATCCCAAAGGAGGAGCTCCAATCAATGAGGCACCCAGCTCCAATCAATGTGCCACAAATGCCCACATTGAACCAAGTGCTGCCAATCAAGTGACACCCCTAGCCCAAAAAGAGTGTGATGTGACATTAAGTGTTTGGGTGTGTGAAGTACCATGACAAGTGACCTCATGAGAAGGTCAGCCTAAGACAATTATCATGGCAATATAATAGGGTGTGTGAAGTACCGAGAAGATGACCTCTAGAAAGTTAGGCCCAAAGTACAAAGGCCCAAAAAAAAAAGAAAAAAGAAAAAAGAAAAAAGATAATAATAAAGAGAGAGAGAGAGAGAGAGAGAGAGAGAGAGATGATTAACTCATTTTTATGGTGACTATGATTCTCAAATGAATGTGTGCTCCAGAGTTTACACAAATGATATGCGGTTAGGCATAAATGTCTTCACCTTATTTTAACATTTCAATGCTCATTAATCAGCCTTTAACCTCACTCATTTCATGTTCAAAATCAGAAAAATAATCATTATTCGTGGAACAACAAGAACATGAATACTTAAATATTTGATTGTGAAAATTAATTAAAAATAAATTAGACATGATCTTAGCTTAATCTCAAACAAGTTTCAGAAGATTTAGAAGATGAATCAAGATCATTCATTAGGTTTTTACTCAATTTTATCATTCATATCGGAATATATACGAAATGAAAATAACTTATTTTAAAATGTAAATAAACGATTACAATATGTAAATAAATGTTGAAAGTGAGTAAATAAATATTACTCAATATTAGTCCACCTCTTAAGCAACTAAAGACACTAATGTGGTGGCTTGGTTTTGTCTGATAATGTCACACCACATCGAAAGTCACAAAAAATATTATCTAAAAATCCTACATCACTCGTAAGAGAGATATGTTGAGAATAAGAGTCAACCACACCGTCACCATCATCTAGAGAGAAAATAGAAGAGTTGATCACTCGTTAGAGGCTTTGAGTACAATCGAGGGCGGAAGGAGTGAGCTCGCCAATCGTCGGAGGTATTGATCATATGAATGAAAGAAAAAAAATAGATGTTGTATTCACAACTATCGATGGGATTTTAAAAAAAAATAATATTTATTTTACTAGAGAATAATTAAGAATTATCTTTATATCTATAACAATGATTGAATATTTTCTATCATTGTAAAGAAAATTCAGTAAATTTATAATTTATAATTGCTGGAAATAAGATAATTTAGAATCATTTAATTTTATAGGGGTTTTCCAAGTCAAACACAAGGAAGATAAGAAATTAGTTAATTATATTTATAATTTCCAATTAATAGATTATTTTTTTAGAATTTAATTGTTAAAATTAATAAAAATAAATTTTAAATAAGAAATTAGAGATTATGATGTCAACTGACATCAGCCCATGAAGAGAAACTAAAATTTGATTTGAAAAGAGAAATTATTCGTAACACAATGTAGAATTAAATAGAAATTTTTATAAATTAAAAAGAAAGTAAAATTATACAAAAATTCAAGTTTTACAAAAGAATGGATGGAATGGTTGACTATTGAATTTTTATCCGAATTCTATCGATTTGTGCAGGTGCAGTGCACCGAATGAATTCCTACACAATCTCCAATCAATGAATGACAATCCCAACAACTGTCACTTGTTGGAACCGATTGACTGCGGTGGTTCGACTCCAAGCATGCTGTGGAGTTTGGAGAAGGATCCTTAGAAGAAATCCTTCGACGTTGGTATTGGACGAAGAATGGGACGAGTTTGTAGATGAAGTTTAGCTTCCGTAGTGGCTAAATCAAGAAGAAGTCGAGAAGAAATCCACCGTTTGTATCGGATTAGATGATTTGGGCAAATCAATCAAAGATGCCCCATTCTTCCTCCTAGCATTTTTCCATCTTCTTGTGCGTTAATTTCATCAATTTCATTGAATCATCTACCATACTTCTCAATGTATTTCTTACATCTATCGTTGATGTAGAAAACCTAAAAAAAGAAATTACTCTCGTATTTTAATTTTAGTATTATATTATTATTATTTATCATAATAAGCTCAAGAAAATTTAAGAAAATTTAGGAAAATTTCAGAAATAAATGCAATTAACATAGAAGCATTTTGATAATAATATTAATCATTAGAAAAACCTATAAAAATATTTCATAGTTAATTTCATTATGTAATTTCTACAAATTAACAATATAACCATATAAATAAGTTTAATATTATTTTTATAAATTAAAAGAATTTATAAATATTTCTATAAAATTAAATAATAAATTATAAAAATATTAAGCATTTTATCATATAATTAATGAGAATTATCAAACAATAATACACGTGACAACTTAAGTTCTCAATATCAAGGCTCTTCACTTGTTGTTGAATCAAGTGTGCATAGTCACGTGGCGCATTGAGCGACACAAGATGAACCTTCCACGAACTGCAACCGACTAGGGAACTTAAGTCCCTAGTATTATGGCACTTCACTCAGCACTAAATCAACCATCTCTAGTCCCGTGGCATGCTAAGTGATGCAGTATCCACGAATCATTTATTGAATGCTTTACGTTTTGGGTATCATGACACTTCACCCACAGTGGGATCCACCTTTTCTAGTTACATGGCATGTTGAGTGCTGCCGGATCTCCCCGTCACGAACCGATGCCCTAAAGCACAGTAAAACCATTAGTCCCACATCAAATTTATCAACAAAAATGTTACATTTATGTTATAACACTTCATATCAGCTACAAGAAGTCCCCAATCCATGTGCAAGCCATCGGCCGCAAGGATGGTTGCCTGCGACCTATTTAAGTATAATATAATATGGAGATGGGAAATTAAATTTTCATTTATATCAAGAAACTTTTGATATTAGTGGGGTTTCTAAAATCCAAATTGGTATTTTTTTTTTGAACTGCAAACATAAGAAAGTATGAATATATTTATCAATTTGACAAGGCCTCCTTTTGTAGAGTTCATATGGCCATGCTTACTGACTTCACATGTGTTTCCTTTGGCAATGTGGCAAGAAAGGTTCATGGAGAGCAAACATCATGATTTACCAGTCACTAATTAGAAAAATATTCTATATCCCATTTTCAACAAGATCAAGGTGGAACATCAATGTGAGATGATCTTTCTAATTTGGTCTATTTCACATCCATCATAGTAATCTGCATGTCTAACATATTATGAGAATCAATAGACTCGGGTCAATAGGCAGGAGGTCAAATATGACTGACCTAAGTTGCTCACAGAAAGGCTGGGTGAAAAATGTTTAACACTATTAATTGTTGAAAATTGAATTCTCCTTTGACTTCATAAGATGGAATGTGTGCGTGTTTACAAGTTGAAAAGGGCTTCGAGAATGACTTTTTTCCGTCACGCGAATGGCCACTTTGGAAGACTAGAGTGTGGGATATTAGACCCACTTAGAGCAATCTCAATCTTTTGTATAATAGGGACTACTTTCATTGCATACAACAAATTTCTTGGCCATAGTTCAGTCGAAGGGTTATAGTGCCCCATACTTGAAAAGAACTTCCTGGTGGACAAGATTAGAGGACCGAAAGAAATTCTTGGCCTGCTAATAGAACATTCAACTACACTGAAAGTCAAGACACCATGCTGATCAAGGAATCAGACACTATCAAAGATTGATGGAAATGAAAGAAGGAAAAAAGAGGCTAATTTAGGAACTGGACACCATGGGGCACATCAAATCAGGAGATTGTTATCAGCATGACAATTGAAGACCCCGCTGCAAAGAATATGACAATAACATCTTCTCACTTGTGGCTGCACAGTTAGTCGTTTTAAAGAGATAAACACTTCTTCAGAGCTGTATGTAAAGGACGACACGATCACCTTTTCTTATGAATTTTTTAAATGGCATCCCTGACAGAGACTATTCAACACAATCATAAGTTGGTTTCTTACAGTATTAATGAAGGTGTTATGGAGAGGTTGAGAATGGCATTTGACAATCAGAAGGTCAAAAAATCATGTACAACCGCAAAGCATGGCAGGTCATCCTCCATGCAATCCTTTGAGGCATTGTAATAAGTGAAGCAATTCCTTATTTAAGTGTGAATGCATGAAGATATGGGATAAATAGCCCTATCACGTCAGGAACTACCATCATACATCGTAGTTGTGTAGACTACGACCAAAATATTTGTGTATACAGGTTGAGATCTAAATGCATACTTATGAATCTTTTCATTTACCTTTGCCATGAATGGTTACACAGTATAACCAAATTTGAGAAAGAAATGCGAAACAAGTAAACAAATTCTAGAACAGACCAATGAACAATATCAACAAAAGACTGAAGTTCAAAGGAAAAAGGAGATATTAACACACTGAGAGCTCCATTTGCCAGTGAGAATGCAAAACTTTAAGATGTGTCATTTGTAGGAGAAGAGGCTGGTACTTCTACAAAAATAACAATCTATGGACATACATCAGAGGAACACATGAATAATCCAGGATGAAACACAAAAAATGTACCATAAATTATTGTTCAGCATGAATAAATTATGCCCTTGATAATTCCTAGACTTAAAGTGTCCGAGGCCTTTAAGTTGGTATTAATCAAAATATTTATAAACCTAACTTCTAATTAATTTTGAGTATATGTGGTCAGTTAGGGTCGTATACATTAGGATCGAGCTTTAGACTAAGTCGAGAGGTGATTCCTAGTGATGAATGAAGGTGAGGTGTTTCCTCATAAGAGTTTCTAGATCTAGAAAAAATCTCAAGATCTGAGGGATAAAAATTTGAGGGAAATGTGACGTGATAGGTTCATGCAAAAAAAAAAAAAAATCCCTACACCTAACTTTTACTTTTATCTAGTACTAAAGTCGAGAGGTAATCATTCTACACTAAGATTAAACATTCACCATAAAGTTTTTTTCGCCAACTCTGAGCTCTAATCATCTGCAGATGAGTGCACCTCTTTTCCTAACGACCCTAACCTGCTCCATGCACTCCTCTCTCAATCAATCAAGACTTACTGAAGAAAACCTTATTCAATCTCGAAGAAAAAGGAGAGAGTAATACTTGAGGGTTTGTCCTGCGGCCAGCCCTCATTTCAGTCCTCGAAGAATCCCCAAATGAGGTGAGTGAAGTACAATAAATGTCTTGGCATTTTTCTCTTTTTACCATTCTCAAGTTCGGTGTCATCAACCTTTTCTAAGGCCTTTATAGACATTTTAGGCTTTGATTCTAACACTCAAAGTTTTGGGAAGTTCTGCCTAATTGCTCCTGCCTGTGGGCCTTGGGTGTGGTTCCTGCCTGGTCGCTCAGAAGAGTAGACCTTGGGGGTGTGGTTCCTGCCTGGTCACTCCAATGAACAGACGTTGGGGTGTGATTACCGCCTGGTCGCTTCAGCCTGTGAACACTGGACTGTGGTTCCCGCCTAGTCGCTCCGATCTGCAAACCCTGGACTGTGGTTCCCACTTGGTCGCTCCGGTGAGCAGACCAAGGGGCGTGAGCAGCCCATTACTCTTTTGGACTGTGCTTCAATTTTTGAGCTCTCCATGGCCTGGTTTTCAAATATTTCTACTCCATAAAATCCACCTAAGTTCTGCACAACTAGCAATTCAAAAAGAAACAAATGTTACTATAAATAATCCACCTGACTTCAACGTAATCAAGTGGGACTAATCTATAGAATCCAATCAGATCTCAACAAAAAAATAGAACTTAAATAATTGTAAGCATTAATGATAATATGCATGTTTTTAACTAAATTTATGTAGTAATTTTTGGATAAATGATTCATATACTCATAAATGTATGCATATTATCAGCCCTCAATACTTTTTAAAGCAAATGCATTCTGTACTGTATCTACATCCGATGGCTGATCTCCTGAGAAAGACGGTTTGTATAGAAGCTCCATTCTGATTAGGACGAGGTGCACCTGGCACTGTCCATTCCATTACTATAAAAGGTAGAGTCAACGATTTAAGCTGCAAGACCATATATATTCCAATAAATCCTTTGGGAATGGTACAACACCCAAATTTCACAGTTTGTAAGCCTAAGACTTTTAGTAAGATAAAAGAAAAGGTGAAGCCCAACCGATAAACGAAAATTGTATAATTTTCCACGTACTAGATTTATAAATAAAACAGGGTGAAGAGTCTAGCTAGCTGCTCGTCATCTTATAATATGTTATGCTTCCTTTTAAAAGGTAATCAACTAAGATAAAGAAGTAAAGAGTGAAAAATGTAGTCCACCTTCATCATATATATCAACATGATACTGAGAAATGCATATTACTATCTTTATTAATACACCACTAAGCTGGGAATGGGAGTGTGATGACCATAACAAATTTCCTATAAAACATTACTGGCAACAGACAAAGAACCAGGTAAGGCAGGCCATAGCCTTTTACCATTATCGGATTTTTTGTCATCATCCACACCTCAACTGGAGCATCACGAAACAGAATAAGAGGATACCTGAAATTCAAAGAAGCCAAGCAGTAAAAGCCTGAAACAAACTTGACGCAATGGCAAGCATTGATTTCCTCTTCGAACATAATAAAATTGACGTTTCTGCCGAGGATTCTGGTTTCTTTTTTATAGTTGTTTCTGTGCAGTCTCCATACCATGGACACCAGTCGTAGGATCTCCATTCTCAACAAGAAAAGGAGGATAATTCTTATCAGATATAACTGTAAAAATGATGACTCGTTGCATCTTGAGATGCTTTCACAAAAGAGGTAGAGGATCATCAACAATACAAAAATGCACACCATAAATATTTGATGACCACCCGGATGTATGACAGGGATGAAAACCGCACATGGTAGCCGAAATGTGGTCTTGCATATGGAAGAAACAAGAAAAATGGCGCACAGCAGAAAATCACACACTTTAATGAAAAGGAAACGTTTTAGAGTTTCCAAACTACACGAACAAGTGACAAGGAACACAACCATGTGGCTAAGAATGTGATCACGGGCATGGGAGAAATAAGAAACATACATAGCAAAGATTGAACAGTCACAGGAAGCACACGTTTGTTAGAGTTTTCAGGCCACACTAACCAGTTATTTTTTACAGGAAAATTGGCAGATGCTTAAAACTCAGGACGCATAATAACCACACTATCTACGTGAAATGTAGTTCAATCTAGGCCCGAGCATAAAAAAATCCAAGGTTAGGAGCCGCCCTAACTGTAACCTGATAGGCTGTGGCTAATGTTTAAATGGCCTAGAAAAGTTAATCTGACAAGCTTTCCAAGAGAACACTCGGTCGTTCAGGATAAATTAGAAACAGTCATCTGCACCCTACACAAAACTGTGCAAAACATGGGAAAAAGAAATCACCTACCTGATGAAGAAGCCCTCAGAGCACTACCTGGGGCACGTTCTGGCTTTTGTAGGACACGGAAAGGGCGATTGAGGACAGTTCTAACAAGTCACGCCAAGTTTATTTGTAAACCCACCTCCTTTGTCATTGGACATAAATGAAGTCAAAGGTTATTAGACTCATGACACAGGTACATGAAGGAATATCATTAAAATTCTTAAGAACAGTTACAAGCTGAGCATTGCTAGTATAAAGAAAATTACTGAAACAATCAGATAGTCATTCCTCCCGCCAATAAGAAGGTTGCACATCTCTGTAAACTATCATTGGTTCCCTCCCAATCGAAGTGTGCTTGAAATGTTCTTGCTGGTTTTGACAGTTCTGACAGTTATGTCAGTTATTAAACAGATCAAAGAAGGATCACCCTAGCCCATGAAACCTAATTTCCAGTTCCAGATCCATAGTTTTGAAATCCAGAGAGATGACAAAGATTCATTCATTGGGATAAAGGAACCTATTGTGAACTTGACATAAAGAATGACCAGTCAAAGAGATCATCTACAACTCGGGCTCTGTATCATGCAAAGTCTCTATAAGGGACAATAAACAAAAAAAGCACAAAAGTAGAGAAGGAGATAAAATCCTTGGCAAAAGAGAGATAAAAGGGAAACTAAACTGGGAAAAGAGATAGGTTCCTCAGTGCTAGAATAATAGAAGACGAAACAAAAAGATTTTAGAAAAATAAGTATGATCTCCACCCTAGCTTCTGTAAAGTTATCCTCATGAATTATTATGTCACGAGTATACTTTATCTTGATTATTGCAAGTGTTGCTTTCACTTCTGAAGTCCAAAGTATGGGGGTTCTATCTGCAATCATGCCATAGATCCAAAGAAATTTGAATAGACAATATTCATAAGATTTTCAATACTGAAATGTAACAACTAGCAAAAATATTAAGATATGGCGGCAAATGTTTCGACTATGCTGGAAAGAGGCGAGGATCATAATAATCCAAAGACAAGTTTTGGCTAATAGAAACAAACCCCTACCAATGGGTCTCAAATACTTGAATGTACGAAAATGACACCAGCCGAGTATTGGTGAGCCACCTTAATCCTCTGACTATGCTACTATGAGCAGAAGAGCTCGCAGCCACAGCATTGGAATAAACATCGACGATATTGATATTCCCACTCTGGGTCCCCAAGGCAACAAATGGAACAACTGCTGCTCGACTATTGCCCCCACCTTAAAAGATGCATATCAAATCAGCTTAAAATACACACCACTATTTTTAATTCACAAAATGTCACATGTAAATTCAAAACCGAAAATGAATATTGACAGAACAAGGCTTACAAGACAAAGTAGCAGTTCAAGATGGAGAAAGGACAGCTAGAGTAGTCACTGTTGATGATAAGAGATGAAGTTGGCCAATCAGGCTGATCTGCAAGGAAAAACCATAAGCATTCTCAACTTCAATGGTAAATGATGCAAAAGGAAATCTTCAACAAGCAAGAAAAAAGAAAGTCGAAGCAAAAATGTTTGCTAGATGTACCAGAGATGATGATCAGTGGAAGTAAATTTCCTTCATCTACAGTCGGTGAGATAGTTCTTTACGGCCACTGAAGAAGCCAAACATAAATGGACATCGATGTATCACCTATGCTAGTTGTGCTGTTCTAGTGAATGATGATACTTGGGAACATTTTCGTAGCTGGAGATGCCTTAGATAGTACGGAGAACCTATCTTTCATTTACACTGTCATGCATCCCGAAATACTATATGGAATGTATCAGAAAACAAGAATTCAAACTGAAATTGGGGTTTCCATCCATACTCACAAGACGCATGTATATAATTCATCATATGCTGATGACAATATGACGTTCTGCTATAATAGAAAATGAACAACTATGCAAGTACTGACAAGGAATTAAACTGTAAAAGGAGCACTGAGATGACTTTGTCTCTTCGGGGACAGTGGGCAGCGTAGTTAGATCTACATCTCGTCAAGCTAACTCAAAATTTAAGATGTTCGGGTGGTTTTATAAGACTTTTTTGCAGACACTTGTAACTTCTACTTGACCACCTGGGATTATCTATTAAAAAAAGTGCCAAAGTCAGCCTTCTCTATGACTTGGTTGACACTTCTCTCTTGTGCAGGAGGTAGTGCATATAGCCATGCTGAGCATACAGCTCTGCACTCCTACAAACCTAAGAGTTTCAGACGACCGATTATTCTAGCTCAATTTTGGAAAGAATGATACGCTAGAAAAAAGAGCCCTGAAAGACCTGATCCAAAAAAATAAAATGGAAGTGAACAGAAAACTACACAATAACCAAAAATCAAGAATACACACCATAGAAGAGACAAAGTTCCATGAGCTAGTTTCCAACCTTGACAAGAAGTTTATCACTGGGACTTGAGCCAGCCATCCGTGAGGTAATGTTTTTTTCCAGTTCCTGTTGTTCACCCTCATTCTGGGAAGTATCTATTGGCCTGTACTGCATTCTCTGAAGGTTATTGCCAATGTTGTCACAAGGTAAGACCATATTTGGCCCAGTATCCTCACCATGTCCTGCCAATTCAGAAACTAGGAGCCAATTCCATATTTTCCCATCATCAGTAATAGATAGCAAGCATTTCTTGGAACTCAATGTGGATTTTCGACGAAAATCCAAGGGTTTTTCATTAATCATGACGAGCTGTAAGGTATATTGAGAGAAAGGTAGCCAATATTTCGAATGGTAGATTCAGATTGGCAAAGGATTACAGCAAGGACACTAGGGGATGGAACTGGAGTCCTAATTGTAGGCACTAAATCTTCCCCTGTAGACAACACATGAACCTGTCCATCACTGAAAAAAGGCACAATGAGCACGACCACTATGCACAGAATAATATACTATTTCACAAAGGTAGGATACTTGACTATTGATGAAGAACATGGTGCTGTGAAAGAAAAATTGATAGTAAGAATAGATGATACCACACAAATTTGAATTTAATTTGAGCCAGTTGAAAAAAGTTTGCACATACTTTAATCATCTGGCCTACTAACGGACGTTTGTAATCTCCCAGGACTGCTTATTGGCGGATAAAAAGAACATTTAATCAATTAAGATACCTAAAATATAAAATAGGTCAGTAGGACGAGTTCAAAGCCCCACAACAACAACGAAACCACAATCATCTCTCTGATAAGAGTCACTGACTCGAGAAAAGCTCACTACAAGAGTACAAGCCCAAGATCTGATGGCTTCAATGGGTGCTGGAGACGGTAGTTGTACAGGTAGTAGTGCAGCTGCCCATCTCCAGGACCAAACTTCAGCTCCTTCAAGAATTTCCCATTGTGCATCACATCAAGCGCATTGAATACATCATATTCCTTCTGCTTGGCCACAATGAGCGCATCGTTCATCAATTGGAGCAGGGGAGTTTTTGTAGCAACATTGTAATAAGAATAGGCAGCCTTGAGTACTGAGTAGTTCTGGTTTGAGAGGATGGATGACGGCAGTGTATAGAAGCTGCAGAAGTCAGTAAGCTCATGTGTTTGAGGGCACTCAACAACATAGCTTTCCACGACATCCTCCCTTGGCAGGAGCCAGTGTTCCACATCGGCGTCATCAAAATCTGGGGCAACAACAAACTGAGCCAGGTAGCCTTGGAGCAAGCGTGTGACAGCAGGCACATCCCGGAGCTCCATCTTCCGAAACCCAGGCGTGATTACAGAATCCGGTAGCTTATATAGCTTAATGGTGCGGCTCATAGTCATTCGGGGCCCGAGACGAGAGAAACCCACCTCAATGAGCTTCTTCGGATTTAGAGAGCGATGCCAATACTGAGTGGTGGTGATCGGGGTGGGGAGGACGACGCCAGCAGTGTAAGCAGCCTGCCACATATTTTCCAGATGGACACGACGGGTGACCTCTTTAATCATGACGGGGGCAAGGCGTTTGGAGCGAAGCTTCTTATGGACGCAGAGGAAGTTGATCTCGGCCATCCCAACAACGTCGTTCCGGACGCGGATCCTTGCGGGGACGCCGGTTATGAACGCGACAAGCTTCTTAGACGACTTGACGCGCACGCCGATGTGCCAGGCCGTGAAGTAGGCAGGGGGGCGGAGGGCCCAACGGAGAAACTCACGGGAGTAGTTGAATCGGAACATGTTCTCGTCGTCTTCGACATAGTTGGCAGTGAGGAGGTTGTAGACCTCGGTGGCGACTGCGTCGTCGGAGATGTCGCAGGTTGACCAATCGTAGGAGGCCGGGAGGGTGTAAGGATCCGGCTTGACGTCGGAGAGCGGGATTGGGGGTTCAATGGGGCCCTCCGTCACAGTAGGATCGCCGAGATCCCTGAACTGCCCCACGGGCTGCGTCTCCCAGAAGCGGTGACGCTTGCTGAGGGCCAGAGAATCCTGAAACTTCCTATCCAGGGCGTCGATACTTGAAGACGATGAGGATGCCGGTGTGACCGAGGAGGATGACGTCGGAACCAGACCCGAGGCCGCAAGATCTTCTGTCGAAGGCGCCGGATCAGCCTGATTGGAGATCTGGTTCTCGACGTGGTTGGCATCCTCCTCGCCCGTGGCCATGGTTACAAACGAGTCCGTCTCCGGGAAAGAGATCTAGGGCTAAAATTCGGCGGCGGTGCGAAGAGGAAAGGGCTAAAATTCGACGACGGTGCGAAGACAACGTGGCGGGGAAATGGGCTGGAAATGAAAATATTGGACTGTGGCTACCTGGACGGCCCGACCGGCTTGCTCATTCATATCCACTGCCCGTCCCAGACGCAGACCACATCGCCGTCGACGCGGGAATAAACACGGTCTCTCTTCTCCCCGTCTTCTCTCTTTCGTTGCTTCAATCGATGGATTTTTCCTGATTTTCCTGCATTTTCCTGAATTTTTCCGAGAGATTCCCGTCTTTTCGAGCGTTCCGAGGTTTTCGGGGCGTTTCTCGCCGTTTTCCGTAGGGTCAACGGTCAACTCTTCGGACCGGCGCTCAGCTTTAGTCCCACATTGGTTGGACAATTTCGCGAATAGATAGTTGGGAGTCCACTCCGGCCACGGGTCCCGCTCTTATTTTCTTACTTAATTTTATTATTTTTTATTGTTATCCTAATAAACTCGCGAAAACTCCGAAAAAAATCTTTAAAATGCATAAATATTCCTTAAAATTCAGAAAAAAAATCCCAAATTTTAATTGAATTTATAAAACGTCTCAGATCATCCCGGAATTATAAATATTTAAATTTCTTGTTTAACATCATAACTCACGATCATATTTAGATTTGTATTTTCAAATAAATATTAATAAATAAATATAAATACCAAAAATCTGAAAAATATATCAATGTAATATTTTTAAAAAGTAAAACGTAAATACAGATAGAAATTGACATCTTAGTAACATAATGCAGAGAATTATCAGATAGTAAATACAAAATAACGAACTAGTGATTGTTTATTATTTATCGAAGCTCAATAGTAGTGACATGTTGTTTTTACAAGAAAAGAAATCTTTCCGCCATATCTAATGTTCCTGATGAGCTGGTGACATAGCCTTTGTAAAGAAGATGAGGCATTGTTCTTTAGTGGATGTGAAGATGCTGCTTTAGCATGGGAGCATTTAGGTTCTTGTGTTTATCCATCAGTCAGCATAGAGATACTATTTAGGAGTTAATCGCTGGATTTTTATTCTATCTACAGCAGGATATTTGTCCTCTTTTAAGCTTCGTTTAGTAGGAATTCAAAAAAAAATAGTTGGTTCTCAGTTGGCTGATAAGCCTCTTAACCAGA
Organism: Spirodela intermedia; assembly: GCA_902729315.2. Lineage (NCBI taxonomy): Eukaryota > Viridiplantae > Streptophyta > Magnoliopsida > Alismatales > Araceae > Spirodela > Spirodela intermedia. Next base: position 44,636 of record LR746266.1, read on the forward strand.
GTGAACAGTGGTCATTGGTTACAAAGATATAGTTCTTTGTGTTTATGACTTTATCGAGGGAGCATTTTTATCTAGTCATTTTTTTATGAAAAAATGCAAACACATGATCACAATAACAATAGAAACTCAATTTTCAAATATTAATGAAAACAAATAGAAGAGAAATCATTAAACTATCAAAAAAATTGATAAGAACAAAACTTCTATCAAACACTTCTAATCCACGTCTCAATGCTTTGAAAATGACTCATACATTAGAGAGTCAACAATGGACTTTTCTCAATGCCCTTTTGTAAAGATTTCACCTATAATAGAAGAGAGGGAAGTTATTAAGAAGATGAATAAATTTGATGGAAAGAAAAAATAAACTCAAGAAAGAAATAGTCGTCTATTGTACTCAAAAAAGAGAAAATACATACCTTAATTATAGAAAACAAAAAAAGATAACTGCTCCCCTCACACGCCTCTAAGGGTTAAGACAGGAGAACTTCTCTTGCACGACTCCCGAACGGGTCAGCTGTGATGGATTGACACTGCCAACAAAATGCACCCGCGCTATTGGCTGGTCTTCCCGTGCCCTTGGAGGCCGATTTGTTTTCCTTCAACCAGCCCCCGGGACGACGGCACGAGTACATGTGTTCCCTCCCCAATGAGACTGGAGGAGACGACGCCGCTCACCCCGCAGATCCGCAAGTGGTTTGTCCATGTCGCAATGACCCAGGGGTTTCAACGCGCCACACAGTTGGATCTGCCAGGGTCGTAAGAGTATGAAATGTGGGAAAGGATGATAATGAAATGGAGGGAAAGCTAGTAAGAGGTGGCGACCGACGACCTCCTCGTTCTTCCGGGCCCATCGCGGTGACCGGTGGTTACGCCCACCCCATCGAGGCCGACCCATAAACGTTCGTTTCAAGCTCAATGGACTGATCGTGGAATACGTAGCGACTCCACGACCCACCATCTGATCCGGTCGATGCACTAAGATAGTTGTCACTAGCATAATAAAATGTCGGCCCAATACCGTCTATGAAGGAAGGCTTTCAGCCTTCTCGGGGTGGAGCGCACACACTCACTGTGAGTCAGTCAATCTAAGGAAAAGATCAAGGAGAAGTGAGGCGAAATTTCGTCCTACTCAAAGTCAGGACAATGTCGGAGATCCAGGAAAACCAAGCAGTTTTATCCGTTTCCTACAGAATATCATCATCATCTAGTCCAGCCTCCCTACACGGAGACTCGGCAACAAAACGAGGAGGGCTACAGATGCCCATCTTTAATGGAGAGGACCCACCCCGAAGGATGCGTTTTTCTAGTAGAATTATTCTTCTCCATATTCCAGCTCACTGTGGCTGGGAAGCTTATGACAAACGAGATTGAGTCTCGAAGGAAAATCCTTTTGCATAGTTTAAATGGACTTTCTGAAATAGAGAGGATTTAAGACATCAATTGTTTGATTTAATACTTCCAACTTGTTTATACCAAACAGGGTCATTTTGTCAAAAATAAAAAAATAAATAAAGGAAATTAAATAACGGCCTCTGGTATAGTATTCAGATTGCCGCCCTATTCCACCGGAAAACAAGAATCTGAAATAATCAAACAAGACTGAAAATAGGAGGGAGAGTATGAGAATAAGTTGCTGGACGGAGAGGAGAAATATACCTCTAAATCGCAAGAGTTTTTCGTGCCAATTCGTACTCTACCGAAAAAAAGAATTCGAAACAGGTTTTAACCCTCTCTTTACACATGAGACAGTTACACATTTGCCCCTTTCTATGGCCTAAAATTGTCCCAACAGAAGAGACCACACTCTTCTTGCGTTATGGGCCTGTTCTAAGCCCAGCATTATTGAGATATTAGCCCATATCTCAACAAAAACGAAAATTGGAAAACAGACCAAGGGATTTGAGAACGTCAAAAGAGCTGCATGAAATGATAATAACGTGGAATAATTAGGAAAGGATATAGAGTTCGGGGAAGGAAAGGAAGAAAATGTCGGAAATGAAAGACAGATGAAGAACTCTTCCCGTCTGTCGCCTGAGGAGAAAGAGATAAAGTCAGAACGAGAGAAAGTCACCAAAACTAACTAATAACTCATAAACTAAACATCTAAAATGTTGAAGAAGAGGTAGAGAATGATTTCCTATTTGTGACACTGGAAAAGAAGGAGAGAGAAGAGAGGAACGCCAAGAGAAAGAGAACTCCGGAGAGAGAAGGGAGAAGAGAAAGAGAAAGATCGTTCCAAGAGAAGAAGTGTATGAAATATTTAAATAAACAGTTGGCGGCTATCCTATAGCCAAGTGTTCTTTTTTATCGTGAATATTAACAAAATAATTAATCACTAAAATTATGATAAAAAAGTCTTATTTGTATATTATTTATCCATGAATTAGTGACAATGATAGACACTTTTATCTTACTTTTCACTTTAAAATATCATGTTATCAGTAGCTCATCGTTTAGACTTGCCGTAGTAAGTATCCGCCCCGTGTTTCACGCGTCATAACTTAAACAAGTAATCATAACCACATTTTCAGTTGAATCTGGTCCATTGATTTTAGATGAGAATCTCACTTGGACGGTCACTTTTGGAAGTCTATTGTCATTCTTCTCCCGTCCCATCTCCCCCGCTCTTGTCGGCCTTGAGGCCCCTTCTCTCCTATCGTACGTGTCCTATTTTTTCTCTGTTTTTTCTGAAGTAAACAGAGTACATTCCTACGAGTCTAATATCGGCGAAATCCCCCGTTACAGCACGGCCAATTCCCCCTCAGATTGTGGGCTTCTAGCAATGTTCCGCAGGCAACTGGCATCGTCTGAAGCGGCGTCGAGGAGGGGAACGAGGTGCTGGTATGGACATCGGAGTCGGATGGTGGAGGGAAACGAAACGGCCTTCGGAGTCGGGGGCGATGAGGCCCCCTGAGAATGCGGGTTGAGTTAAGCTGATCGGCAACGTGGCAGGACAAGTGATCCGCCATAGCCAGTTATATAAAAGAATGAAATTTTTATAAGTATATTTTCTCTCTCATTCACACTCCCCTCATCCCCTCTCTGTCTCTCAGTCTCTCAGTCTCTCCCCTATTCACAGTCCGACAGCTTCTGTGACGATTAGGTGTAATCCGGAGACTCTGTCCCTCTTTACTTCTTCGTTAGAGAAGGGGGAGGAAAGAGAGGGGCAGGGATTCGACAAAGGTTTGCGGCCCGTTGGTTTGTTTCTCTCCTGGCTGCCTTCCGGACAGGAGATGGGTAGACTCTTCTTGGTGCGCTTGGACGGCAAGATTTATAGTTGCAAGCACTGCGAGACTCACCTCGCTCTTTGCGAGGATATCATCTCGAAGGTTCGGCATTAGGCACAGTAGTGTACTCATTTTTCTCTCACTCCCTCGTGTAAGCCCGTTCATCCTCGAACCTCTTGTAGGTCCTATACCTCTTACATTTACTTTCACTCTGTTCTTCCTTGTTTCAAGTTCCGTTTTTTATCTCATCTTATAATAGTTGGGATGAGGAAAATTAATATGTTCCACCCCATGGTAGAGTAGCACTCGGAATTTGATTTTGTGTCCGCTACTTATGCTTTCATCTGGTACATGCAGTTATGGATCTGTTCGATGTTACAACAATCTTTGTAAATGACTCTCAGGATGATCCCTAGTTTTACTTCGACATGTGGAGAATTGTCCGGGCATTGTCTCTAGTGTGGCTTTGGGTATAACAGAAATGAGGCTGAAGGCATCAATTATATTCTGCTATTGCATAGAACAGTCAATGCAAAACGCACGGTCTCCTAACCTTTTCATTTTTTTATACAAATGCAATCGTGTCTTTCTTTTGAGCTCAGATTTTAGCGAGCTATACTTGATATCTTTGAGAAATATCATCTTGAACTGGGACATGAAGCTTAAACCCAGTTGCTCAGTTTCTGTGAATCATCTGTAAGGAACGCGTCATTCTCTTAGACATGGTTGAGTTGCCAAACGCCTAATGCGGGGCTCTCCTGCAGGGATGCTCACATGACTTCATCTCTTTTGACTTAACATGTAGTTCTTTTCTAACTGTGGTAGGTGCTTCACACTTTCTATCACTTATTTGCTCTTTCATGGCAGTGCTTACATATACATCACTCGCTCCCTAATCTTCTTTACCAAATGTAAAATGCATTGTCTCTTTCTTACTTACTTCCCAAAAATTACTTGTCTCTCCCAAAGTGTCTTTTGCGTAATCTTGTAATGCATTAATGCCTCATGCATTGTAACAAATGAATCAACTGCCTTATGTGGCCAGAATAAAATCATTAACGGAGTGAAATCTGCGTATGTAGGAAAAAGGTTATGGCGGATGTTGTTTCCCCTCTTGAATGGTTTCATTTTCCTTGATTTTTTTTTCACGAAAAAATATTATTTTTTTACTTTTTGGCACCGCAGCAGTGGGATACACATCTTTGGCCTTAATGCCAGCCCCTTTATCTTTCAGAATGGGTGATCGGCATTGGCAACAAATATGGTAGTATTTGTGGCCAGGAGATGACAACCTTTTTTTCTCTACTTTGTGAGCAGAGTTTCTTCTTAGTCCTTGAATGTTTGATGCCACATTTACTTTTAGCTTAAATTTTAAATCTGGCTGTACCATATGAATGTCTTCAATGTTTCATATGTTGCAATTGCTGTTTAGGTAATAGCTAGGTAAGAGGTTTCTAATTCTTTCAATAGCTGAAACGAATGACTATCTCATTGTCCACCGGTTTCTTTTGATGTCATTTCCCCTTGTAGTTGTCTTATATTAGCCCATCATCGTGGTGGGTTTCACTTTCTTAGCTACCCGCAGAACAATAATGTTTTGTAGCAACTATCCGGTATCAGATCCTCTAAGGAAAAAGATCTTCAAATACACTATCGGCAGATAAAATCTCTTAATACGTGGCAGAGTCCTATCTGAAACTACAGTAAACACAGTCATCCTTTAATCAAAGAAGGCCTGATCTCTGAGTGGGAGCAGCACACGCCACATCTTATGAATTTTGAAAAATATGAGCGTTGGGATAGATAATGTCTCGTTCTCCTCTTGTGCTGCCAGGTGACGCCTTTGTTTGTTACACTCTCTCTAGAAATCACTCGTTTTCCAATTCATAATTTTCAGGTGCTGTGGCATGTTACTTGCAGCTGTCTGTCATGAGCTGTTCGGATATTTGTGTATTTTTGAAAGTATCCTGCATTATACTGAATATATATTGAGTTCATAAATTCGTAAAGTAAGGTTGGTGCTCAATATCTTAAAAGTTAAATTAATTTGAAGACGTAAGTTGTTGAAATTAAGTTGGATGTTGGATACAGCATGATCCCATTGGTGTACAATAAAATTATTTTCTTATATAATTTCCAAATATCGGAGTTCAAATAGCTTTGTAATGTGGTATGGTGTAGACATTATAACTGTCTTCTCTGTTTTCTATTTCTCTGTGCAGTCTTTTAATTGCAGGCATGGAAAGGCTTATCTCTTCAATAAGGTGTAAGATTCCCCACGCTTTTTGTATTCTTGATTGTTACAGAACTAGGCTCAAATTTTAAACCTTGGTCTAGTAGTTTTTTGAAAGAGTTTCATCTTGCTGAAAGATGTATCTAGTGCTCATATTCTTCCCCCGGGGTGCTCAATTAGTTCCATTATTTATAGCCACGTAAAAGTTATCCTTCCTTTGTGATAAAAATTGATTTACTATCAGCAAGCTTGTCTTTCCGCAACATTTCTTTGATTTATATTATGTTTCTTTCTGTGGAATAATGCATGGGAAATACAGAGTTTTTTCACAGGTTCTATATGTGTAAGCGTGTTTCCCAGTGTCATTAAATTTCCATACTTCATATAATAGTCGCCTATGTTAAATTTTCAGAAGAATAAATCAAGAAGTATCCAATATCACATACCTGTGGCTCTCTGCACAAGTTCTGTATATACAAATTTTGCAAAAATCTTAGACGACAGGTTTTTCCCCTTTTTGTAATTGAATTGGTCCCCCAAAACCGTTAAAACATAAACTATTTATTAGTTGAAACCTTTTGTTATCACCATGAAAGAAACAGATTTATTTTTCACCATGAAAATAGTTGGCGAGCCTATTGAGATCACCAATCTTCCATCTTGTAATGAAAAAACGTAGCTTTAGTTCTGTCTTTTGTATATCCTCTTACCATTTCATAGTTTCCTATTCATCATAATTGAAACACCCCATCATATCAATATGGGTTTGATTTAGGTATACCTTTTGTCTTGCAACCGCTCTGGCACAGACTGTTTATTTGCTTCCAACGACTCACATGTTATCTTGTTGAAAGTTGAGGGAGCAATACCTTTTCACAGTAGATTGTTTTGTACGGTATCTATGGGGTATTTCAAGATGGTAAAATGCTGAGGAAAAACAACATACAATAGAAAAAATCAAAGCTACTACAAGCTCCAGATTCGTATTATTTGATTCTAAATTGTAAAAAAAAAGTCAAAGGGGAAAATAAAGGAATTCTGAACAACATGCAAAAAAAAATAAAAGCACGCCCACATCGAATCCCAAATAAATATGGCACATAGTTGGGGTATCATAATTGACAATACGGTATGGGAATTACTTACAATAATATTCTGTCTTATGTACGTGCTTCATCAAAAAATTATGAAGTTCCATTGTAAGATGAATTGTTGATAAAGAGGGAACTACATGTAGTGCTGTTTTTTGGGTTGCTAGCCATGAGACCAACTTGTATGGCACACAAGATTTTTACGTCAAAAAATTCCCCTGAAGAGCTGGATCCACTGTGTCCTTAACACATTTTCTTCGTCAGAATTCTGTATGTCGATTCGTATCATCCCCATGTCGTCTTAGGCATTTCTCACATTTTAAGTCCTTTTGCCTTTGAAGTAATCTTCTCGTATAGCCTCTAGCCTTTCTTGATTTGGTCCAATTCGTCACCTAGCCTATAGAGAAGCTATGCCACTTTATGCAGTTCTGAATTGATGGTGCTCCAGTATGCCTCAGCAGATGTTGGCCCTTTTTTAATTAAATTGTGCTTTTTTTTGTTGTTTGTTCAAGTTCTCTTGCTGTTAGACGGTATTGGAACTGAAATTGTAGGTTGAAGTCAGCTTATCTTGCTGTGTCAATAAATGGCTATAAGTTTCTTAAAATCTCTGCCGAGAATAGAGAAGCAAAGACTGGTGTTCCTTCTCACTTTCTTCTCTTGCTGCCATTTGTTTTCTCCCTTTCATTTTTTCTCTTTCCCTTTTTCTAGTATCATTATTTAATGTTCCATGAGAAACTGTCTCGAAATGATTAGAAATTCAATTCATCTTCACATGTACGCATAACCAACCGTATGGTTGTTAATTATGTTATCCAAAGTCTAGCACGTTCATCAATATCTACTGGTATTAGAACCATTTATACCACCGATAAAATCAGATGCCACAGAATCTTTTTCGTCAGTATTCCAGAGAATAAACTGTTCATCAATAATCTTTTTCGTCAGCATTCCAAAGTCTTAGATACGTGCATGTGTTGGCTGTGTTTGATGATTCTGTTTACCGTGAAATTTGTACCTTAGTCATGTTGAAAAGTATAATGTCTGTAATTTTGGGTGAACTATTTTGCCACTGTCAAACATGTCTAGAAGGACTCCCCCCCCCTAAATGGCAATGCTAGTAATTACCAGAGGATTGAGAAGTGTACCCTCTTGGGTGTATTTCCATTTCAATATGTTTGACGACATTCAACTTTCAATGTCGGGCAGTGTGAATGTGTGGATCGGCCTGAAGGAGGAACGGTTGATGATGACGGGGATGCACACTGTTTCCGACTTATTTTGTGCGGGCTGTGGCTCCCTTTTGGGTTGGAAATATGTATGCACTTTTGACCACAGTTTTGTTTATTGAGCCAACCCCTCTTGTGAGTGTTTGACGTTTGCACTATTTTTCAGGAGGTTGCTCATGAGAAGAGCCAGAAGTACAAGGAGGGGAAATTCATCATTGAGAGGTGCCCAGAGCTTTCCTCCCTAATTCACCTTTTCTTTCATACGGAAGTAGACGTGCAAAACTTCTACCCTGCTGTTGTGTGGCGTGTTCCTGTCATCAGGGGCGCTCATCTATGGAATAGACCAGTAAGCCGGGGACTTGGTGTGGTCAACCCTGGTTACCCCCGTGTTTGACACCGGGGCACAAGCCAGGATTGTCCACATCCTCCAAGGACGCAGGATCTCTAAAAAAGGGGTTTTATTTCGTTTGTCTGGCTGTTGTTAACAGTTTAACAAGCAGCGGTTGTGACGATTTCCTCCTTTATGGTCTTGGAAGCAGGTTTAAAATGTTAATCCCGGACGGCACAGGCTACTGGGTGAACCAGGACTCTCGGATTGGTGGAAGTGACGCAGAGGATGCGTGAACTGCCGACCTAGTGCATATGTTCCTCTCCGTGTGGAACGGATTCGAAAGGATTTGTCAACTCGGTACACGCTCGGGGACCAAGTTCTGCTCAGAAACGATGATTAATAAATTAATACACTGTATATTCCCTCGGTGTTCGTCTGCCATGGCTGATCCTAAGTGTAGGCGCCATCGTTTATGCAGTCCCTGTCTTGTGTGGCGAAGGTACCCTCCCCCCGCCGGGTGTCTTACCGAATGTCGGCATCGATCGTGTTCGCCGCGACAAACATTTGACCTCCCAATGGTTGCAGTCAGGTCGTACTACGTGCGAAGCGGACGGAAACATCACCCTGTTTTCCGGACGGAGTCACTGGAACCTTTCTCCGCTGCGTTCAGGCTTGTGCGAAGCGAAAGCCCGTTTCAGAAGGCACGAGCCTCGATCCAGACACCCGAACACGTGAGCAGCCAATGCAACACGATCGAGTTGGAATGAGCTGATGGCAGCTCTCCGAAAGGCAAACCTGTTCTGATTCGGCTGGTATCTCTTTGAACTGGGCTGTGATCCGCAATGGAGCGCTTGGGAAGCGCCAAAACGCCTGGTCTGATAAGAGGGTTGTTGTCCGATGTAGAGTTGACTACATCGGTAATTGGCAACGACCCAAGTATCCTGATAAGCAAACACGGATAGGCTGGTTTAAGACGTTCAAAATGTCCCTACACACACTTAACGTGAAGAGATGCTTTTGTACTATTTATTTTGTTCAACAAAAGAATCCTTCCTGCGTTCAAACAGCCGGGGCAGCTCAGCCTCCACTTCAGGAATCAAGAAAAGCCGGACTGCCCGAAGCGGTGAAGGAGAAGGGCAGAAACTTTTATGCCTTGTTTGTGAGAGATCCGACGACAGCAGCGGCGAGCAGCGGCCCTGGCAGCATTAACCTGGGGATTCTGTTGACGCCAGATTCTAGTTCAAGCCAGGCCCAAGCCGGGATATTGACATGCATATATAGATACATACATGTGTGTGTGTGTGTGTGTACGTACGTACAAAATATGGAACCGTGAGGAGGGAGAGTACAAATCTCTCCTCTGATTGTCCACGTGGAGACAATAAGAGGGTTGCCGACGGAACTGATAATCAGGGACGGCAAAGAAAGGCATCCACTACTAGCTTCGAAAGTCACTCCCTCATCTCACAGCGTGCTCTGAGCGGACAAGTAGAGGTTACCACACTGGGCACATACAAACAAAGAAGAAACATTGCACACCCCATCCAACACTTAGCTCTACTCAACCGAAGGTAAACTCTCCGGACAGGCCGCCCGCTACCCCACTGGCTACTTGCTCCAGCGATCGGGTGCAGCGATCAAAACTTCCCCATTTCTAACGACATCATCATCGCGCTCTTCAGAGAATTCACCCGGCGCCGGTATGGCAGATGGTTCCTCCTCTTTTATCTTTTGGTCGTCCGCATTCTCCCACTCTCCTGCAACGATGATTGTGTTCGTGGTTTCCCAGGTCCGCAAGATTCTGTCAGGACCCGGTTGCCATGCGAGCTTCCCAGATAGCTCTCGACGCACAAACTTGAACTTTATCTCTTCCTCCACCGGCAACCCCTGATGCAAAACAGGACACCGAATATCATCAGCTTGTCGGGCGGCAGTACACTTCCGTTTGCAAATATGAGAGTGAAGGGTGAGTTACCATCTCGGTTATCCACACATGGCCATCCGACCATTCCAATGGTATGGCGTTGGCGACGTCCCACTGACCAAGGCTGGTGCCCGCTCCAAGAAGGAGGAATTGCTCGCCAAACCGGCATGACTTCTGCAGCGTAAACTTCACCTGAACAGTCTTGGGCAGATCTGGTAGACAGGGCAAAATATGTTAAGACTTTTAAAAAGATGTCTCGAGACTGATTATTAAGAGAGGAGCGTGCAATCTCACTCGGGGATTTAGCCTGGACTGGGATGGCCTCGGGCATTGCGATCGTCTCCCCTCCACCCTCGGGAGATCCAGGGTTTTGAACTGGTTCCAGCTTCTGAGCTTCTGCGACCGCCTCAAGTGACTCCACCGGTGTTTGACGATCGGCCACTTCCAGCTTCTGCGTCTCCCCTCCACCCTCGAGAGATCCAACGGCTTCTCTGTTTTGAACTGGTTCCAGCTTCTGAGCTTCTGCGACCGCCTCAAGTGACTCCACCGGTGTTTGACGATCGGCCACTTCCAGCTTCTGCGTCTCCCCTCCACCCTCGAGAAATCCAACGGCTTCTCTGTTTTGAACTGGTTCCAGCTTCTGAGCTTCTGCGGCCGCCTCAAGTGACTCCACCGGTGTTTGACGATCGGCCACTTCCAGCTTCTGCGTCTCCTCTCCACCCTCGAGAGATCCAACGGCTTCTCTGTTTTGAACTGGTTCCAGCTTCTGAGCTTCTGCGACCGCCTCAAGTGACTCCACCGGTGTTTGACGATCGGTCACTTCCAGCTTCTGCGTCTCCTCTCCACCCTCGAGAGATCCAACGGCTTTTCTGTTTTGAACTAGTTCCAGCTTCTGTGCTTCTGCGACCGCCTCAAGTGACTCCACCGGTGTTTGACGATCGGCCACTTCCAGCTTCTGCGTCTCCTCTCCACCCTCGAGAAATCCAACGGCTTCTCTGTTTTGAACTGCTTCCGGCTTCTGTGCTTCTGCGATCGCCTCAAGTGACTCCACCGCTGTTCGACGATCGGCAACTTCCAGCTTCTGCATCTCTGCAACACTCTTTGGCGATTCATACGCTGTTTGACAGTGAGCTTTGTCACTCGAACTCTCAGCGGAAGCTTTTGGCAATTCGTCCGCTGTTTGACTTTGTGCTACCTCATTCAGGTTCTCTCCGGCTGCCTTGGGCAATGCATGTGCTATCAGACATTTAGTTGCTGTCGCACTCTCTGCCGCATCGTGCTGTAAGTCGCCGTCTGCTTGCTGAGATGTAAAATCATTTTTTTTACTCCAAATGTTTGCAAGACTGCGATGTATTTAGGGTCTAGACGGCCGATAGCAGTTCAGCCCGTCCCTTCTTTTGACAAATCAGAGAATCGTAAGAAGGAAGGAAGAAGCTCAGGACATATAAGTAGAGACAATACGGCTATGGATGATGGTGACATATTTTTGGGCAAGACCCTCAGCATGAAAGTGGTTGCGGCATTACAGAGAAGGGGTTGTTTTGTGCCTACGTAAAATTACATGATCAAAGTAAACTTCTGAGAACGTAATTACCGTGATCATTGATCTGCTAAAGCTACGTGCATAAAATATAATTCCATCAAGTTGGAATAAAACTCTCCCTAAAGTCGCTTACAAGATGTACTGAGATTCAGACTAATCGACGAAAAAAATGAAGAAAAAAACCCGCAAGAAAGAAAAGAACGCCACGCACTTAGCCGTAGTATTTTCCCTTTTTTTGTTTTGTCACATGTATCTGCGAGATAAGTGATCAAATGACGGATTTCCAACGAATAATGAATTCGAATAATGAGTGCGTCGGTAAGGAAGAAAAATCGGGAGAAGGAAACTGAATTTTACGTAAATCCGGCTTTATACACCATAACCGGTGGCTTCATCCGCAACTCTAGTGAACAGAGAGTAGACTGGAAAGTAAAGGACGTCGTAGCGAGCATGCGGCGGATGACGATAAAGTCGCTGGAACATTTCAAAACGAGGTCCCTGGACTCCGAAAGAGTCCCTGCGGCGGGCGGGGGTGGGGCAGTCACCACTTGGTGCCAGAAAGCACAGGAGTGAAGAAAAAGGTTCTTCTCAGGAAGCGGGGGTCGGTCAGTCATTCAGGCTACAAGTGGATCGTCAGTCGGAGCAAATATACGTACTGAGGTGAGAAAATTATTGTAATAAATATACATGCCTCCGAAATCCCCTTTGACGGAAAGGTGGAGGCCGGTGGCCGCGGCCGCCCAAACGCCGAAGCAGCCGTCGTGTCTATGCGGCGTAGGAGGATGGGAGAAAAGAGCACAAGGTCAGTGCTTAGCCCAGAACATGAGGAGCGGATCCGGGGAACCCAGCACGAAGCTACCACTTTCCTCCTCTCTCCAGCCGAGGTCGTCCAGCCTCTGCCATCCGCTGCTAACGACCACCTCGCACGTGGGCAACCGAGCACCACCATTGCCGCTTCCACAGCTCAAGCAAATCTAATGAGAGGGAGAGAGTGAAGTATGTGACTTTGTGGGAGCGTTTGCCGGCAGAGCCAGACTACTGCACTTGTCGCGGCTGTTCGACGAAGTTGAACCGTCTCTCGTTCTCTTTAGTCATGAAGGAAGCTCCTCCGTGTCTGTTTCCGCCCGCTCATTGAGCAGCGTCCGCGTGGCAAGGGGATGTGACTGCCGTTTGGAGGCGACGGGCTTTTCTGTCTCCTCTTAATTTCGAGAAAATAACTACTCGAGAAAGAAAAAAATCAACGGTGCTAAATAAATGTGCTGCTTGGAGAGGGCCCGTGGTTGACGCGGGAGAACGCACATAGCCGGTCGGGTCGAGGCGGCGGGGCCGGGAGAACGACGGAGCAGATCCACGTGTTTTTGGCCGTGAGCTCCTATGATGTGCCCTCGTCTCCTACTGCTCGGCAAGCAGCTTGCTGGCTGTTGAGCCGCTTTGGAGGAATTTAGGACGATGATCTGATCGTACAGTGTCGCCGAGTGCGTCCGACTCGATCCAACTCAACCTATGTATCCTTCGCTCCATGTCCGGGCTTGAGTACCCCGCCTGGATGCCCCTAGTGCCAGATCCTCTCTCTCTCTCTCTCTCTCTCTCTCTCTCTGCGCGAACGAACAGGTAAAGTGGCTGGCTGGCACTGCAGGGCGAGATATGCTTAGGCGTTGTGAGCGGATGCGGAGGCAAGTGCGGACGCAGCAGCAAGCAGGGCACGGCAGTGGATGCCGGCCTGGCTAGAGAATTGTCTATGGGTTGAGCCCCGCCGTGTGTCTGCCTTGAAGCTCCACGACTCCGGTACCAAAGCCAGGCCAGATAGCTCGCTAGACAACTGAGCGAAATAACCCAGAATGTCTGACTGAATCAAATGGCCTAAAGCGGATCGGAAGTTTACTCGGCAACGTCCATACTTTATGAGGATATGAGCAAGAGCCGGATTTAGCTCCTGAAATAAATGGGCTTTAGGGCTGGACATGGACCAGCACCCATGACAACCCAAATAGCCAGATGGAGGGGCGTCGCTTTAGGGCTGGACATGGACCAGCGCCCATGACGACCCAAATAGCCAGATGGAAGGGCGTCGCTTTAGGGCCGACAACCAACAAACAGACCAACAAAGGAAGCAGTTCTTCGGCTATCTCATTGCTCCTTGGCAAATCATATTGGAACATTGAATATGAAGCCGCAAGCTTACAAAATTTCACGTTTTTCTTAGGTTATTTATGTCTTTGCTTAACATGTACGAAGTGGGCCGACAGACGTTCAGTTGACTAGGCTAGATCGACGTACTAATCTGCAATCAAAGATAGGCTCACTGTTTTTAAAGTGATCCTGACTTCTTTTACCTTCGTGTATTTATCAGAGGTTCTCACCCCCCCCTTGATTTCCAAACAAATAAAATTGACAGAATCAGTAAGTTCCCTTACAAAAGAAATTTGTCAAACTCTCAACATGAGATGTCAAAACACTAGCTTATTTCTCTTGGATGAGGACCATCAATATTTTGAGTGATTTCTTATATAAAAACAATGACAAAATATTTATGAATCAATCTTGAGGCTGAGTCAATATAATTTCATAGTTTTTTGGGTGTTTGCCTAAAGCTTGCACCAGAAAAGCCTGTAGATTTTTAGTGCCCACAAATCGAGCTGATGTTCTTTTAAGGTATGTCTTAAAGTTATTAGGATGGACTTTTCGTGTAACCTAAAAACTTGCTTATTGGAATTCAAATGATTAAGATTTAATTTCATTTCAATATAGACTTATAAAGCAGTTGGCGTAATTAACCTATGCATTCTAGATACCAGTCAACATGCGATCTTCTGTTTTGTTTTGTTCCTTCAACATGTCAAGATATATAGCAATTAATCGTGGATACTAAGACATGTGGAAATATGTCGTAGGGTAATTAAATTCTCGGTTCCTTCAAAAACAATATCTCTCTCTTGTAAAATTGGATTAACAAGTTGCTAGGTAAACTCATAAGTCACCACAATAAATCTCTTTCAAAAAAATGATCTCTTTAACTTAACTTAGCAAAAGCAATATATGCTCACCAAGTCAAGTTACCTAGGTTAACCACTGAATTAACCCACTCAAGGCTTAAGTCAATTTTTTTTCTGAAATATATATATATTTATTCTGATTTCAACTTTCTTCTTTTGAATCTTATCCTCACTTATTTTTTTGCAACTTTATGCCTCGAAAATATAATCAAATAAAAAAAATTATATATACCAAATTAGATCTTAATTCACACATTAATATAATAACAACTTATTTATGATCTCTTTTTTTATGACTATTTTTCAACATTAAAACATTTAAACTAACAAAATGAAGCCCTAGAGGAGACATGCACAACTCAACCCCACAAAGGTCTTCTCCCTCTCCCTAACCACAAGAGAAATCAAGGTCCTTGGGTGACAGCAACTTCCATGGCATTGAGAGCGACTCAAGCAGGAGAGAGAGCAGCAAATTGACACCAAATCGGACCCTAACAAAAACGTTACAAAAACAGCCATTAAACTAGGAAAAAAAGAGGGTGAAAGATTACAAGGCACAGACTACTCCTCGATGGAGAGAGAGCGACAGAGAGAGAGAGAGAGAGAGAGAGAGAGAGAGAGAGAGTACAGTGCATCCACAGTTTTACAACTGACGAAGAATGACATACATTAAAGTGATGCTATCCGTGTACTTGGAGACTAACAACACTCTAAGAATAAATAATCTTATAATTTAATGCATCACCTTGTGATATGTAATTGGGGATACGACACATCATTTTGCTGGGCATATTTCCTCCAAACTGCAGAAGAAGGGAAATTTTAGGAATAAATGTAGATGCTAAAATTATTGCACAAAAGGCAGAAACGACCTTGCTCCTAAGCTCTCAATAATATCGGTAGTGAGGGTTGCCCGTTTATTTTCTGCAAAGGCAAGAGATGCAGCTTTCCGGAGCAATGCAGAGCCAGCAATGCACCCCAAAACCATTGGATTTGAAGAGCTTTGTACCGCACCGCAGAGACAATAAACAATAGAATACAGTTTAATGCCATATACTAATAACCGTATGCCTCACTCAAAAAATCAGATGATTAGAAGTCGGAAACCTGAAGTTTAAACGCTCGCTATGCTCAGATATCTGTTGCCGCGCCCAAGAGGAAAAGACAGCGACACTGGATGCCACAGAGACAACTAACAATGAACATCTTGGAGAAATTCGTCCAAGCACATATGCCAGTCAACATGAGGAAAAAATGTAGGAAAAAGGAGCCTCAAAATGGGATAAGAGACCACGAGAAAGAAAGCCCAAGAAGCTGGAAAGAGTTGAAGACCGAACAGAAATTTAACTACCTGACAGCCTAGGTCAACCAGAGAAAAACCTGAGCCCCCCAAAAAAAAAAACGAAATTGACGATTAGATGTTTTATCCAAATCATCACAAAACCTTTCGACAATAGTTTCAATTGACAACATTGTTGAGATGCAAATTCCTGTCCTGGTCCTTTTCCTCACAATCTATATGGTCGTCAATGCAGTAGCGCAATCACAGTCTATAAATTGAACCATACTGGTTAAAATGCTAGGCTATGATGAGCTGCACAAAGGAAATGTCTTCTTGCAGTAACAAGCGAAAAATGTTATTTTCGCAAGTTTTCATGCACAGGAAACTAAAGCAAGAGCTATGAGCCAACCTCCCAGAAAGGATATCCCCTTGCCCGCCACAGCGCCGTGGAGATCCAAAAGCACTCACCACACTGACTGCAGGTAAAAAACATGGGGAATGAAGAATGTAAGGTCGTTGCAGCTGCAGTCATGAGTGCTCAAATTATATCGCGCAGAGAAATATAACCGTTTGACATTATAGTTGAAATTAATTCAGCTAATTATTAGAAAGATGAATCCATCTGTCAGAGTGGCAATCATTCACAGACATTGGAGTACAAATTATCACTCTGGCAGATGAAAAATACACGAATGGTTGTGTAAGACGATCTTTTAAACGCACCAGTTTCGCCATCACTAATAAGATCTGCATTGCCCTTTCGCAAGATTGTTGCTCCCCCAACACTGAACCAAAAGATACTCTAATATGAGTGGCAACTAAACCAAAGATGTCCATCATATGCAGATTTCAAGGTATTTACCTTCTAGAGAGGGATAACAGTTGCTCAGCAGCATCTTGATCATCAGCATTTCTACCAAGTACCTTTTCAACTAGACGTTTATACTCGTTCACGTTTGGGGTTAGGACGGCCAAAGAATACCCTGCGATGAGACCTAGGTTGTTGGTGACTAAGAAAAGCCCATCCTGCGTACATGAAAAATTACAACTATTTCAACAACTTGAAGCCTCTTAGTTATAGATGAAGTTGACACTAAATGTTTCACCAGGGAATACATACTCCGTCAACAACAATGGGGATGTTTGACTGCCTTGCATGCCTCATGATTTCGCTGATGCAATCCTTTATCAGAAAGTTAAGTATTACAGATTGAAAGCAGGAATAATTGAAATATGCAAAATATGCTTTATTCTTAATCGTGGAAAGAGAGGACGATATCATTTAATCTTAAGCAGGAAAAAGTGAGGAATCAAGTCTACATTCGAACAGCAGGCCTTGTTAAATGATTTCTTACGATAGGATCCAAGAAACTACCGAAGGGAAGTTGCAAAAGCAGGCATTGAAAGTCTAAGAGGAAAAAATTCCGTTCAGGCTAAAACCGTTATGTTCAGAAATAGGCTATACCAATAAAGAGAGCGTTTTTAGCTGAAAGAAAGTTTTTATCCAGAGATGTGAATTTCAATTCTGGATGCATTATTGATATATATCTTCCCCAGATATCAAACCAAAGTAGAGCGCATTTTTACATTTAGAGACTGAAGATGCCATTAGGTGCGTAATTTTCTTCACACACTGAAGGCGATCTTTAATCAGAAATAAGCTGCAAAGCATCACATATTTTCCTCAGATTAGCAGAAAAATTGTGATGCCAATTTATTATGTTTCCTCCAATGCAAAATTCTTATAAGAAATGAAACTATCAAATTTTAAGCCAGTTAACTCGGAAGAATCTCGAATTTGTAACTAACCATGAGAAATGCGTCCCTTCCAAGACCTGGGCCAACCACAAGGCAATCAAACCGTTCCATCCATTTTTTGACTTCAGCTACGACCAGACTTGAAACTGATGCTTTTTCATCCTCCCTGGATGAAATTATATCATCATACAATGACTCCAAGATAAATGAAGAACTTGGAAAGCTGTATATATTACCACCTTATACTATATGATTCTTCAAGCACAGGGTGCACGATCAACTCGGGACTGTAGCTTTTAATAACAGGTGCAGCATCCTTTGTACAAAAGACATGCGATAGATCTGCACCCTGCATGGCCGTCATAAAATGTAAATAAAAATACGCATGAGTGATCCATTATTTTACAAAACAGACACGGAGGGATATGAGAAAAGAGATACTAACAATTTTTAGAGCAGATATGGCAGCAAAATATGGAGCACCTGTGTATTCACGGCATCCACCAATAACAGCTATCTTCCCTGCACAAACATATATTTCTTGACAAGAGCTGAAAAAAATTGGAAAGACAAGGAATTCGTAGATGCCTTGAACTGATGTCATCAGTACAAACTAGATAGAACAGAAACTATGCACCTGGAAAATAACTTTCTTTTGAAACATATTAGATAATTGAATAAGCAAATCAGTCACATTTGTGAGAACAAATTACACGTCATCTGTTGATGATGATCTCAAGAGAGCCATGAAACTATATAAGTCAAGGAAAAATCCAGGTACAACCTTACTATCTTGGAAAGAATGCTTCAAAATAGTCGAAGGGACATATATTATTTTCCAATTAATATATGCTAAAGCATACACCTATACAGAACTCAACACGATTTCCACTCTGAGAGAAAAATCCAATATGTATCCAGCAATGTAAAGAGACCAATATGATAATTTCATTTTCCTAAGTAGCTGTCATATTATATTTTAATGGAAACTGGGCCACTATTGTTGCATCTCTGAATTGAAATTTCTGTAACTGAAATGAAATGTGCGTCACAGAAACATTTGCAATAAATTATTTTTTCACGCACAATACTTTATCAATGTTTATTTGAATAAGTCTTGTGAAAGCAATTTCTTAGATCGAATCTGTTCGAATTAACCAATTAAGAACAAGTCAAATGAACGTTGAAAGACTAAAAGATCATATTCCTTTTATCAGAAATGTTTCAGTCAGCAGCTCATAACTGGGCGCATTGATTCGTAAGAATGGGTGCGCATGACCATAAAACAAAAGGAACCGAAGTATATAACGTTAGATGGATAGTTGGCGGAGAAAATAAGACATTATTGTACCCAATCAAAAGATTTATATTGCTTTTAATGTTGTCTCCAAGGATGACAGGAATAAGTTAAACATTAACACGAGAAAAAAATGTCACCACGCTTCACTGTATCGAAAGCTGCTATCACTGAAGAGAGAACTATTTTTTTTCAAATGAGGGGAAAAGCCGAATGTCCCCACGTTATTTTTAATGGGGGTCAAGCAGTGACGAATGTCCCCGCCTTTTATCAATCGTAGCGCTCATTTGTTTGGCATTGCGGTGGCAATGCCCTAACTGCTCAAGAATTGTTAATTTGAGAAAAACCTCGCAGTCTACCCAAGAGAAGAAAGAGAACGTCTTCAAATGTTTGAAAAACAGTGGATTAACAGAAAAATCAGCACTGGACTGATCCAAGAATACATTTCAAAATCGGCATGCGGGAATTGAACGTGCTTTCACAAATCCGATACATCAGTTCCTAAAACAGTAGTATTGACCCCCACGGTTCGTCATCAGAGTGAAATCTTCCATGGGTCATAAATGAATGCTGGTATGAGTCATTGGTGCACAGACAGTTTCAGAATGATTGCATACAAAAGAGAACGACACCGCCTCATAAGAGCTAAGAATATAATTCCATGGGAGCAAAAGGAAGGCATGCCTGGATTAGTGAAAGAAACAAACAGAACCCGGCCATTCCCCTGGGATGGTGTCCATCGCAGCTTGTTGCCGGAGCAGAATTTTTTTCGCACATAACCTCTACCAATCCGATGGGAAAAGCCGCATCAACCAGTTGGCCTCTAGAGCCACAATCGATTGGATACAATTTTCTCTTCATCTATCCCTTGATTATGCTTCTCCCCGCTTGATCGAATGCGAAGAAGAAATGAAAGTTACACCCAAACGCGTACAATTCCACAGACGAAATCTCACCTGCCTGGCCCTTATGCAGACCCGAGTCCAAAGGTGGAGTAATACGCTTTAAAATGCTGCCGGCGTCAGCCTCTAGTCCGAGACTACTCAAATTCGTCACTCCTGCCGCCATCCTTCGGGAGGAAGCCGACCCCCTGACCCCTCCCAGAGACCTTATCAAGAACTGATGCCTCCGAGAAACAGCCGAAGCCGCAAAGTTATGACTGCGGGCGACAGACGAGAAGGTGTGCAGAGGACACATCGTGTCAGTTTAAACCGAGCTAGAACTCTACGAGACCACAATCGTGCCCCGCGCATCAGCGAAGAAACGAAGAGGATAACAGAAAATGAGAGAGGGAAGAACTTATTTGGATCATCGCGGAAAAAAGGAAAAATGGATAGCACGAACCCGGGAGTTGCTTCGTACGCTTAGCGGGCACAGCTCGCGGACTGATGTATTCCCTCGATCCCAACCACAGAGACGATCGCTCTCTCTCCCCTTTCTCGTAAAACGTTGAGGTGATGAGTATGCTACCTCGATGGCCGTCTGATCCTGATGGCCGTAGTAGGGTCAACGGCTGCGGGGTTCGTGTGCCTTAGGATTAATGGGTGTGTTGGGAGGAGCACCCACCGAAATAGTTTCCACCTCGTGACTAAGATGGGGCTCGCCAGGAATGGCATGTAGACGTACTGCAGAGAAAGATAAATTGGTTTCGGCAATCCTCGGATTTGGGACGAAAATCCCACATTTTCTCCCACCCCGTATGCAAAATTATTCTCATTTACGAACATGGTGAGAAAAAGAAAAGAAGGTTTGACGTTGCTTATCTTGCGGAGATGATGGATAGAATGCAGTTCTACCCCACGGCGACGGTAATAAGCTACCTCCACGACGAGGTTGCCGCAGGTCGATACAGCTGTTGCGTCGTAGTCACGAATAGTTCATCATCAAGAAGAAGTCAGGCTTATCAAGGGGATCTAGTCGGTTTATTTTGGATCAGTCTTATGAAAGCAATTCCAATGGATTGGGCTCTTGCTTTGTTCGTTGAACGTTTACGGCATTGCAAATACCGCACGCCAACAACTGACGCAAAGTGACGGATGCCTCCATCTATTTGTTAATCGATGCGGGAGATTTTCCCATAATCGGATCCTTCACTTAACCATGAACGGCATTTGCACTGGAAAACCGCGTATGACCCAAGTTTTCCTCTGCTTCCGGAGTGGCATCCCATCCGGGTATCAGTAGTTCGGTTGTGTGGGAAAATGTGTCGCTGCTCGCTTACAATTTCGTACGCGTTTCTTTGTATTTGTTCAGATTTTTTTAGTTCCGAATTTTAGGCTTATTTTCCGACCAGAATTCAATGTGATCAGCGGGTACTGGAGTCAATTGTTTGACTATAGAGTATGTCTTGTGGATGCATATGAAGCCTTCGATTCGTGCAAACAGCATGCCCCTGAACCTCACTCAGGCTGCTGGTGGCCACATCTGGACATTCTTCGTTTGCCTTTCCCGGATATCTGGTCGGAGCTCCAGCACGTGTTGGACTCGTCGCTTCAATTGATATCAATACCGGTCTAGACCCATCACAGACTTCCATCCTCCAGGTACTCTTCTTTAGAGGAAAATACACCTTCAATCCTTTTGGGGTCTCATGGGACACCAACCCTCTCTCCCACCTCCGCCCTTTTTGGGGTTTACGGTAGCAATGAAGCCGCACCCACCAGCCAGGAGCATCAAGAAGCGTAAGGGAGGTCGGGTAAATGAAGAAATGGGGATAAGATTAGCCCATCTGTACATCACTGGTAATCGGCTGCATGCAAGGACACGCTTTAAATGAATGAGTAGAAGCTACATCGTTCATCTGAGATGTGCACTGCAATCTCTCGACCGAAGGAAAGACAGCAACGTCGGAGAAACGTAACCATGGCCTGAGTTTTGCGGTTGCTGCTGTTTATGGTCTCACCGGCATACTTGGCCGGCCAGTCTCGAACACAAGTCGATTGAGCTGAGGATACGGAAACAGCATCAACAGACAAATTAATTCATTCTGGGGTAAAAGTATAGGCGCCCCCAAGCAGCAGAAAATTTCCACCCACTGAGCAGATCCTCGAAAGGCCTCACCTCTCGGTCGATGAAATCCCTGGAAGAGCGCGGCCTCCTCAACGGAAGAACAGTAACGAAAATGGATTGTCTCGTTCAATGTCTACTCGAGGCAATGCCGAAAGAATCTGATTCCCTGCCATCTCCAAAATGTAAGCTGACCTCCTGATGAATGCTAAACGACTTGATAATTTAAAAGTAATGCACACAATCTGTCCCACCTTCAGAGAAAATGCTACATCTGCTCCGTCAATTGCTAGCGCTACCGTCCTTAGCTTCTCTTCGCGAGAATTCCCAAGCTTGACAAGTCCCTGAATTCACAAGAAGCAGACTCGGTAATCTGAGGATCAAACTAGAACACCTGTACATGTTTTATTACTGCGTTCAGACTTTCACCTGGTCCGTCAGTACTCTACACATACTCGAGAATTCCATCATGCCAGCCGCTGTGACTTGTGCAGACCTGCAGACCTCCAAGTATGACTTGTTCAGCTGCACTATGAAGCAATGTAGAATAGTAGTGAGTTGCGTTCGAAGGGTACATATAGAATTCGTGACTCATGCATGCATAATTTGCGATAAGAGTGAAGCATCTACTGCTAGCCACCAACATAGATAATGGTCATAGAACCAGCATGAGAATGCTTGGCCCTACCGGTGTTCAAGAATCCAAAACATGCTTATGACCATATGTGCAATTCCCGCTGAAGGCACAAAATTCTGCATTCTCTTTTACCACTTGGCTGTTCACTAACGTTGATACTACGTCCGGAAACCTAAATTATGCCCGAATTACCAAATATAAAAAAAACCAAAACTTACATCCCCAACTGTCGAAGTCTTCCTGCTCCTCAAAAGCCTCACTAAAGCACACAATATTATCTGAAGCACAATCAATTTTAGAAATGTAAGTTATGTCAGATAGAATGTAGCACCATCTGGATAAGCGTTTATAAGAAAATCTTGAAACAAGTTCACAAAAACCCAAACTAATGGATGAGAATGACATAGAAGTGAGATAAATATCGGAAAGAGTGAGCAGAATAATTATTATGTTTAGGTCCGACTGGGCAGTGGAGAATGAAAGAAAGCAGAATAATTATTATATTTTCACCAGAAGATGAATTCCAGAAAGACGTTCTAGAAGCAAAATAAATAAATAAATACATTCATGCCTTCAGTGTTCGCATATTCTGAAGCGAGAAGCAGACATAATAAACGTCATCTAAATAGACTTCTCCAAGACATTAGGTTCCCAACGTTATATTTTTAATGACAGTTAGAGCGGGAAAGTAAAGAAAATCGTCCACTAAGATAAGTCCCACTCCGATAAAATAGAGAGACAACTACATGAGGCCCGTATGAGAGTTACCCCATTGGACTTTTAGGATTCATCGTTCAAAAAAATGGTAACTATTCCAACGCTCAACGATGCACATCTATTTTTCTCCAACAGAAATAATTACTCCATGCACAACACTAAATCTCAAAATTAGTAAATAAATAAGCTACGACATTATGACATATAACTACCTACAAGAACCGCATGAAGGAGGAACGAAGACACAAATGGAAGGAAGCAAATACCACTATTACTGTGTGAACTAAACATCAGTCAGGAGGATATCAATGGTCTATTGAGAAAGCAACATCGAGGCATGCGCCGTCTAATGAGAAGACAGAAAGCAAAGGCAGACATTTACAAGTCACGCAGGAGACTGTACACAGACAAGTATCCACAACAATTTCATTTAGACGACAACACAGAGGCAACGAGGCATCCTCAATTTTAAAGTATATTTAAAATAAATTGACGACGGCTAGAATCATAAGAAAACCACTAGAATTAGAACATCTCTTCTAAAATTACCTTATCCTAAAACACTAAGTTTCAGCATAAAAAATAATACGTAAATTACTTATGGAACTACACATTTATCAATATATAGCAATATATTAGGCCTGACAAGCAGCTAAATCCCTCGCATTAAATCCCTTCGAGTCCAGCCAAATGTCTTGGAAAAATTGCCAGATTAGAGGACATTTGCATGAATGATCGGGCACAAATCCTTGCGTAAAAATAAACGCAAGCACCAGCTGATATTTGCATTTACAAAGTCTGTACGAGATCGTCTAGGCAGCCTAGGCGCTGTTGGGCATCCGGACAATCCTAACAGCAAGAAGATTGGCAGACAACTGCATTAGGCACGCTTAAGGGGTGACCTATTGGCCCTAAAAAATGACCACACCAGATTTAGACACACATTTTTTACTGCAAAAGCTACGGCTCTCAAGCAAAACAAAAGAGAAAATGAGCAAGAAAATGGTCACATGGATCTGGCAAGCAAAATATCGACGTGAGATCAGGCAACGACCCAAATGAAGCGAAATATATTCATCCGTTAGATTAGAATAATTAGATGAATTACAATGATCTATCTGGAATCATAGAGCTTACCTGTTGATGTTGTGGTAGAGACTGAATAGTATCTACTACTGGTGCTCTGAATGCCTTCGATAAAGCGTTATCCATATGATCAAAGCTCACCTAAAATGCAAATTGAAAGGATTGCTAATAGTTATGCAATCATTTTATAACGTAACATTTACCTCCATGTAAACTGAAATAAATTAACTGATTTACAATTTACTTTGCTCCATGGTCCTCTGTTCACAATTTACTTATCTTGTTCACGCTTACCTAACAGATTTTTTCTGGCGATTGAAAAAGTTAAACATGACTGACATTACTGAGATAATGCATTAGCATAAAAACATGCACCCGTTCAATGTCTAGGTACAAGGAATTCAAACATAAGAACCATTAATATTGTGAAGTCTAAGTAGTCATCACTCAGAAACATTAATTAAAGCTTGATTTGAAGATTTTGTATTTTAACATTCCATCTGACAGTACCTTACATAAAAATAGAATAGTTCTTTCGTGTTGTTCAAATTTTCAGAACGGGTACTCGTACCAACTCTGCTGTACAACTATCAGCAAACTCTTGCACACGGGCATTACCCATAAAGAAACAGGAGCATGAATAAAGAGTTTGTTAAAAGGAGAATGTCTCTATATAATCTACTTTGACTTAAAAAATGTCAATGAAACGACTTACCATTTCTATTTTACTCCCTGTTGTATCACACTTCAACTCTGTTTCAAACTTCTCAATTGCACTTCTGGAATGATAAAGGATTATATGTTATTTGATGTCAACCGACATTGAAACAAAGACACAGAAATTGCAAAAGTTTTGGTTTAGAAAGAATAAAGTGGCCTTCATAAGAGCCTCCATAAGCTTTGTTCATGAATACGTAGTTGAAGTGTTACAAAGGTATCAAAGCATTTTCATATGTTAGAAAGGTATCAAAGGTATCAAAGAGGCTGTTTTTCTATCAAATCCGGGGAAAAAAAACTTTTTTCCATTCTATCTATCCAGTACTCTGGGAAAATAAAAGAACCAGCGGCAGATTGTTGGAGGTACACTGACAAGGTTGAGAAAGACAATAGAGGCCTTTCTTCAAGTAACGGAGAGATGTCTAAGACGTACATTAATTCATCAGAAGCACATTTCTAGTACCATACATTATCAAGGGGAAGAGAAGAGAACATAAAAGCATCATCAAAGAAGATCCACTCTGCTTATCATGTACACCTTTGTGAGAGCATAAAAAGAACACCAAGATAACGGAATCAAGCAAAGTGGGACGCAAATGGAATAAAACAAATAAAGTATAATAAGATTTTTGAAAAATTAACTAAAACTTGGCAGAAAAATCAACATCATTCTATTGACTTTTTATGAGTCTCTAGATAGAACTTAAGGCAAATAAAATACATTTGACTATAAAATATAGAATACTTACAGACACACAGAAAGAGCTCTTCTCATGTCTCCTGATGCTGCAGCAACTTTCTGAAATATGTTACTTGTGGTCAGAAAATGTATTATTTGTTGATATTTGTACAAGAGAACATGTGTAACATCGGTTGGTCGTGCCTGAACAACATGGTACTCGTTTAACCCTATTTTAATAACATGGTACTAGACCAACAATACTCAAATATTTCCGCCAAATCCCCACAAACAAAGAGTATTGTAGAAGAATACAACAAGCTACTTTTAGCTGAAAAAGGTGGAACATAACTAAATGTGGATTGACCCATCCTCGACATGTTGCATTTAACCTTCACAGCAATTCACTAATTCTAAAATAATAGTCCCCTGTACAAAGAAGTTGAGACTGAAAATAACAGACAAGACACAATGGCAACAAACTTTATCGATGCTTCTTTGGAACAGAAACACAGCTACTGTTCAGTAGATATATTAAACAGATAGTATATAAAAGATGGTAGATAAAGTCTTGACTCACTCTTGCACAGAACTCAAGCGCTAGAGGCTCAAACACGTCATACCCAATAGCCTATTGACAAAAAAAAAAAAAAACAGTAATCGTCGAGTTTCGTAATTTGATTAAAAATTAGTAAAATTAAAACCCCCAATTAAATAGTCAAGAAAACTACAGCTACATACCATGATCCTGTGCTGAAGAATTTTAAGTATCTGATCTTTGTTGTAAGCACGAAATGTTACAACCATGGGCTTGCCTAGCACCACAAGACACGAGAACCACCATATACAAGTCAGCTACAGATCTAAATTAATGAAACAGGGTCGAAGAATCAACATATTTATCGTAGACTTGCGATCCAGCTTGAGAAGGGAACCATCAAAACTATTAAGTCCTTTCATGAACATTAACGATCTGGATATAAAATGTGAAAACAGTGAGATGGAAGAGTAACTAACAATTCAATGATTCGAGCTTAGGGAGAAACCGATCAGCCAGATCTATCGCATTCGCTATTCCTGTAGACGTGAAAAAAACCAAAGATTTCAGTTTATGCACCATCTGCTTTACGGTCTACTGGTGAGTGTTTGGATATTTAAATACTTGCGTGATTGGTCTCACTAATGGAGTTTCAGATTTTTATACTCGTTACCTATTAGAATGAACCGTGAGAATGGATAAGTTGTGAGCATGAAGAGATCGTGAAGAACAGCACGGTCCTTGGTGATTAAGTAATCCAACTCATCCATAATAACCAGCCTGACAGAAATTACTTCAAATATTATGCAAGCATACAATTTAATATGAATACAGAGGTATACATTACCTATATGTGAACAGTATATGTATCTTTCTAAAAAGAATAATAGAATTCTAGCTTTGCGTACACTGCTCTTTCGCAGATTGGTTCTTTCCTCTGTGAAAATGAGTCCCTGAGATGCTGTAGGGGTGAAGAGGCGCCATTCACCTTTTTTAAATGGCATTTCTCTAGAATCTGCAATAAAATGTAAAAAGTGTTCAATTATCTGATGCAGGATCTCTCAACATTGTTAGAACTAAAACATGGGAAACTACCTTGAGGAAAATTTCAGAGGTCGTTGTCAGTGAATTACAGCTTATACTCAGTGTGACTGGAAACTGAAACCCCACCTGAGAATAAATCCAAGAGCATCTTGATTTAAAATTCAATGATACGGCAACAAAACGCAAAAAAGTGTCGATCAGGAATGTCAACACGAGGACGATCGGTAGTTCAATTTCGTGTCGGCCATCTGAAGGAAATGTTAAGAACTAATTTGCAGTCGGTATCAAAATGCCCGCCACTTCCTGATTAATATGACCATGAGAGCTTACTATGTACGAACAGGTCAGGAAAACGTTGATGCACCCGTGAAACAATGCTGTACGGCGAACAAAAAAAAGTGAACAAATTGGGGAGGGGATCCGAACTTTTTCATAAACTCGTTTCAGTATGTTTTATCGTCTGTGTTATTTCGTTATCCTTGTTTGTAACATATACTAGAGAAGCCCCCAGATTCAGATGAAGATATCACGATTGAACGTTGACAAAACAAAGAAAACAGCTGAAAAATAGTAACTGTATGGGCAAAAAATATATTGTGCGCCTAAAATATTTTTTATTTTAGAATGCATATGATTATCGTTATCAATGTTTTTGGCTAGGTGCCTTGAGCTATTTCAAGATATAACCTCTTCTTGTTTCCTTCATACTGCGAATAAGACCCTCACATATCTCCGTCAGAAATCTCTATATCGGATCGATATCAATGCCATATATTCGATCCGAATTCAGTTAAAACAAGTAGTGCATGTAATTTGACTCTCCTGACGTTCGCTCCTCCGGAGAAGACGCTTCGTGCAACGAGGGCACGCGTGTAAGGGACAAAATCTAGCCACACTGCCAAAAGTACTACTAGTAAGGAAAAAGATTGCAGGCGATGAAAAAAGAGAGAATACGGCTTGCCTCCTTCGTCCATGCCCCCAAGAGCTCCTTCACTCTTTCCATTGACAACGTCTTCCCCGTCCCGGGGCATCCACAGACGTACAGGCTCCCACCTGTTTCCTGTTCTATACAGGTCTTACAGAATTCGAAAATCCGCATCTGCTCGGAGTCGCGGCACACGATTGTTGCGGGGGGCGAGGACACGTGGAAAGCCTCCTTAACCGCGTTCATTTGCCCCGGATCTGCAAGATGTATCATACGCTGAGGAATCGCTCCGAGCTAGAGCAGTTACTGAAATGAACAGAAAGGCGACAAACACACGAAGCTGACTGGTTATTCCGCCGATGACTCTAAGAGAATTGAACCAACCTCTAGGATTCCATCTGTTCTTCTGAGATAAGCCGGCGAACAGCCGCTTCATTGGAGATTTAGGGGAACAACAAGTGACGACGGCATTGGTCGTCTTAATGACTCCCTGCCAGAGGCGTTAGACTCGTTAGACTGGGAGGAACGGTAATGATTCCGATTAAAACAAAATGGAGGCGAACTAGCAGCAACGAGACTCGTCACGAACATTGGCATCGGTCTCACTAGCAGCGCGTCGTAAATGAGGCGCCCACTTCTCTGGGGAAACGGGGCTGGCGGGGCTCGCCGGAGCCGGCTCATCGGACCTCCGCCGCTTGCCGCTGGGCATGGGCGTGGCATTTAGTCGACGCTTCGTCTCTTCCGAATTGAAGAAGTCTCCCACCGGTTCCGCGACGGCAGCTTTCCTCCCTTGTCTGTTCGCAGGGCTCTTCGCCATTCCTCCTTGGTGGAGCTCGTCCTGATTGTGTGTAGAGGGACGAGCGGGCGAGACAGATCGGGGCAGGGGAAGGGGGAGGAGGACGGAGCAGTTCTGGGCGGGAAACGGGAAGGCGGGAAGCGGGGATTTTCCCGCTCAGCCGTGAGGAAAACAGGGGATACATTGGTATACGTACGGTACACGTGAGGGCAAGGCAGTCTTTTCCTTCTGCGTTACCTCCCGGGGGGGGGGGGGTTGCGCTCCAATCATTTGAAGCCCGCCAGCTTTGGAAGCCCGTGGTCTACTCCTGGGAATTGATCTGTGATCTCAGCTGGACCTCACTCGACGTAAGAGTAGTAGTCTTCTCGCTGCAAGCGCCCCGGCAGAGTCGGCGCGAAGAACGATTGAAACGGGCGGCCAGGGGGAAGGGAGGGGACGTAGAGGCCTTTTGATGGATGGATGGATGCATAGATGGATAGATGGTTAGATTAAAACCGACGGGATCCTTAATTCTTCCCGAGGCCGACGTCCCACCGTCGAAGGGCAGGCTAGATTCAAGGGGAAAGCGGGCCGCGCAGTACGCAGTCTGCCGTACGCTGCTAGCAGCGAGCCCAGGCCGAGAGATTGCTCGGGTGGACTGCGTATATCCGTCCGTCTTTGCAGACTGCCGTTGGCCCGAGCATCGCTCGATAGGCAGCCCTAAATAATAGCCGCCCGGGAGAAACGAGGTGCCCTTTTCCCCCTGCTCCCGAAAAGCCGAGGGCAGCTCATTAATGATTGCCTGTTGGGCGCGTTGCGATCCAGAGAGGGAACGCTGGAGATTTGACGGCCCCTCCAAATTCGATCGCCGTGGCCGAGACGAACAATGGCCTTTCCGGATGGCACGCCCTGGAGGAGGCCAGCCCACCCGGTGGCCGACCGAGGGAGAGGATCCAAGTGGCCCTTGGGAGATCTCCCCGCCTCCTGCGTACAGCGCCCTTGTCGCCCTTTACCGAGTACCCGTGTCGGAGGCGGGTTCCACCAGAGACGCTGGGGAGATGATGCCCCGGGGAACGAAGGCGAAAGGTACGAAGCACATGGCGCAACAGCGTTTCCGGATCGCTGAGACTGCAAAAGGACCTCATTCCTGTGGTCGTACGTGGATCGCCGGTGGGGGAGGCGAAAGCGACCGCACCTCCGTGGAGAATGCCGTAGGCTTGTCATTCCCCGTCCGGAGCAGGCAGTGAACGGGGACTGTTGCGGGTCGAGAAGACGACGTGTATAATGCCGTCCCTCCTGCAGCTAGGGCACGAAGACGATGACAGTTCCGAGGGGTGGAACGCTTCGGAGGAGGATTTTGCGCCGTCGTCCTGACGGTGGAAACGCAGGGAGGGGCGGCGGACGATATCACTGGATCAGCTGAGAAGCACCCACCCTTGAGTTTCCTGGAAAGAATCCCGCCCCAAGTATTCATTCTTCTTCGCTGACGAGCGAGCGAGAGAGAGAGGGAGAGCCCGTCCTCGTCGTCGCCTAACAGCGCCAGGTACTGTGACGACGGCCCCTGTGCAGGGACAAACACGCTTGCAAGGCAAACCATCGCCCATGTGTCGGAGCTTCGACGGGACCGACAACGGCGCCTTTCCAGCCGATCCCAACGGATGGAATCCGTCCTTATGGAGTTCAGGACGGCATGCCCACTCACTCCATGTGTATTTGCTCTTCAAGGGCTGGAAGAACCCAAAGAAGTGGTCGCTGTTAGGGCTCGCCGCGCGTTTGAGCGATCCCTCCCGTGTAGCCCCCCAACGGGGAAGCGACTAGAGACGAGTTTGGTTTTTGGGTTGGGATCCCCTCCCTCTCCATTAAGGCCCCCCCGTGGTGAAGATTGAGGATGGGACAGGCCGCCACTGTTTCCCGAGCCCGACGAGAACAAGGATGACAGGATTAAGACGGCGTTTGCAGAAACAGTTCCAGGGGGGCCGCCGGAGGACGTCCGGCATCTCCTTCAGTGAGAGAGATAAAGGGAATGAGTGAGGGGAGGCATCCGCGTCCCTTCATCACCCTGCTCTGGCCCGCCCCTCGTGGTTTTCCAAGAGAGGCTGCTTCCGTGCAGCATGGCATGTGCGCAGCCCGCCGATGACTCGCGCCGGTTTAATGGCCCTTGGATTCACGTCTATGGCGTTTCTAAGGATGCGGAGCAGCAAGGATCGAAGAGGCGCTCATCTTGTCTCAATCATCCATCCGTACTGGTGAGCCAGCTGCAGGAATCGGCTGTGACTGCCGGAGCGTCGACGGCTGCCGTTTAAGGACGGCGTCATGCGCGCGCGTCGAGGCGGGGCGCGATCCCAAAGGCACGTGTCAAAATACATGACAGAAAAGCCAAAAAGGTTACCAGACCGGTGTTAGGCGTTTCTCCAAAAACCAACGGTCGCAAGGCTCCGTCACCTGCCCTGCCGAGAAGCCTCCAGTCGCAGCGGAAGAACCCGGAGCCAAGGGCTCTAATTCAGACACCTGTCATCCTGAACGCGGTGCGAGACACGCGGAGGGCAGTTCCACTATGCCTCAACAGCCCACATGGGATCTCGGCCCTGTCAAAATACGTCTCCCGCTCCGCGGGCTTCCCAAAAAGCCGCCGTCGTCCGTTTGCCAGACAGATTTCAGAATCTCAACGCGGGTGCAAGGGAGAATCCCACGCTTGTTCTTGTGTGCGTTCCTGTTTTCTCGCGCCTGCTGTAAGAGCGCCAGCAGCTCATGACGGCGCCGTCAACGCTCCTCCGGCCCACACACCCACAGTCAGTCAGTCAGTCAGTCAGCCAGACAGTCAGAACTCCGCCTCATCTCGCTCCGGTTCTACTCCCTACCGATTGCCAAAACGTCCGCTCGAGCACGCCGTCCAAATGAGTGAATATGCCGGCGCCGATCCGCTCGAGGCCCTCCTCGTCCCGACTCGATCCCTGTCGACCGCAGGGAGGGGCGTTAGGTCTTCGGCGCTGTGGGCTGGGGGAGGACACCGGGGACCATGTCGAGATGGGGAGCCAGGAGCACGTGGTGCGTACGTACGGACCTGTTGGCATTGCATGGGCTCGGACCGGCCAACTCCGGCGGAGCAGGGAAGAGTAGTGACTGATAGCAGCAGCACCCCTGCAAAGACCAGCGCTCCCGCGGAGTGTGCGTGCGTGTGTGTCTGGGGAGGGGGGAGAGAGATGGTGAGAGGGAGAGATGAAGGAAACAGGGGAGGGGCTTTCAATTATCCAGCGATCCAGCGGAAGAGGTGCTGCGGCTGTCTCCTCGTCATGCGAGGAGCCAGGGCGCAGCAGGTCCAGAGGATGGATGGATCCACGGCTCGGCGGGGCCAGCTCCTCGTTCCTCCCCCCCCCCCTCTCTCCTCCGCTTCCGTTGGCCGGAAAGGGGAAGCGCCCGGGTGGTGCATCGGAGCTGGAGTGATGCCGGCCCGGCGGGACCGACCCCCTCCAGGGCTCGTATGTATAATAAAGAGGCCTTGTACCTTAACAACGCGGTGTGCGCTTAAAGGCTGACTGACAGTATCGCTCTCAGGGTCTCGCCCCTCGAGAAATATATCTCCGCAGGGTGCTATAAATGATCGTTTTCAGTCACGTGTTCCTCGTACTACGGGTGACTGCCGCCACAAGAAAGGCCGCGCTTCCGGGCACGTGACCGTATCCGATGCACGTCCGCGGCTTCCCCGGAGAGCACCAAATCTTTTTATCGTCTTTTTTCCTGGAAATAAATAAATAGTCCCCACCCCCACCAACGTAGAGGAGCAGTAATGATTTAAAATAATGACAATTTGGATTCATAGTAACAATGCTAATTCAAACTGAAAGTGCTTATTCGTAATAATATTTAATATTAATAATGACACTGGTGAAGATGATCACAGAAATACTGTCTGCGACTACGATGAACTCGATGCGCTGCCGGTGGATGGATAGGCTCGCCCGGGTCGATTTCTCCTGCACCAGAGACGACACAGATGGGAGCGCCTGTATTGCAGAGCGACTGAGTGGGGCCTGCCCTGAGCCGCCCTGAGTTGTGGTGGCGGCCTCGGGTCGATATTCAGTACCCACCTCTCGACCTACCGCGGCGGCTCTGGAGCCCTCGCCCTCTTGACTCGCCGCCGCTGATGATGCCAGGGTGGATCCCTCCCCAACTCCCTCCCTCTCCCCCCCCCCCGTCGGGGCCTTCCTCTAATTGAACGAGTGACTGTCCTCTGGTAGCAGCCGAGGCCGCCGCCTGTCGGAATCTGACCGGGGCGCTCCCGATTCGCACGTGCTTCCCTCCTCGATTCCCACCTCTGCAATTTTCCTACTCCTCGATTGGGCTTCTCCCCATCCCCGCCCTCCCTCCCCCGCGCTTCCATTCCACCACTTCCTTCTCCTCGCCGTGACCACGTCACAATTCCGCCTCATAACCCTCGCCTGTGTCATACCAATCCATATTTTTCCGGTTTAACATCTCCCACTGATCTGCAAGGCCAGGATCACAGCGGCTACAATCCCTTTAGGTCATCCCTCCCCGTGGGGTTACCGGAGTTTCGACTTTCGAGTGAGGCATCTGCGGGATCTCTGATATTTACGTCCGTATGCTCGGGTTAAATTCTCTTCTTTTTCTCCGGTCTTCTGGGTTTCGTCCGATTTTGATGGGCACCTAACAAGGAGGCCTTGCGCTTCTCCTCCCCCATGTCCGACTGATCGGTCCCGAGTCCCTCCGCCTTCTTTCTCGATGGAGCACCGCGACCACAGCAGGACAGTGTGCCTTGGGATATCCGACGTCGCCCTGGAATTCGTCATGGGCCACATCGACGACACCAGGGACCGGGACGCCATCTCTCGGGTCTGCAGAAAGTGGTATCACATCGACTCCATAACCCGGAAGCACATCACCATCGCGCTCTGCTACTCCACCACTCCCACCCGCCTCTGCCAGAGGTTCCCCAGACTGGAGTCGCTCAAGCTCAAGGGGAAGCCGCGGGCGGCCATGTTCAACTTGATACCAGAGGACTGGGGAGGGTACGCTAGGCCCTGGATCAATGCGATCGCAGGAGCCTTGGACTGCCTCAAGGAGATTCACCTCCGGAGGATGATTGTGAAGGATGTGGACCTTGAGGTGCTAATTAGAGCTCGGGGGCCCAGGCTTGTCGTCTTGAAGCTGGATAAGTGCTCCGGATTTTCTACCGATGGTCTGAAGCTACTTGCCCGTTCTTGCAGGTATCCGCTTACCATATCATTTTTGTGATATCTGGTCCAGTGTCATTCGTAACATCTCCCCCTACTCATTCTGTCGGTTTGTTCTGTCTCACCTGCCTCTTCCGATGTGTCGGGGACAATCAACCGTGAGTTTGTACCCTGCACCTCAGAAGATTCTCGCGTTTATGGACGCTTGATGCTGAATGATTGTTACTCGAGCAAGAGGGAACATTTCGTGTCGTTGTACCGCCATCGTCCCAGTTGAATCCATGTTCTATTTTAGTAGTACAGTCACCCAGTTATCTGGGAAAGAACAGAAGTAGGAGTTGAAATCGGCGAGACTGGCCAGGAGCATGCGCCAGCGTTCCCGTCCGAAGAGTTCTTGGTCCGACGACGTTGTTCAACTTTTTCCCGGGTGTCTAAAGGTTATTTGCAACTTTTCGGGCTGCTGGACGCCGGAAAACTTCTGAACGGAGTGCTGCACCGGCGTATACTGAGGGTTGACTGGCGCTACAGGCAGGAGTAGCCGCCGTTTCGGGGCTTGTCAAGATCTATGCCCAGCATCTGTGTGGCACGATCGATTCGATTTGGGGCCGGGGGGAGAGAGGGGGGGGTGGGGTGGGTGTGAACGGAGATAGACTATAGAGGAGGTGGGACCGTGTCACTCCCTAATCTCCCACATTCATAGTTTCGTGTACTTCATTACTACCCAGTAGGTTTTGCGTTACCCTTTAGACGATGGCATGGCATTTGACCACATCGATCTTGCGCAGTTGCCTGAGGACCCTGTTTCTGGAAGAGAGTTCCATCACCGAGAAAGATGGTGACTGGCTACACGAGCTCGCCGTCAACAACAGTCATCTGGAGGCTTTGAATTTCTACATGACCGAGCTCCGAGCCATTTCATGCGACGACCTACTGCTGATAGCCAAAAACTGCAGGTTCTTGACGTCCCTAAAGATCAGCGATTGCGACGTCCTCGATCTCGTAAACTTCTTCCGTGCAGCTACGGCGCTGGAGGAGTTTGGCGGGGGTTCATTCAACGACCAAGGGGGAGCAGCGCACGGGTATCAGGTCGTCCGGTTTCCTCCCAGGCTTTGTCGTCTGGGTCTGAGCTTCATGGGAACGAACGAGATGCCAATAATTTTCCCATTTGCTACGAATCTGAAGAAGCTGGACCTGCAGTTCACGTTTCTCAGCACCGAGGACCACTGCCAACTAATTCAGAAATGTCCCGCACTGGAGGTTCTCGAGGTACTGTTCCTCCCGGCACCCTGCGTCTCCTCCCCCTCAGAGCGCCGTTCGGTTCTCCAAGTTATTTACTTTTTGGCCGCTCGGCGGCTGATGGATGATAAGCAGGTGAGGAACGTGATAGGGGACCGAGGATTGGAGATCGTTGCCGAGCGATGCAAGAAGCTGAGGAGGCTCAGGATAGAGAGAGGGGAGGACGAATACGAGGACGAGCAGGGGAAGGTCTCACACAGGGGCCTTTCGGCCCTAGCGCAGGGCTGCTTGGAGCTCGAGTACCTTGCGGTGTACGTGTCCGACATCTCCAACTCGGCCTTCGAAACCATTGGCGCCTTCAGTAAGAACATGCGAGACTTCCGGCTAGTGTTGCTCGACCGAGAGGAGAGGATAACGGAGCTACCGCTGGACAACGGGGTGCGGGCTCTCCTGAGGGGATGCACCAATCTGCAGAGATTCGCCCTCTACCTCCGGCATGGCGGGTTGACGGACACTGGGCTCCGCTACATCGGGCAGCTGAGCAGGAACGTCAGGTACATGCTTTTGGGGTACGTGGGAGAGTCCGACGGGGGCCTCCTGGACTTCTCGAGGGGATGCCCCCAGCTGCAGAAGCTGGAGCTGAGGGGATGCTGCTTCAGCGAGCGGGCGCTGGCGCTGGCGGTGCTGCGGCTGAGCTCGCTCAAGTACCTCTGGGTGCAGGGCTACAACGCCTCCCCCGACGGCGCCGACCTTCTGAACATGGCGCGTAGATTCAGGAACATCGAATTCATTCCCCCCCGGAAGCTCTACGTGGAAGATCCCGACCGGGGCACCGTGGCCATCGAGCAGCCCGCGCAGATCCTTGCCTACTACTCCCTCGCCGGCCAGAGGAACGACTACCCGGACTCCGTCGTCCCCATCCACCCCTCATAACGCGGCTTTTCTCTTCGATCACGTGTCGGCCGGCCAGCCCCGCCGGTGGAGACAGCTCCAGTCTTTCTACTTTTTTCCTGCTGCGTTTCCTCCTGAAATATCTATGTTTTACTTTCTATTCTCCCTCTCCCTCGTCCCCACCCGCCGCTTCTCTCGGTGTGGTTGATGTTCTCGTCGAAGCAGGCTTACGTCGGAAGCCACGCCGTCGGTCCCTGCTTTTGACGACTGCCCTCTCGTCTTTGCTCGTCGAGATCCCCGGAGGATGGCGGCGGCGTCGAACATCCCCGTGCATCGTAATCCTCGTTCAAAACCGCTTCTGAAGGGCGCTGCCTCCCTCTTGTCCTAGCGAGGTGGATGAACTCTCAAACTTTCGGTCGGGGGTGTCGCTGGGGAGGACTCCGAGAGACGCGGTCGGCCGGTTCACTACCAACCATTCACACAGGGAGGTAAGATAGGCTGGTAGAGGATGCTCGACGCCGATTTCGTGGAAGAATAACTAGACCATCCTGTTGAGATATAGATTATATTTCTATTGGACTCGATAAGATGAATTGACTATGGGCCTGCTGGGCCACACACTAGCCCAACGACCAGTGGACTGAGAGGGAGGCGAACCGTTTTCTATTTACCGTTATATTGAAGGTCATATTTCTAATGTCTCACGAGTTGAGAGAGAGTATAAAAACTATCACGATTTTGTATCTAGATATGATTTTACGAGAAAAATATAATTTTATCTCACTTACGTACACTCTCTCATTTGTTCGCCTTCTCTCCCTCGGCAGAGAATACGA
The DNA here is from genome assembly GCA_902729315.2 of Spirodela intermedia. Taxonomy (NCBI): domain Eukaryota; kingdom Viridiplantae; phylum Streptophyta; class Magnoliopsida; order Alismatales; family Araceae; genus Spirodela; species Spirodela intermedia. The sequence continues at coordinate 81,823 of LR746266.1, forward strand.
AGATAGATCGGCTGATCTCAAAATTTCGGTGAGTTTTTTATCTACATTCTTGCCACATCTTCAATTTCATTATCTATTTATTTCTATCACTGGTTTTATCTAATAAGATCCTCTACAAGTGATATCAACAAGGTTAGAAGTGACATAGAAAAACAGTGAGCATTTTATCTGCAAAACATGACGTGACGGATCTGCTTGTTCAGTAAGGTTAGATGATTGATACATTTAATTTTGGTGAAGAGTGACGGATCTGCTTGTTCAGTAAGGTATTGATAAGACATTATATGAAAAGCAAAAGAAACCTAAAACCAACGACGAATGATAGTGAAAAGACCTCAAGTTGAGAGCAGTTAGTACCACTCAATTATCTTGTAGATAATGCTTTAGATAAAGATTCACTTGCTAATATTTGGACAGAATTTGGTAGTTATTTTATGCCAAAATATTTTCCAAATAAATTATTTCTTGTACAAAAGTATATATGGGCTTAAGACGAAAGATATAATTGATATTAAAATAATAAATAATTTTAGTGAGATCCTTAGCGATCTGTTGAAATTAAAGGTTAACTTTGGAAGATGAAGATAAGGCATTGATCCTCCATAACTTTGATCCCTGACTTGTATGAGTATTTCGTAACAACACTATTGTGAGGAAAATAAATTCTTAATATTGAAGAGGTGACAACAACTCTCTGATACTATTAATAGATGAAATTAAACTATGAAACTGCACAAACTAAAGGACTAATGGCTAAAGGAAGAAAGTTTGAGAGAAAGAGAAAAGTTAATCAAAGAGGAGCAAATCACAATCAAGGTTAAAATCTAAAGCACGTTTGATTAAGAATGTGTATTGCTATAAGTGATATAAGAAGGATTATTTAAGAGATTAATCAAAGTTAAACCATGAAAAAGGTTGTAAGCTTCACCCTTTTAATTCTACAAATGTTTCAAAGGATGAGACAATAAGTATTGATGGAGATATATTGTCAACACTCATTGCAATAGAAAACTTGCTCATAACAATATTCTCTAAGTGCAAATAGTCATAGATAATAAATTCAGAAAAACTTGCATCATTCATTGTCTAAATTTGGACTAGTTTGACACTTCCAAGTCAATTAATTCAATCAATGTTGTTATGGGCAATGATGATTCTTATAAGGTCATTGGAATTTTTACCATTAAAATTAAAATCTTTTATACTACTTTGATAACTTTAAGAAATATGAGACATGTTCTTGATCTCATGAAGAACCTAATTTTTTTGGAAACATTATATTTAGATGTCTTTACTTATAATATAAAAAATAGAACAGTAAAAATAAGTCTTAATAGTGATGAAATGAAAAGAATTTGCTAGAGAATATTTCCTAAACCTTGAAAACTATATGCTCTATTCATTCATGTTACAAGTGAGGATCATTGTTTAAGTTTATATTAACTCTTTGCAAATATACTTTGGATTTACTTAATTCTTTGTGGATGGTATGCTAATAGTTGCCAAAGATATGAATGCCATTGTCATACTGAAATCTTTGTTGAATAAAAAATTTGAGATGAAACATCTAGACTCAACTAAAAAAAATACTTGACATGCAAATTAATACATAAAAGAAATATGAACAGCTATGGCTCTCAAAAAATAAATAGATATAAAAAATACTAGAGTTGTTTTTTATGAGAAATATTAAATAGGTGAGTATTGATAACACGTGAATCATGAGTTATAAACAGATCTTAAACAGGAGTATTTTGAACATTGAGGGTGCTTTCGTGATTTTACTAAATTCTCCACTATCAATTCTAGTGATTTATTACTCTAGTAGGTGTCTCTTCCTTCTCTGGTGCTCTCTTCTAGGCCGTCAGATCCTTCTCCCATCATAGCGCTGTCTCCTCACTCCTACGAGCACCTCTTTTTGATGAAAGAAAAAAAGAATAGTGACACCATGTTAGCTTCGAAATGATTGAAGTTTCCATTTATCTTAGGTTATATATCAATTAGAAATTTAGGAGTATAAATTATGATTCCTTTGATTACATGTTTAACATTCTTCATATCTGATAAATCAGATCTTGATACACTGCTCCCTTCTTCCTTTCCAGTCCACGACCTCTAGTTCTCTTTCCCCCTCTATAATTCATTAGAATGAGTATAAATCAGTCAATCCAAATTCTCCTCTGAGATGACCTGACTTGCCACTATCTACAATTATTTTGTGAATCAGACTTAAACATAATTAATAATATCTTTGATTGATGAGATTAAGGACCAACAACACCTATAGTAAATCTAACTCATCAAGTACCCTTTTACTAAACCTTATAGTGATAAAAAAAGAAGAAAAAGGTACCAAAAAATATTTACAAATTGATCAAGAATGTAGTTGTATGTAGAGCTTCATTAGCCACAACTATAGACAACACATTATTTTAACACTTGAGGTAATACCATTTTTAGTGAAAAAAGTATAAAGTAGCTCCATACGGGATGTCTAATCAAGGGAGTCAAAATCTTATACATTAAAATTTTAGAAATATTATGTTATAAGATACCAATCTATGATTTGATTATAAGTAAGAAATGAGTTTTGAATTATGGCTATTAAGATGTCTAGGAACTCATGAATCTTAACTCAAAATATAAATATAATCACTTTTGGACTTTTATTGATGATCACTCAACAAAATTTTGAATTTAATTTATGAATCATAAGTCAAAGATTTTTGTAAAAATATAGGTGTGAAAAATAGAAGTTGAAAACAAAAAAATGAGTAATGTAAAAGTTTTGAGAATTCATAATGGTGCAAAGTATGAAGATATTAATTAAAGGTGACGTTGATGTAAATTTTACAAGTGATTTAAATAGTTGTCAACCTATGACATTATATGCATATTCTTGTAGAGGGACCACTTAATTGTAAATCCACATTTGAAGTGACAATAGCATTATGTATGACACAAGCTAAGTATATGACAATGACTGAGGTTCTTAACAAAACTTTGTAAATGAAAGGTGGACTGCCTCTAATTGAGAGGTTTAATCATTGCTTGAATTTTATTTAAATACCAACATATTCAAAAGGAAGATATCTTCTTGGATTAAATTGAAGATGGAGTACTAAACTTTAACGTTTAAAATAATTGGCATATTTGTTGCACTTTAGGCTGAACTTTGATAAAAAAAGGAGGGCTAAACTGATCGTATTCTAATTATAGATGTGGGTCAACTATTTCTATAGTTTTTTATCACCTTTCTTTGAACCTTATCATAAGGCCTTTATTTATGTGCACTCTCTTAGAACACCCATCTTCTTAGATTATGCTATACCAATTACTCACCACACAACTAATGATTATTGAGCTCAACTCGTGCAGAATATTAATTTGAAGTTATCTTCTAAAGTAATAACTTTAGGAGGTCAATGGTTGTTTACAGATTTCAACTTCCTTGAGTGATTAAATAAGGATTTAATCATAGGTTTTTTCTACGAAGATTATGAAGTATTTCACCAGGAATTGTTTCTAAGTAAGTGCATTGACTTGGAGAATGTCTAGAAAGCCAATGAAGAGGATAATAAAACATACTAGACTGTCTATTATCATTTTCTTAAAGGGAATTTGGTTGAATGTAAAAGGCCTGGCACTTCAATTTAGTTGAAGAAGAACTCATGTAGTTTGATTTTGATTAATTGAGTCATTAATTTTTTTTTGTTTGACCAACTAAGAATGTCATTATAATTCATATATAAATATTACAAAAAATGTCCACAAAACTCTCAAAATAGTACACAAGTTAGAGAAGATCATTCAAAACTAATTTGTTATTAAAGAGTTGTTGAATTTATAGGGAAATGAGATTTAAAAAACTCTTGTATTTATGTTTTTTTAAAATTTTAAACTCTAAAATTAGTTATAAATTCAAACAAATGGAAATTAATAGGAAATTACCTTTAAGAGCTTAGATATCCTCTATGAAAATTAATACACATGATCATTTAGTAATAATCTTTATATACATACATATTATATCTAAAGCATATCGATTTAATCTTTGTAAGGATCCATTACTATAGAAATATAGTTGATAATACATGTCAAAATAAAGTAATGATTTAGAAATCAAAACTTATTCAAATTACCTCAAAAAAATTAGGATCATCTATTAAATACATTGAATCACAATCAATATGTAAAATCATAATTTTGAAGATAAAAAGTATTTAATTTTTTTTCAAATAATACTCATTAATATTTAGAAAATTTAAAGTGATAATACAGGCAATCTGATAAATTTTTATTATCATGAGTTATTAATTAATAAATAATATAATTTTAGTTATAATATGATAAATAGACTTATATTAATGTTAAACTGTAAAAAATAGTTTTTAATTAGTTAATGTGAGCTTTTGGCTAATTATGTGATTTTATGTGAATTTATATAATTTTTATAATCTTATTTTTGAGATAATGAAGATAAATAAAATAAAATAAAATAAAAAGATAGAAAAAATGGGGGACCTGTTGGTCAATTAAGCTTTAGATAAAAATATAGTTGGGTGAAGTCATGAGCAAGGGTCGAGCCACTAAAGATGGTCCAATGAGAGCATGTGTATGTCACTCTCTTTCCATGTCATCAGTGGCTAATCGAGCATGGGACAAAGAGTGGTCGTACACATACGAGAAAGAAACTAATTAATTTTTAAATCTCATATTACTATATATTTGTCTCAAAATTCAGTGAATAATCGATGTGGGACTAAACTTCAGTCATACTTTTGATTTTATAATTATTGTACCTCAAATACTTCTTATTTATTAGAAAGAGGTACCTTGATGATGTCACTTTATAAAAGTATTTACATATTTATTTTACTATCTCTCATATAGATGGGTGACCGACAAGAGTTCAAATCTTACTAGAGTCAAAACTTATATTTTTATCTAATTAAATCATGATTTTCTTACATATCACCAATGAAAGATTAAGTCATCAAAATCACTTAATGTGAAAATCTCATTAACATAATTCTTAGAACATTATTACTAAAATTATTGAATGATTCACGATAAAAAAATCACGAATCTATTAAGTAAATCATCTCTATTTAATTGATAAATAAACTATCATCAAAAAGAAGATAATCCACTGAGAGACGAGCTATCATCTCTTGAGAGCATATCAGATACAATAGAGACTATCTTCTTATTGTGTGGACCTAAGGATGAAGTTTCTTAACACATGTCCCACCTTCATCTAACTCATCTTCATCAAGTGATAATTGTCGAAGAGTCACAAAGTTGATATTTTTTCTCTCCATTTGGTGATTGTTATCAAAGATGATTCAATAATATATTTTATTAAACTTTATAAGAAAATTTAAAGATTGTCCACAAAGAGCTTTTGAAGTAATAAATACTACATGTTAATCTTTTTAAATGCTTAAAATTCCAACGTATTACTATATCTAAAGAGAGCTTTGAGGCCATAAACATCATTTAAAAATCCCCTCAAACACACAATTCTGACAATCATTGTCATAAAAGTAAAATTCTAACTTTCTTACTTTTAACTTAATTTTCACTTCTTTTAATAATAATTTATATGATTTAATTTTTTATACTATTTTTCAATCAATTATAATTTTTCTAACTTTTATAGATCTTAATTTGACTAATTAAATCATTTGTAATTAATTACATAAGAATTATTAGATAAAACTCTATTTCTACTTAATTTGCATTTGTCATACACTAATGAATGTAAATTAAGGGAATAAAACCACATGGGGAGCTCAATGGTCATCAACACACAAAGAACATCCTCCATCTTGCTGGATCAGGGCAAAACGTCAGATAGTGGTGGGGCAGTTGCTCACGGAAGGCATATCCCCAAGTGAGATGTTGTAGAGAACTAGTGGACGACACTGCTGTGGTTAAAGACGATGCCTTGGAAGCCACCGAGTGAGAAGATATTGATGTGCCTTTCGATCCGGATGCCACTCCAGGATGAGACGAAGAAGATTCTCTGTGAGAGGTTTTTCAAGCGAGCCACCATCTGTCTATCTGCCTCTGGATTGGGAGAACATAGAGGCATCAGATGTGCAAGTCACGACAATCTACTCCATTAGTGTGGGCAAAGGTTCTCCGGGGCCTCATCGTGAACCTCATTGGCCATTCGCACAACATGGTGTGAGATCAGTACAGGTGTCGACACGGTACCAGAGTAGGCGAGTTTCACTGAGGCATCTGGTGAACATTGATGGCCACAGACACGTGACATAGCGCGCTGGTGACCAGCAGGCACAAGCAACGTGGGCAGAGATAATAAGGAGAATCATAGAGAGCACCTCCCTCGCAATACTGAGGGAAAAATATGAAATGGAAAATGGCCTTTTATCAGGAATACACCCCTTAATCATTAAAATTAATCCGAATTAGAGTAGAAGAAACGACCTTCTCAACAACTCCACGCCAGAAAAGCATATCAGCAACTTCTTTGACAATAGGAAGAAGACCCGCATGATGGACACCAGTTACTCTCCGCAGGAGGTTTTGGACTCGGATAATCTGGAGCTAAATTTACATGAAAGATGATCTTTAATCATTGCTTCAACATGTTGTAAAAAAATAAAAAAATAAAAAAAAACACAAAAACCTGTGGAGGTTCCTATCAGACCCCTTCAGGCGTGAAAATGGCTTATCACAGAATAGGTGGATTTCACTTTTCTCAGAACTGCTAGTAAGGCCGGTGCCAGTCAAGAAGTCTGTTGACTTGTCGCAAAGATTCTTTGAGAAGCAGAAAATCACCTGAAAGCAGAAGATTGATTTAGTTTACAGATTTAAAAGTCGTCTGATGATTATCGGGATTAAAAACATAAATATGAGTAAATAATAACTTAACGCATATCGGCAAACAAGATCAATCGATTTTTCATTAGTTTTTTTCAAATGGATATATTGGCATCACGAACTCAACCATAATAATAGGATGCACCTCGAATACTGCATCATTTCACAGACCACATGGCACAGAATATAGGATGTAAACGTTAAGAGAGAAGAATACGAAAATTATGCAAACTCCTTACGGTGGCCAGAATGTCTCTGACCTCTACTCCGACCAAAAGTTTCATGATGCCTTTCTCGATCCACACCTTGTGTCCCCGCAGACCCTGCTCCTCCAGAACTGCTTCCAATGGTAGAAGTTTTCTTCTTGAAAGCATCTTTAGCTGGCATCAGTCCCTGGGGCAAGAAGGTTTCGATTTCGCATATTTTATACAATTCTCCGGAATAAAATAAGAAGTGCTCCAGGGGGAAAGGTCTCTTTTTGGTTCTGCTGAAAAATACATAACAGGAAAAAGCTAAAAAGTAAGAAACGACCCAATGTGCTAAAGCAATTTTCAGGTTGGAGCCTTTTAAAAATGAATTGACAATTGATGCACTTAATCTAGCAATTACCCAGTGACAAAAAATTTCCTTCTTTCGTCTGTCCTATCCAATCTGCGAATTCAACTGTGTTTGGCACCTGCAATATTGGGGTGGAAAAGGAAGCTGATATCTGAGATGACTATATATAATGAAAGCAACAAAATATAAATATTACAGATGTTGTCCCTCGATCAAAACCAAAAACAGACCTCTGTGTCGAAGATAAGAATCTGGATCAAAGCTGGAGAATTATGAGATTCAACATATTCAAAGAGGAAAATAAATTAACGGAGAATAATTGGAAAGAGAAAACAAAAATACATCACCGCCTCTGCACATTGCCAGCGACAGAAGTAGAGAAGAATGAAGGACAGTTTTTTTTTCAAGAACAGCTTATTTAAGATAGAAAATGTCTCTACCAGATCCTGCCCCTGAACCACGTCTCTAAGGGCAACCACATCTGCTCCATAGAACCTTTGTAATGGTGACAGGCTAGGTCTGGACAGGCTTGGAAATGGCCCTTTCCCTAACCTATAGTTGTTAGCTCAGTTCCCATCATTTGCACTTCTAAATCACAGCACAAGCTACCTATGTCTGGACACTTTCTGCTCATTTCATCTAAAGTTTTATAGCCCCATCCGACAGCCTGTCAGTCAAGAAGGATCTTGGCTCCATCAGATCAAACCCAGCGATCTCATAACCAAGGTTATGCTCTCAAACCTTCATTCAAACCTCTTTATGACAGCAGATATGGCAAATGATCAGGGCTGAAACCTTAACTCTTTCCACATTTTCTTATTACATTGCGTTCCAATTTTTGAAAAAATGTGGAAACTTACAAGATATTTCTAACAAGGCATAGAGTTTCTATATATGAAACATTAAAAAACAAACTGAACCAAAGGGCATCCGTGGAGGTTATATGAGGAAAAAAAATTATAGACAAATAAAAGCAGACATAACCACACCACTATTCTTCATATTAATAACTAATCCCCTGACAAATGGCCAAGATAAACTACAGAAGGGAAAATTGTTCCAAGACACCTGACTCAGCAAGTGACCTTGAAACATAGCTATTCTACAGTCCATACTTCGATCAAGAAGTTCAATGAACTTTTTATTTCAATGTTCATTAAATATAATTCATATTAACACCTTGAGTACGATTGCCGTACACAACAGTGCTATACCCCATTACGTGGTTTATTTGAAGAACTTTGTCATTTCTACAACGACCATTTTCCTTGTTCTTTAGGCATCCCCACTTGAACATGAATATTCCAGGTAAGTTACTTGAGAAAACAAGAACGTTAAATGCATCCAAGTGTATTGTAACCAACTACCTTGCAGCAGCGGATCAGCCAGAATGCAGCGCACACATTTCAGTTGATATTCAATGTAATTTCACAAATGAGTACAGTTATAGTCCACACTTTCCACATAATTAAATGTTACGTTGAGCAACTTCCTTGTAGTTCACAAAGAAGAATGGGAAGGGGGAGGATTATGGTCTTTTGGGCTTCACTATTCTCAGACGTTCAGGATGACCGAAGTTTCCAAACCACTGATCCGAAGTTTCTAAACCACTTTAACTGATGCAACTTCCTTCAATAAATGACATATCAGACACAGAATTTGACTTATCTCATTTGTCATTCTTCACTTGATAGTAATAAGAATGACATAAACACGGCTACAAGTTACTCTATACAATATAATCGCTTGCCTTCTTCATATATTTAGTTTATGGAAATGAGATGATGACAATGAATTTCTTGATTATCGTTTAGTCTCGTGTTTATTAGAGCAGGTGTAATCTGACTTAATAAAAAAGATGCAAGCAAACTAAATCTACAATGTAGCGACTTCATAAGATCAGGCCCACAGAGGATTCCATAAGAGCCAGGCATTACTCAATTCAGCGTTCAAATTGCAGCAAACAGAATATCATTAACTCAAAACCATGTTACATATCCACAATGTCGCGACTTCATTGTCTAGACATTACAAAGCTATTTTATACTTTACGAGACTAAAACAGAGCAAAGTCAATCTTAGTTCGCCATTCTGATTGAAATCCTAAATCTTGTTCAAGGCCGTTAACAAAAAGGTAACATTTGAGGTTTCCAAGTAATACCGATTTTGCTCATCCACCGCCCAAAGAATAATCACTATGATTATTGTACATGCCATACCTCTCTTCGTTGTTAAACTCGGTTACTTGCGTACGCAGCTGGCTTTGATGATAGACCCCCAGGCTCTGTTGGAAGAATTTCGTTGGAAACCGCAGATTCAGTGTTGGGAGATGCAGACTCGTACGAAGTTAACTTTCGATTTGTCGTTGGCCATCTGGTCCTGCCGGCAAGCTTGCCCCTCTCCTGCATCCATGGGAAGGCTCTGTCGGCTGATCTTTCACTCCGCCAGCGGGCCACCTTCCATGTGAAGCCTATCAACAGGGCCTGTATCCCTTGTCAGCGGTCAACCTCGGTGTGGCCAACCACACTGGAATTACTTCGGTTCACAGAACTTTCGAAATTGACATACGTAATAACATGGTCGTGGCCGCCGCTCTCGGACAACAAACAGATTGTAAAGCGTTCTTCGTCGCCAGCCACACGCACGAGTGAATGAACGAACATACAGCTCGAAGAAAAGACTAGCGGTACAGAGAACGGATCGAATGATCACCGACCTACTTCGTACGCCACTGGCGGTAGCAATCTACAAGGAAGTATTCTTCGAATAACGTAGAAGAAAGAGGAACAAGAGAACTCTTCCTCCCCTTTCCAGCTGCAAAGCGAAAGAGGATCCAGATAGCCGCAGCGGCCACACGAACAAAAGCAGTGGTGGCGCCTCCCCTCGTTAGAATCTAGAATTCCAACGAGCTCAGCCATTTGTCGTAGTAGACGCAATTCTTCGGAGAGATCACCCCATCCGGCGTGCACTCGGCGATCCTGGGGCAGACTCCGCAGGGTATTGAGCCGAAGGCTCCCATCTTCGGCCCCCCACCGCCCTCCCTCGGGCATCTGTAGCACTTCTTCCCCGGCGGCAGCCCGACGAATTCCCCTTTCCCGGTGCTCGTCACCTCCAGCACTTCCCCGTCCAGAACCAAGGCGCCCATGATCTCTCCGATCTGCTGCACGCTACAGTCCACCTTGAAGGCCCTCGAATCCCGGATGGAACTCGCAATCGACTCCAGAGTGGCCACGCCGCCCGGGCCGTTCTCCACTGCCCGGCGGCACAGCGGCCGGAGCACGCTGATGAACTCAACGTCCAGGTCGCCGTCTACGTACCAGGAGCCGCCCGAGATTTCATTATTGGGCTCAAACTCGGCAGCCATGACCATCTTGCGGCCGCGGTTGCGGTAGTTGACGACGTCCTTGATGAGGCCCTTGCCCTTGAGGGCGTTGATGATCTTGGTGGGCATGTTGCCGGCGAGACCCATCTCAGCCTTGAGGTCGGCCGTCCACATCCCCATATCCCCCTTCCTCCAGATGGCATCGTACGCCTTGCGCTCCGTCTCAGAGAGATGCGCGAGCCGCTGCTCCTGGGGACCGCCTGGCGCCGCCGTCCCCAAGGCCGGCGCACGCTGCGGCCGCTTCGGTGAGGGCATCGGGGCCGCTAGCGCCCCCGCAGGTCGCCGACCCATCTCCTCCTCCCTCGCCCTCCCTGTGCCGAATGGAGACTAACTCGCCTATAAATGCCGCCGCGTTTCTCGCGGGGGATGGAAAACCCTGATTCAAAAAAATAAAAATTTGAAAAAACCCTGATATGTCGACCGTATTCACAGTCGGCCCGCCGACGATAAAAGATGCCGCCCACATGTCTGGCACGTGCGCAGCAATTCGAACCCGGTCCGTGAAGCGTTTCCGTGTCATCTAGAAGAAGAGTGGCATCCGGGCGCCGGGAAGGGCGAGAATCAAGGTGAGTTCGATGCTTTGGGCTCCAGTTCTGTTGGTGGATCCCAATCAGCCAGAGTACTTACTAGAAATACCGCGCAACGTAAAGTTCTGAGACCAACAAAAGCCCCAATTTCGTTGTCTCGCGTTCAGGAATTCGGCCATCTTTAAATGGTAACATGAATGTGTGAAATCGAACGTGCAAACCAAATTCCGCCCCCTCGATTTGCATCGAGCTCCATCTCCTCCGTTGAACGCATCTGGTTGACAACTACAGTCCCATGCTCACACGCCGCCGGGAGGACCATTTCACCCGGAGAACGAGCGGGTCCAGAATACCGTGCCGGCCAGTGTTCTCTCCTCTGGCCAAGGTGGGAAAAACCCTGCCGCCGGTGGAGAGGACGGATTGTCCGGGAGCCGTCGAAAGAGATTGGCAGGTCCGCCCCGTCCCCAAGGAATGCGCCCCATGGTTCCTCTCAGACCACGATGGTCGGAAAGGAGTAAACTAAATCGCTAAATGTGGCCTCCGACGGCAACTCCTCGTAGATCATCACCTCAGACTCCCCTCCCACCGCCGCTGCTTCGGTGCCCACCCGAAGGGTCGTGCCTGATCGAGAAAGGGAACATCGCCATTTGCGTTACAAGTTTTCCGCGCCAGAGTGAGGAGTCCAGCTCCTACTCACAAGCAGCGTATATCTCAACACTACTTCACTGATAGACGTCGACATAGCACCATGCGCGATGATGAAAATAAGCGGTCGAGTATGGAAATTAGAACAGAATTCTAGAAGGCGCGCGTCCGAGGCGCCGAAGCTCCGGAGACGAGTCATGAATCCGTACAGCGGCTACCGTGATATTTCTGCTGCTTACAGTTCGCCACGGCCAAGGGAATCGGACTAAGAAATGAGGTCATGAAAAATGCTTACCCCGCTCATGCCGCTGAACAGCAGTCCCTCTCTCCATGTCTCGAGGTCTCGCATCAAAGCGTTGACGCCACGAATTCCGCGCGCGCAGGTCGGACATCTATGCTACCCCCGGGCATCTTGCAGACCGCCGAAGTAACACTAGAAAACGTAGCCAGATGTACACGTTCTGTCTGAGAATCGACAAAGAGCCCAGCAACAGATTTGACTCTGAGGGTCATTCGACCGCATCATCGATCCCTCATATTACTTTTAGGTTTCTGATCCCACCAGAGACGGCAGGTTCGTCAGGAACGTCCCATATTACTTTTGGCAGCTGCACGGGAGATAAGTTGCTGGCATGCCGATTCAGGCATTTATTGAAGCAGCGATGCAGAAGCGATGGTCTGACCCGTGCGATACCTCAAGCGAAACCACCAGAAGCTATGACAGTGCCCGCCGATTCCCTCCCAGTCCGATATCGCAGCACACCCTGAAGAGCATCCCCCACACAGAGCCATGGTTTGAGTGGCGATCCAGCCAGTCATCGGCCGCCGTCGTAATGGAGTAAGAGATCGCATCCGAAAACATAAGACACCCGAAAATAGTACTGTTGTATTAGAAAATGGCTTGAATCTGATGACCGAGATATTCGAGAAGAAGATACAAAGAAAGTAATAGTGATTTCAGAAGAAGGGGGAAGAATGACATACGGATATAGTTTTGTGGAACACAGAAACAAATACAACTTCTCTCGGCCACCAAAATGAAAAAAATCATGAATGAGGAAATAAACTACAGAAAATGGAGGAGAATAAACTCACAACTAAAACCTCAAAAAGGGAAAGACATAGGATCGCTGATTTCTGTCGGCAGAGAGAAATGATTTTCATCTTGTTTTCTCCCCGAGCTCCCTTTTTTCACTGTATTTTATACAAAAGGGGCAGGACTGAATCGAATTGCCACAAACAATCAACAACTAATGTAAATGAAAACTGTGAGAAGAAAATAGATTAATGACTCACAGTAAATGCCAAGTTCAAACAACTGTCTTCGTCTGTCTTCTGAGAGAGAGAGAGAGAGAGAGAGAGAGAGCGCGTAGATTAATTAATTAAAGTTCTGATTTGAGCATTTATATCATCTCTTATCTCTGGATGGATTACAAAAGTACCTTTCACCATGATAGAAAAACAAACAGAAGCACTGTTTTTTTTTAGGCCACTCCTCTGCTCTCATTGGCCCAGTGCTTGGCCCAATAGGCTCTTAAAACAGAAGAAAATCCCAGCACAAGCCTCGCTGATTTCAGTCCCCCACTACATCCTTTGATGTCGACGTTGTGGGTTAACCTGAGTTGGTCACATAGCACGGTCCTGAAGAGTGATGTTTCTTGTGCTGAATATGCTTGTGACAGTGAAGACGCAGAGGGCATGATGCAGGACAAGGGCCAAAATAAATCTCCTTAAAAAGAGCTACACATTAATCTTTAAAGTTTACTTAAATTAGAACTTTGAGGGCTTAATATTCGGATGATCCTACAATTTTAAGAGAATTAGGATCATTAATTACTTGTTGGGTTATCTAATTCAAAGAATCAAACAGTACTTCTCAACAAGAGTTTGGATCATCAATCTTTCACACAAGAGTAGCTATCTTATGAATCTCACAAATTCTAAGAATAGAGATTTAAAAATAATGACCAACTTCAAAAGAAATTTAAAAATCAATTCACCTTTGTAATAGAGATTTTTGATATCTTCAAGATTCTTATTGCTTCGAGTTCCATGAGCTTTGTTAATGATTTTCCAAGATTCAGACTTAGTGGTTCGCAGTAAGGAGTGGATTGATGTGGTTTGAAGGGAGTGGGCTGTTTGAGCCGAGAGGTATAAATAAGGTCCAGAAGTGAGGTGAAATAATAAAATAATGATGAAAAGAAAAAAAAGTGGATAGAAAAAAGGAGGCGAAATGAGAGGGCGTCGGCGGAAGAGAGAGAGAGAGAGAGAGAGAGAGAGAGAGAGAGAGAGAGAGAGAGAGAGAATGAGGGAGGGAACATGGCGACAGCGGGAGAGAAAAGAAAGAGGGTTCTTGTGAGGACGAGAACCAAGGGTGAATTTAAATATTGACTAAAGGGGCGAAATGAGAGTGGTCTTGTTGGGAAGAGAGGCTAAAGTCGGTAGGTGGTGACAGTGAGAGAAAGAAGGGAAGAAGGTTTCGCGATCATAGTGATGGGGTGGACGACGAGGAGGCAGGATGACGGCGACCAGGCGGACGGCGACCAGGCGGAACGGCGGCGATGGGGTGGACGGCGAAGAGGCAGGACGACGAGGAGGTGGAACGGTGGCGACTGGTCGGACGGCGAGGAGTCGGAACGGCAGCAACGGGTGAGGTGGAACAGACGGTGAAAAGGTTGGACGATGGCGATAGAGGAGAGGAAAGAAGGTGGGTTTGGTGACAAGGCGGCGGATGGCTAGAAGGCAGAATGGTGGCGATGGGGAGGATAGCTAGGAGGTGGAACGGCTGCAGTGGCAGGAGAAAGGAAAGAGAGGCCTGGCAACGGGAAGGAACGAAGACGACGTGGGGAAGAGAAAAGACGAAGGTACCCCTAATCCAAGAGGCGAGCGAAAGAGAGTATGAACCCATAATCCAAGAGCCGAATGAGGGAGAAGGAACCCCTAATCCAAGAGGTGAGAAGATAACAAGAATCTTCTTGATTCCAAATTTAATTTCAACTTTTTTTTTCAGTATTCTTGAGTTTGAGTATTTATAGGAAATAGAAGAAATTAGTTAGAAACATTCCCTCCCAAAGGATGCCAAGTGGTGTCTCTTGGAGGGAGAGACGCCTTCCTTAGGGGAGGAGTACATAGGTGACGTGGCCTCTTCTCCTCCATCTTCTTCCTCCGCCTCGTGGGTCCATCTAGGATAATGAACCCTCATGTTGACTCCATGAGGGCATGTTGGGAGGAAACGGGGCACTTGATCTGTGCTATCTGGGTGGCCTTTTCATGCAGCAAGATCCGTGACTTTGTCTGCTGCGGATTGCAACAGTACGCTCTCCCTTTCTTGTTCTAGATTGCTCGCCATATATATATATATATATATATATATATGTACCACTACACTGTAAATGTCATAGACAACAAACATTGGGCCCTCAATAAATTACGATTATCGATTATCAATAGTTATCCTCCGACTACTCTTATGCGATAACCTATAACTTTTGGCCAAAATCAGCACCACTTCAAATGGGTTTTTGTTGAGTACTCTGATGCACCACAAGCATCTAATGTGCCCCCAAACTTGGGTCAGTGAGCACACTAGAGGAAGATGAACACCCCCATATTTATTCCCAAATAGAACCTGATGTGACTCAGTCATTGTATATTAAATCACGCAAATATAAAATTTATAAAACTAGAAAATATGAATTTTTAGATATTTATAAGTATTTCTAAATAAATATATTAATTATAATTCAATAAAAATTCCAAAAATAGCAGTAATTTTCCAGGTCGATCACAAAGATGTAATAATATCTGGTAATTATTTAGAATTTTTCTCAATGAATACGATTTTCTTATGAATTTTATACTAAGAAATAAAAAAGAAATATATTTAAAATTCACAAAAAAAAAGGAAATAAGGGTGCGGACATTATGATGATGTCAACACCCGGCAAATACGAATCAGGCGGAAATAAAGTTCCACCCGGCGATTCTTACGTAAGTGATTACAGATAACTTAATTAGTTAAATTAAGATCTATAAAAGTCGAAAGAATCGTAATTGAACGAAGTATAGTTTGGTAAATTAAAATCACACAAAGTATCACTAAATGAAGTGTAAATTAAATTGAAAGCAGGAAAATAGAGTTCCGGCGTCGTGACGGCGATGCGTCGGTGATGCACCGGAATCCTGAGCGTTCGAGAGGATCGTCGTGTAGTGTCCACGGCCTTGAAGGCTCTCCTTGGACAAAGATGACGTGGGCAATCTCTAGATCTTCTCGCGAAGTCTAGAGATCAATGAATTGGGTTGTCGAATCGTCTCCGGCGGCTGTCACCCGGCAGAGCGGAAAAACGGCAACTTTATGGCTCTCCGGCGGCTGTCACCCGATGGAGAGGAGCTGGATGGAGGTGGGGCGTGTGTCAGGGAGGTTCATCCTCAGGTCTGCGCAGTAAGAGGAGGCTCTTCATCGCATCTGGTACACTCTCAGGAGGTGGCGACTGGTCTCCCGACGGATCGCCCTCTTCCCGACGACGACTTATTCGTCAATCAATCGGAGATGATTTACTCGATAGATTCGCGATCCTTTTATCGTGAATCATTCAGCAATTTTAGTAGCAATGCTTCACGAATCGCGTTGACGAGATTTTCGTTCAGCTACTAACTTTTTCCCTCGAATTTATTGATTTTTATGCATGATAGAAGATCTTTGCATCCAAGGCTAGAAAATCCTTTCATTATTTCATTCAAAAATAAAAATCTGAAAGAAAAGTTAATTTTGATAGATCCTAAAGGAAGTACAAGTCAAACTGAGAACAATCCTATGACCATGAAAAATTATTATATCCCTGATTCATTTCAAAGAGCATCTAATATTAGAGTCCCATTAGCACCCACTATTAAATTCGAAATAAATCCAAAAAAATTTCAAATGCTCCTTAATTTTCATAGATTACCTTTAGAGGAACCTCATCAGCACTTAGAAAATTTTCATATGGTCTGTGATTTAGTTAATCTCCCTCAAGTTACACCGGAAATTATTAAGATGAAATTATTCCCTCATACACTTAGAGACAAAGCTAATCATTGGCTATCCACATTAGATAGAGAATTAACTAGCTAGAAAGATATAGAACCGGCCTTCCTTTGAAAATTTTATCCTTTAAGAAAAACTCAATATATGAGAAAACATATATAGAGTTTTTCTCAAAGACTAGGAGAAACTTTGCATGAGACATGAGAAAAATTCAAAGATTTACTTAGAAAGTGTCCTCATATACCCAAGTGGCAGCTCAATAGAATTTTTTATGATGGATTATTAGAACAATATAGAAATATGGTTGATTATATATGTGGAGGTGCTTTTATGGAGAAAACTCCTGATAAGATTTACAGTTTTTATGAGAATTTAAGTGAAAATTCTAGAGATTAAGCCTCTTTTGAATTATATGACAAGGATAAGAAGAGAGGAATTTATGAATTGTATCATGATGATGATTCTAAACTTAGAAATGAGGTTAATCAGATTAATCAAAGATTAGAAAAACTTGATTTACTTATTGACAATATTAAAAAGCCTTTTAACCCTCAACTTAATTCGAATAGTACGTCTTATGTATGGTAAAAATTATTATTTTGAATTTCAATGTTATAATTTAGATCAATCATTTCACCCTATACAAAAATAAGTGCAAGTAGCTCATGGTTTTAATAGAAATAGGGAACATATTTTAAATTCTTATAATCCTAATTGGAGGAATAATTTTTCATGAAGAGACCCAAATAATATTCAAAATCTAGAAGCACTTAGACCCAATTCAAACTCTGAATTTTGTCCAAAATAAAAAAATAGATTTCAGAAAAATCAGCCCTCTCAAACCCAACCTGATGCTATAGAAATGATGCAACAAATGAGCCAAATGATGCAACAAACTATGAATCAAATGATGCAGCACCAGAAATAAATTATAGAGGCCCTTGGAAATAAGAGAGAAGAGGGACAACTACCTAGTCAGCCTATAGAAAATCCAGGGAACCGCCCAACAATAGGATTTCAGCATGGGGAGTCTAGTAGCACGAATCTAGGAAAAAACCCACGAAATGAAAATGTTAGGACAGTGAATGTATTAAGGAGTGGTAAGATCTTACATGATCCTTATCCCCAAACATTAGAAGAAAAAGAAAACGTGGACAACCCAAAACAAAATCAAATAGGAGTAGAAGAGGATTTTATAGATTCTACCAAAGAAATTTTGAAAAAGAGGACAACCATTCCATTTCCTAAAGCTCTAGGGCCTAGATAAAGAAAGAAAAAGGAACACAATGAAGAAATAAAGAAAATTTTACAAGATATACAAATTAGCCTTCCTTTACTCACTGCCATTGAACATATTCCTAAATATGCTAAAGTTTTGAAAGAAATGTGTACACCAAAAAGGGCACCTAGAGTAGAAAAATTATCTATGCATGCTAGTGCATTATTATTAAAACAATTACCATTTAAATTGAGAGATACAGGTGCCTCTTTAATTTCGTGTGATATTGGTGAATTCATTTTTCAAAATGCATTACTTGACACCGGTGCTAGTATTAATTTATTACATGCAAGTATTTGCGATAAATTTAATATTTCTGATCTTAAACCTTCTACTATTACCTTACAATTTGCTGATAGATCCATAAAACATCTTAAATGAATTTTAGAAAATGTGATAGTGACAGTTAAAGGGTGTAAATTTCCAGCTGATTTTGTAGTACTGGAAATGAATTTTAATGGACAGTTTTATGATACACCAATCATCCTAGGGAGACCATTTTTGCATACAGCAAATATGAATATTAATTTTCCCACAGGTATTGCGAAAATTTCATGTGGAGATCAATTAGTAGAAATTAAAATTTTTGAGGTATCAAATGATCTTAAGAAATCCCAAGTATATGATTGTTATACTATAGATCTTCTAGATGATTTTGATGATCCAGATATTATTGATGACTGTGTGTTGGAAGAATTAGAGGAAATAGAGAATATAAATTTAGAAGAAAAGAAAGAGGAAGATCATCTGAATTTAGAGTTGAAACCTCTTCCTTCTAGTTTAAAATATATGTTTTTAGAGGAAAATAATTCATTTTATGTTATTATTGCAGCTGATTTGAGTAATAAACAGGAAGAAGAATTATTAGATGTACTTCAAAAAAATAAGAAGGCTATGGGCTGAAAAATGGATGATCTAAAAGGCATTGATATGAGAGTATGCATGCATAGTATATATTTAGAGGAGGGGGCTAGAACTAGCAGGGAACCACAACGAAGATTAAATCCTAACATGATGGAAATTGTAAAAAAAGAAATTTTAAAGTGGCTAGCTGCTGATATTATTTACCCTATTTCAAATAGCAAATGGGTTAGTCTTACACAAGTAGTGCCAAAAAAATCAGGGATCACGGTTATAAAAAATAAAAATAGGGATGAAATACAAACAAGACTAACTACCGGTTGGAGAGTTTGCATTGATTATAGAAAATTAAATTCAGTTACTAGAAAATATCATTTTCCCCTACCATTTACTCATCAAATTCTAGAAAAATTAGCTGGAAAAAACTTTTTTTGTTTTCTAGATAGATACTCTAGTTATAATCAAATTTATATAAACCCTTTAGATTAAGAAAAAACAACTTTCACTTGTCCATTTGGTACTTTTGCTTTTAAATGTATGCCTTTTAATCTGTGTAATGTTCGAGCCACATTTCAAAGATGTATGTTGTCTATTTTTTCTGATATGATTAGAAAATGCATGGAAATTTTTATGGATGATTTTTTTGTTTTTGGTGAATCATTTGATGAATGCTTAAATCATTTACAGCATGTATTTAAGAAATGCATAGAGAAAAAATTAGTTTTGAGTTGGGAGAAATCACATTTTATGGTTAAAGAGGGAGTTGTGTTGGGTCATATTGTGAGTGAAAAGGTTTAGAGGTGGATAGAGCAAAAATTGATATTATATCTAAAATGAAACCTCTGAATTCAGTAAAATAGATTAGATCTTTCTTGGGTCATGCAGGTTATTACAGAAAATTTATTCAAGATTTTTCGAAAATTTCTAAACCTCTCACCATGCTATTATCTAAAGATGTGCCTTTTAATTTTAATGAGAAATATTTTGAGTCTTTTTCCGAAATAAAAAGATTACTTACTGAGGCACCTATTTTACAAGCTCCTGATTAGTCTCTTCCCTTTGAAATAATGTGTGATGCATCGAATTATGTAGTGGGGGCCGTTCTAGGACAAACAAAAGAGTCAAAACCCATAGTAATTTCATTAGTTAGTAAAACTATATCCGATGCTCAATTAAATTATACCACGACTGAAAAAGAGTTATTAGCTGTAGTATTTTCGTTAGAAAGGTTTAGATCATATATTTTGGGAGCTAAAATTATTATTTATACTGATCATACAGTATTAAAATATCTGTTAAATAAGAAAGATGCAAAGCCACGTTTATTAAGATGGATTTTATTGTTGTAGGAATTTGACTTAGAAATAAAAGATAAAAAAGGTTTTGAGAATATTGTTGCTGACCATCTTTCTAGATTAAGTGATATAGGAATAAATGCAGCACCTTTACAAGACGCATTTCTAGATGAACAATTGATGGCAGCTCAACATCAACCATCACCATGGTATGCACATATTGTTAATTTTCTGGTTTCTGGAAAAACTCTAGAACAGTGGGATAAGAACAGAAAAAATCATTTCTTTTCTAAGATTAAAAATTATTTTTGACATGATCCTGATTTATATTACTTGGGCAATGATCAAATTTTAAGGAGATGTGTTCTTGAAGAAGAATATCATAGCATTATTAACATGTGCCATTCATCTAACTGTGGAGGACATTTCTCTGGACAAAAAACAACTGCAAAAATTTTTTAGTGTGGTTTTTATTGGCCTACAATCATTAGAGATTCTATAGAATTTAGTAGAATATGTATTTCATGCCAATCTATAGGTAATATGAGTAAAAAAGATGAAATGCCTATGAGTAACATGTTAGTAGTCGAAATTTTTGATGTATAGGGAATAGATTTCATGGGTCCCTTCCCATCAGCTGAAAAATATGAATATATTTTGCTTGCTGTTGATTATGTGTCGAAGTGGGTGGAAGCTATTCCTACTAGAACTAATGATCATAAAATCGTGATGAAATTTGTGTAGGAAAATATTTTTTCGAGATTTCGATGTCTTAGAGTGATTATTAGTGATGGAGGAACACATTTTACAAATAAACATTTCAAGGAATTGTTGAAAAAGAATGAAGTACACCACAAAGTAGCCACTCTATATCATCCCTAAACAAATGGGCAAGTTGAAGTAGCAAATAGGGAAATTCAGAGAATTTTGAGAAAAATAATTAGACCAAATAGGAAAGATTGGCCCACGAAATTACAAGATGCATTATGGGCTTATAGAATAACTTATAAAAATCCCATAGGTATGTCCCCATTTCGTCTCATTTTTGGAAAGCCATGTCATCTTCTTGTGGAAATAGAGCATAAAGTATTATGGGCTATAAAAAATTTATGTATGGATGAGAAATCAGCTGGTGGGCATAGAATTTTTCAACTACATGAATTAGAGGAGTTGAGGAATGAAGCTTATGAAAATCATAGAATATATAAAGAAAAAACTAAAACTTTCCATGATAAATACATTAGCAAAAGAAAAATTGATGTTGGACAAAAAGTGTGGTTATATGATTCTAGGCTGAAATTATTCCCAGGAAAATTAAAATCAAAATGGAAAGGGCCTTATGTGGTGGAAGAGACATATGATCATGGGGCTGTAATGATTAAAGATCTTAAAAGTGATCATAACTTTAAGATAAATGGACAGTGGCTTAAACATTACATAGAACATGAATGCCTTGCAGAAAAAGAAATTTTATTATTAAAAGAAATTCAAGAGTAAGACCAAGGAGTTCAACTGGAGATATTAAATTCAACACTGCATGAGAGGCAACCCATGGTTTTTATTTCATTCTGTTTGATTTTTTTTAAGCTCTATTTTTCTTAGAATTTTGCAGTACTTGTTTCTGTATTTGTTTTTTTTTTGAAAAAATGCAAGAGGAGGAGTGTAAGATGAAGTGGAAAATTAAAAATGAGGTTGAGGTGATGTCTTTCTGAGCTTCATCATTTATGAAAATATTTTTAATGCTTAACTTTTTAGATATGCATACTTCACTTGAAAATTATATTTTCTACATATTTTATTTCGAGTTTTCTGTGTCATTGAGGACAATGCCATTTTTAAGTTGGGAGGTGAAGTATTCATTATTAATTTATGCTATAAAACGATTAAGACCATGTGTTTGCATTTTATTCAACTTAGAACAGCAACTAAAAAAATAAAAATAAAATAAAATTCGGAAAAATTGTAACATCTATTTTCTGGCTTTCTGTTAGAAACAACAGACTGTCAAAAACAGCAGACAAAAAATAGCTCGAAATTTGAAATCACAGAAGACCTTTTTCTCACATTTCAATCCGCTAGATATATATTACTGAAATTCAAAATTACAACAATAAAAAAGATAGTTTTGATTTATTTTTGACAAATTTATTGCTGCTAAAAATAGAACTAAAAAAAGAAAACAGAATTGTCAGAACTATCTAATTTACAAATTCCTTACATCATATTACATGCATGAAAAATTAAATCAATTAGATTGATTGATACCAAAAGATACTAGGAAGATTATTATTGAGTCAAAAGAATGATCTAGTAACATAAAATGTTGGAATACTCCTTGGATACATGATAGATAACATAGATTTGATTTTACAGATTTTCACTTCATGATCTTGATGGATAGTATTTACTTGATGTGAAAATTTGATTAATCGTTTGAGTTTAACGGAGATTTTTACACCTTGATCTATAAGACTTGTGAGGAGAAATCACTTATTTCGAAAAAAGAAAAAGAAAAAAGAGAGAGCAATGTGAAAAATCTAGAAATGAAGAGTACACATGGAGGGTGTGAGACATCATTCTTATTGTCGAAATTTATTTATAGGAAAAGTTACTTATCCACTATTTAAAAAAAAAAAAAGAGGAAGAAATATAGTGCAAACTTCAAAAATCAAGTCATAGAAAAAGGGAAATGTAAGATCAATATTATTCTTGGATGAGTATTGATAATTAGAACATCTTGTAAATACATCTATGAGTGAAGAAGTGATAAAGATGTGAATAGAAGAAGTGAAGTCTAGATTGTTATTCCAATGAGTGTTTAAACATTTAAGTGCTTGGCATCATTCTTAAATACTTGATATAAGAATCCAAAGTGTTTAACGATGCATCATTTTTAATTATATATCTTTTTCTATATTGAAATATGATATTTGAGATTTGTAAAATTTTATTTTCGTAATTTCATTGCTAAGGGACTAGCAATGATTTAAGTTGGGGGGTGTGATAAGTCTTCATTATCATGAGTTAATAATTAGTAAATAATATAGTTTTAGCCTTAACTCATGATAAATAGACTTATATTTATGTTAAAGAATAATTTTTAGTTTTTAATTGATTAACATGATTTTTTTGGGTAATTATGTGATTTTATATGATTTTTATAATCTTACTTTTGAGATAAATGAAGAACAAGAAATAAAAATAAAAATATTGCAAAAATGGGGGGACCCATCGGCTAACTGGGCCCGCAAGCGGGTCGGAAGCACAGTCGGGGAGTAAGCCGCGAGTAGGGGCTCGAGCAGCTTGGCTTGGGGACCGATAGGGCACACGTACGCCACTCCCCTTCCACGTCACCGGTGGCTAGCCGGCTGTGGGGCAAGGAGTGGTCGTACACGCGAGAGAAGGGATTTTGCTTACAAAGCTAACATTACTATATATTCACCCGAACAATCGGCATACAACCGATGTGGGACTAAACCCCCGTCACACCTTCCTCAGAAGAGGCGGGCGACCGGCGCGGGTTTAAATCCTTTCAGAGTCAAAATTCATATATTTTTATCTGATTATCGTGACTTTCCTGTAGATCACCGGTGAAAGATTAAGCAACGAGAATTGCTGGATCATCGATGATTTGTAGGAAAGTCGCGATAATTAGATAAAAATATATGAATTTTGACTTTGGAAGGATTCAAACCCGCACCGGTTGCCTGCCTCTTCTGAGGAAGGTGTGATGGGGGTTTAGTCCCACATTGGTTGTACGCCGATTTTTCAAGCGAATATATAGTAATGTTAGCTTTGTAAGCAAAGTCCCTTCTCTCGCGTGTACGACCACTCCTTGCCCCATAGCCGACTAGCCACCGGTGACGTGGAAGGGGAGTGGCATACGTGTGCCTTGTCGGTCCCTAAGCCAAGCCACTCGATCCCCTGCTCGCAGCTTACTCCCCGACTGTGCTTCCGACCCACTTGCAGGCCCGACTGGCCGGTGGGTCCCCCCCATTTTTGCAATATTTTTATTTTTATTTCTTGTTCTTTATTTATCTCAAAAGTACGACTGTAAAAATCATATAAAATCACATAATTACCCAAAAAATTCACGTTAATTAATTGTAAACTAAAAATCATTCTTTAACACAAATATAAGTCTATTTATCATGAGTTAAGGCTAAAACTATATTATTTACTAATTATTAACTCATGATAATGAAGACTTATCAGAACCCAAACATCATCCCATGAGAAGGTCATTCTGATGTGTGAAAGATCATAATAGACAACACCAGCATAGAAAATAGACAGATAATAAAATTGAAGATGTGACAAGAATACAAATCAAAGAACTCAATATAATTTTGAGATTAATAAATTATTTGCATCTTCTCAAAATGGGATAGAATTAATCTACTCTCATTCAAATTGAAAGCTATATTCAGATATAAAATCGTACTAATTTTTGTACTCCCTCTTAACTTGTAAGAGATTACAAGTATGTCCTGCCCCCAATATAATAGAAAGAGAAAATGGTTTTCTTTCTTCCCAATTCAGAACACATTAGGCAAGTGTGTGATGTTCATGTTGTTCAAGTTAAATAAAGATATGATTCATATTGCTATAAATATTACAAATTAAATGCATAACAATTTGATAATGACAAACATGCATAAGATCAATTAACATATTAATATATCAAATTATGATTATTATTTGGTAATTTGATGAACAAATATCCTTTTACTTATAGAGTTAAATTTAATTGAATCAAAATTCAAGTACAACTTAAAATAAGAATGGCAAATACTTTGGGAATTCAAAGAATTAATGTGAATCTAATAATGTTGAATTCTTGAATCTAGTAGATTTTACTATTCAACATTCTTAATTTGTATATTTCTATGAAAATCATGACTATTTATAAGAAATACCATTATTTAAAGTAATAATTAAGAATTCATAATTTATGAGAATTGATGATGTAAACTATGATTATGAGATCTAGATTAGCATAATAGATACCCATGATGAGAAATAATTACTCTTAAATTTTTTATATTAAATTAATTAATTCAATTTGGATTGTGACCTGATTTAGAAATTTTATAATAAATTTTATAAATTTGAAATTTATAAAACTAGAAAATATTAATTTTAGATATTGAAAAATATTTTTGAAAAAATATATCAATTATAATTTAATAAAAGTTCTAAATATAGTAGAAAATTTTCAGATCAATCAGAGAGATGTGTCATGCCGCCACCTCACGCTACTGCGTCACCCACCATGTGTTGCATTAGTGACCCCTTGGGCACGCATTGATTGACACATTATCTATCACATAGGCTAAGTCTATGGCAATAGCTAAAGCTCTTTAGGAAGACTTATGAATGAAAAGTTTTGTTGAAGACATCAAAGTTGGTCGTGAAATTTGGAGG
Organism: Spirodela intermedia; assembly: GCA_902729315.2. NCBI lineage: Eukaryota > Viridiplantae > Streptophyta > Magnoliopsida > Alismatales > Araceae > Spirodela > Spirodela intermedia. The sequence continues at coordinate 107,678 of LR746266.1, forward strand.
AATATTGGTTTTACATTACAACAATCAAAGTTACATTAAATTGGTGAGGAATCAAATATCATGAAAGGACTAAGCACAATCATGTAAAATTTCTTCATACCAAAGAATGGGCAAATTATAGAGTTTTTCTTCAAAAAACAAATCATGTTGTAGATAATGCTTCATACATGTTGACTAAGCAAGTTACATTAGAGAAATTCAAGATGAAATATTTTCTTGTTCATCCTTTTTCTCCCCTTTTCTGTTCCTCACAAGTGAGAAAGTGTGCTGGATATGCTGGTTTAGTTTCTAAAGTTTTCTTTTTATTATTTTTCAATTGCCTTAATTGTGGAGTGTAAATCTTTTAATTTTACTATTCATTTTGCTCCATCTCTTCTAGTGAAGTCAATATGATTTAATTTAGCATATTTGATAAGGAGCTGTAAAAGATTTCTAAGGTGGTGAGATATTCATCAAGGTAGAGATTGTTGAGATATTGTTTATATCATTTCTTAGTGCAGTTAAGGAATGTAATTAAAAGCACATTGGCCCAAGCATGGACCCAATAAGAGCAAATGAGTAACATGAAATAAACAGTGTTGTTGTTTGCTTTTCTATTATGTTGAAATGTGCTTTTGTAATCTATCTAGAGGAGATAAGAAATAAATACTCAATCAAAACTTTAACTTATATGATCTTTTGAATTAATCTACAATATCATTTTTTTCTCCTCCCAAGGTCTCTCTCTCTCTCTCTCTTGGAAGATGATGACATACCAAAAGTGTGATATGTCAAGCGTCAGTCAACAATAAAGGGCCCACTAACAGCCTAATCAATTTTAGTATAAATATCAGAATTAGGGGATGATTGAACAAGAAGGAATTGACATGTAACCCCTCTATCTCACCTTCCTAGGAAGGAATTTCTTGACACCTTCCTCTCCTTCTATTTCCATCTAGGTCTCTCTTGCCAACAATGTTGCAAAGCTTTGCTGACCCTCACCTTGGACCACTCTTCTCCTTTGAATTTCCCCTCTCTCCTCCCTCACCTCCTCTTTTTTTATGAGAAATTGTTTGGATCTAGACACACTTGCACTTTTTTATTGAGATATCATCAAGATTTTTTGTTGAGTCCATAAAAATTTTCATGGTGCTAAGGAGCATGCACCATCCCAACACATTGGACCTCTTCCTAGGGCTCCAATAGGGGATGCACATTGAGAGGAACACCATGGAGGCTATGGGGAGGATTCTAGCAGTGAGCACAATATTAGCCCTTGCAAACCTTGGCTTGAAGCACACCTACATTGCAAGGAAGAGTTGCCCATGTTTTTAGGAGGCGACCTTGAGTGGTGGCTCATGCACATTGACTAATTCTTTGAACTCAACCCCACTAAGCAATGAGACCGGCTGCATCTCGACATGACTCACCTCGAGGGTACATTATTATCGTGATTCCATTATTAGAGTCACATTGATGGGTTCATTGGGTGGTGTGACTTGACTAAGCAACTCTTTGAATTTGGTCCCTCCACAACTACCCCCATGGCATGGTTGATGGCTCTAAAGATGCACGGTCGAGGAGCTAATCATTTAGTTCGAGGAGGTGGCAGGCTTCTTGGCCCACATGGACTGGGAGGTGCTCAAAATGACATTCATCAACGCACTTCGAGAGGACATCTGCACTAAGGTGTAAAAAGTTGAGCTTACCTCTATCAAGACAGCTCTGAAGTATGCTTAACAAGTAGAGGCCAAGTTGTGACAGTGAAAGAAATAGTTATCATGCAATTCTCCATCCACTCTTAGGGTCAAGGGGCTCATCCCAAGATCTCAATCCCTCAATGAAGTTTGACCCTCACAAATAGTGAGTTCCAATGTTGAAAAACACAAAGACTCTATTTCCTTTGTGATGAGAAGTTCACTCCAATCCATCACTACAATAGGGAGCTCAACCTCATAGTCATTTATAATGACAACATAGAGATATTAGTTGGTAATGAGGCAGACATGTCACGAGGCCGATGAATTGTCGAATCCAGAAGACAACTTTGAGGGCATGAACATCTTGCTGCATACCATACTGGGTGTTTTATTGATCGGGGACCCTCAAGATGAAGGACGACATCTATGGCTGCGAGGTGACAATCATGGTGGATGGTGAGGCTTTACACAACTATATATATTGTCAACTCATCGCCCACCTATAACTACCAATTACTATCGCCCACACAACCTTTGGTGATAATGGTGTGCCGTGATGTGTCAGTGCTGATCTATGGGCACCTAGTCACATAGGAATTTCTCTTGTTAAACAACAATAATGTAAAAATCTTCTTGAGAATCTAGTGGCTTCAAACACTAGGGTGGATCACCACCAACTACAACCTCCTCTTACTTTATTTCTATGTTGATGACATGAACCACACATTGCAGAGGACTTATCATCACACAAGTGACCATGGCAAAGGAAGGCCACACATCTCATGAAGAAGGCTCATATTGAGGATCTTCACTATATGTCAATGTTGATGACGCCGGTGTTGGTGAACGAGACACATGGACCAATCATTCCACCACTCATGCCCCTTGATAATATCATTGTCTTATGACTAGGTTCAGCATTGATCTACCAGCGATTATATCAATACTCGCATCCCTAGAAGGATGGCCTAGAGCAGCTCATGGTGGAAGAATTGGTGCAAGGGATTATTCGACCCTCATACAATTACTTTGTTGGCCTAACCCTCTTGGTGAAGAAGAAAGATTGCTCATGGTGTTTCTACTTAGACTATTGTGGCCTTAATAGGCTCACCTTCCCTAACTATTTTCTCATTTTGATTGTTGATAAGATACAAAAAGAACTTCATGATTCTACCATCTTCTCTAAGCTTAACCTTAAGTCTGGGTATCACCAAATCCACATGCACGAGGACATCTAAAAAATTATGTTTTGAATGCACAAGAGTTGCTATGAGTGCTTGATGATGTCATTTGGCTTGATTAATGCATTTATATTTCAGGTCTCTATGAGTCTCATTTTTCATCCATACATGTAGAGTTCGATTATGATCTTCTTCAATGATGTTTTAATTTTTAGTCAATTAGAAGCTGATCATGAGGCTCACCTCTGGATCATATAGATGCTCATTCAGGATCATCAACTAATAATCAACTTCAAAAAGTGTTTTTTCTATCAAAGGCAACCATAATATATAAGACATTAGTTATGAAATGACAGTTGACCACAATAAAGTTCAATATGTGCAAAATTAGCCCCCACTAATAAATATGAGGTAATTATAGGGATTCTTAAGGTTGATTGAGTATTTCAAGTATTTTCTAAAAGACCATGTGAAGATAGCTTGACCACTCACTCAACCCCAAAAGAAAAGTACTTTTACATGGTCAATGACAACTTAATGAACTTTTAAAGAGTTGAAGTAGACCCTATATTTAACCTTAATGTTGGCACTCTCTAACTTCACTCAACCCTTTATTCTTAAGATTGATGCTTCAAGTATCAGGGTTAATGTAATTCTAATACAATAATGTTATTTCTTCATATATGTTTGTGCCAAGGTCAAATAACCCTTCAACAATTCTAAGTAACAATGGTATAACTCAACTCGACCCAATACAGATGTTCAATGTAACTCCTCGATTTGTCATTTATGAAGTAATGTAGATAACTCTCCAAGCTTCAATTAACACTTCTCTTTTACCATGTCTCTGAATGATATGTGGAACTCATCTTGAGTGAGGTCTCTTATAATGAATGTAACTCCCTCTAGAATGTACTAGTGAAGACACTCCCCCAATCAATGATGATAAATAATGAAAAATTATAAAAGTGTACATCATCCCAAACAAAAATGACGACCACGTCTACTACTGAAAATGGGTGCTTCAAAAGAGAGAAATAAATGTACTCGCTTAGTTAACCCCAATAATCATTGTAGCTACCTCATATTTGTTAGTGGGAGCTAATTTTACACATCTTGAACTTTGTCGTGGGCGGTCGCCACCCTACTAGTTGATATCCAATGTCTCAAATATTTCAACTACCCCTAATAAGAAGAGTACTTTTTGAAGTTGACTGTCAATTGATGATTCCAAAAGAGTGTTAATATGATTCAAAGATGAGTCTCATGATTGGCCTCTGATTGTCTAAAAACTAGGATATCATCAAAGATTGCCATTATAGAATGTCGTAGGTATGACCAAAAAATGAGGTTTATTAGGGCTAAAATGTAAAAGGTACAAGTCAACCCAAATGACATCATCATGTACTTGTAGTAGCCCTTGAGTATTCAAAACATACTTTTTTAGATGTACACTTTGTACATGTGAAATTGGTGATACTCAAACTTGAGGTTCAACTTGGAGAAGAGAGTGGGATTATAAAGTTCTTTTAGTAGCTCATCAATGATCAGAATGAGAAAATAGTTTGAGACAATGAGCTTATTGAGGCATGATGTGACTTAGTCATTTAATAATAATACACATAAATTAAAATTTTATAAAACTAAAAAATACTATTTTTTTAGATATTTAAAAGTATTTTGAAAAAATATATCAATTATAATTCAATAAAAGTTCTAAAAATAGTAGAAAATGTTTAAGTCGATCATAGGAATGTAATATAATATCATATAATATTTCAAAAAAAAAATCAAATAATGAGATTTTTATAAATTTTAAACTAAAAAATAAAAATAAATTATATTTAAATTTTAAAAAAAGAAGAAAAATAAGAGTGTAGACATCAAGATGATGTTTGTATTTGATGAACATAAATCGAACGAAAATAGAGTTTCACCTAACAATCCTTACGTAAGTGATTCCGTAAAATTTAATTGATCAAATTAATATCTATAAAAGTTAGAAGAATTGTAATTGCACGAAAAATAGTTTAGAAATTTAACATCACACAAAGTATCACTAAATAAAATAAAAATTAAGTTAAAAATAGAAAAAGCAAAGTTTTGGTCTTGCGACAATAATCATTGAAATTTTGCGTGTTCAAGAATATTATTGAACAATGTTCAAGGTCTCAAAAGCTTTCTTTAGACATAGACGAGTTGAGCATTTATTAGATCTCCTTTCAAAGTTCAAAAAATGATGGTCGAAATTAATGTAGAAATTAAACTAGTAAAATAATAATAAAATAGAGTTTTGGCGTCACAGAAGAGATGTGCCAACGATGCAACAAAATCTTAAAGTTCGAGAGAATTATCATACAACATCTATGGCCTCAAAGGCTCTTTCTTTAGAGAAAGTCAATGTGACCATTCTTTAGATCTTCTTTCAAAGCCTAAAAATCAATGAAGTAGGTCATCGAATTATCTTCGATGATTGTCACCAACAAAATAGAAAAATAGCAACTTTATAACTCTTCGACGGTTGTCACCTAGCGAAGATCAGTTTGATGGAGGTGGGATGTGTGTTAGGGAGTTTCATCCTCAAGTTCACACAACAAAAATATATTTTCATCGCATCTAATAAGCTCTTAGGAGGTGACAACTCATCTCTTGGTGGATTCATCATCTTCTCGATGATGGCTTATTTGTTGATCAATCATAGATGATTTACTTAATAGATTCACAATCTTTTTATAGTGAATTATTCAATAATTTTAATAATGATGCTCTATGAAACGTGTTGATGAGATTTTCATTGATGATGAATCAATTCTGACAACTTAATCCTTCATCGATAATCTATAAAAAAAATATGATTTAATTAGATAAAAATAAAAATTTTGGCTTTAGTAGGATTTGAACATTCACGTCACCCACCTACATAAGAGAGTGAAATAAGTATACAAATACTTTTATAAAGTGGTATCATCAGGGTACCTTCTTCTAATAAATAAGAGGTATCTTTAGGTATAAAAATTATTAAAATATTTTGAAAAAAGTATGACTAGGGTTTAGTCCCACATTGATTATATGTCGAATTTAAAGATGAATATATAATAATACAAGATTTAAGAATCAATGAATCTCTTTCTCGTGTGTGTATGACCACTCCTTGTCTCATGCCTGACTGACCACCAATGACATACAAAGATAGTGACATTCACGTGCTCCTTATCAGTTCATCATTGACCATTCATTCTCCTACTCACAACTCTACTTAATAGTGCTTCTGACTCGCTTGTGGGCCAAGTTGGTCGGTAGGTTCCTTATTTTTTTCTATCTTTTTATTTTTTTAATTTTTCTTTATTTATCTAAAAAATAAGATTATAAAAATTATATAAACTCATATAAAATCAAATAATTAATTAAAAATTACATTAACAAATTAAAAACTATTTTTCACAATTTAACATAAATATAAGTATATTTATCATGAGTTAAAGCTAAAAATGTATTATTTATTAATTATTAACTCATATATTGAAAACTTATCAAAGCCACAATAATCAATGCATAAAAGTCAGAGTCATTTTTCTTCTTCACTATGAGGGTTGGGCTAGTGAAGTGGCTGTATAAGGGTCAAATAATCCATTACACCAATTACTCCACCACAAGTTACTCCAAGACATCCTTCTTGAGATGCAAATATTGATATGGCCACTAGTTCACTGTGTTGAACTTAGTCACAAGATGATGGCATGGTCAAGGGGCTTGGGTGGTGAAAAGACAAACTTATTGGAGAAAACCCCAAGGAAGTCATATTATAAGGTCATGACGGCCACTTCATGTGCCTTATTTGCCAACACTGACCTATAGTAGAGATCCCTCCTACAAGCCTTCTTCATGCAGCATGTGGTCTTCTCTTACCATCATTGCTTGTCTATCAATGGCCCCCCCCTGAACATGTGGTTCACATTATGGACACAAAAATAGAATAAGAGGAGGTCATAGTTGGTGGCGATCCAGCTCAATGTTCGAAGCCATTGGACTCCCAAGAAGATCTCCATGCCAATCTCATCCAACAGAATAAAGTTTTGTATGACTAAGTACCCCTAGATCAACACTGGCTCGTCACAGCACACCATATCACCGAACGTCATGCAATTGTCACCCAAGGTGATGCAGTATGGTCAAGTTGTGGTCATTAACAATTGCAGGTGGGCAGAGAGTTGGCGGCATATACAGTTGTGTGAAGTCCCACCATCCACCATGACTGCTACCTCATAACTGTGGATGCTCCTCTTCATCTTGAGGGTGCCGATTGATGAAAGGCTTAATATGGCATGCAATGAGACATTCATGCCCTCAAAGCCATCCTCTAGATCTGGCAGCTCGTCAACCTCAAGTGTTGTGTCCACCTCGTCAACAACCAATGTCTCGATGTTGTCACTGAGGATGACTATGAGGTTGAGCTCCCTCTTATAGTGAAGACCTAGAGTGAACTTCTCATCACAAGAACTTGACACTACATGAGGGTCGAACTTCACTATGGACCCCCTAATGGATGCCCTCCGCATGCATCCTAAGTGCTTGAGACCTTGGGGGCGAGTTCCTTGGCCATGTGAGTGGACAAGGTATTGCACAATGATTGTCTCCTTTGCTGTCGCAACTTGGCCTCAGCTTGTCATACACACTTCAGGGCCACCTTGATAGAGGTAGGCTCGACGTTGTACACCTCAACATAGATATCCGCCCAAAGTGCATTGCCAAATGTCATTTTGAGTACCTCCCGGTCCATATGGGCCAAGAATCCTGCCACCTCCTCGAACTAGATGATTAGCTCCTCAACCGTACCCATTTGCTTCAAAGCCATCAACTGGGCCAAGGGGGCAGTGGTGGAGGGACCAAATCATTCAGACAGCTATTTAATGAAGTCGCGTCACCTAGTGAACCCTTCAATGTGGCTCCAATAATGGAACCATGACAATGTCGTACCCTTGAGGTGGGTCATGATGAGATGTAGCTAGTCTCGTTCCTCAGTGGGGTTGAGCTTGAATAATTGGTTGCACATGAGCCACCACTCAAGGTTGCCTCCCAAAAACAAAGGCAACTCTCACTTGTAATGTAAGTGTGCTTCATGTTGGGGTTCACAAGGGTCAATGTTGTGCTTGCTGCCAAAATCCTCCCCATAACCTCCATGGTGTTCCTCTCAGTACGCATCACCCATTGAAGCCATAGGAAGAGGTCTAATCTGTTTGGATGATGCATGCTCCTCAGCACCACGAAAATTTCTATGGACTCTTACCAAAAATCTTGACGATTTCTCAATAAAAAAAGTGCAAATGCATCCATATCCAAATTATTTCTCACAAAAAGATGGGGTGAGGGAGGATAGAGGAGAAATCCAAGGGAGAAGAATAGTCTAAGGTGAGGCCCGGCAGAGCTCCACAACATTGCCCGCGAGAGAGACATGGACAGAAATAGGAGAGGAAGGGGTCATGAAATCCATTCTTGGGAAGGTGAGATAGAGGAGTTACATACCAGTTCCTTCCTGTTTAATCACCCCCTAATTCTGAGAGTTATATTAAAACTGGGTAGGCTATCAGTGGGCCTCTCATTGTTGGGCTGATGCCTGGGCTTATTGGGCCTGTGCCTGACAGACCACACGTGGTATGTCAACAGAAGAAGACAGTGGAGTGAACTCCGAATTTTCTGCCAGGAGAGGGGAATTCGTTCGGCAGCGGGGGACCGAAGCTTTGAGGCCTTTGCCTCTATACACTGCGGAGTCTGCCCCAGGATCACCAAGTGCACGCCGGATGGGGTGATCTCTCCGAAGAAGTGCGCCTACTACGACAAATGGCTGAGCTCGTTGGAATTCTAGATTCTAACGAGGGGAGGCGCCACCACTGCTTTTGTTCGTGTGGCCGCCACCGCGGTCTGGATCCTCTTTCTCTTTGCATCTGGAAAGGGGAGGAAGAGTTCTGTTGTTCCTCTTTCTTCTGCGTCAATCGAAGAATGCTTCCTTGTAGATTACCACTGCCAGTGGCGTACGAAGTAGGCCGGTGATCATTCGATCCGTCCTAAGTAGTATGGGGTTGGCCTCACCGAGGCAAACTGGTGACTCCCATGGGTTCAGGCCCGGTTAAGCTTCCCATGGAAGGTGGCCCGCCGGCGGAGAGAAAAATCAGCTGACAGCGCCTCCCCCCCTCGTCCTTGGAATCCTTCGGCTGGTGTTAGAATGATGTAGGATGCAGGAGAGGGGTAAGCTTCCTGACAGGACCAGATGACCCAGCACCAATCGAAAGCTAGGCTCGTACGAAAACCGAGGTATAGAGGCAGAGATTGGCATGGCGGGGCACCATCTCCAACCTCGACCAACGCCACCAGTTGCTCCGTTTCGAGAAGGAGCTTGAGGTAGTGTCGTGAGCGGCGCAAGAGGAATAAACAGAAGGGATGAGAGGGGAGGGGAGAAGGCTACCCACGGCACGACCAAAGGGTGCGGAGATGATAAAATCAAACGGTTGTCGCGGCTGAACGGAGAAAATGTTGCAGGAGATAATAAAACCCGGAGAACGACTGGGCACCGGATCTTGATACGCAACCAGCAATCGTCGATTTTGCATCAAGCTCTCGTCTTGACGGCATATCTTCGCCGCCAAGACCACGCGCGCACCAGCGCGAGAAGAGGCCGATGGCAGACTTCTGTGGCCGACCAGAGATGGTCCAGCGCACCGAATCGAAGAGTTCGCCCTTTGGCTACAAGATTCCGAGAGAAGACCAAGAGGAAGCACCGGATCAATCCGACGACTTGATCACACAGAGGAAAGCGCGAGCAAGCAAGTCAACGGCACGGTAACGTTAGTCGGGCAAGGAGAAAGTCGTTCCTCACGGTCAGGCAGACCATCGAAGCTCTCGTCTCTTCCAGGCAGGTGCCGGTTTCTGTGGGACTCCGGGCGGCCCTGCTGGGAGGAGATCCGATGCTGTGAGTTCGATGACTTCAGCCTTCGGAGAAACTGCAACTTCCGGGTATGACGGTGTCCAATAAAAACGAACGAATAAGAGAAGAAAATCAGAGAAGACGGGATCGAATGCCTTTAGGAGGCCCGTGTGAACAGACAAACAGAAAGCAGAGAGGAGAGAGAAGAGAGCATAGAGTAGAAAGCGGAAAGCTCCCCGGACACGCCATCTATAATTGGGTAACGGGGTCGAAACACAGATCCTGCTGACCATGGCGATCGAGACGTTCCCCGCGGCGAGAGATTCCGAGCGGAATAAGGGGGTCAGGGAGTTACTCAAAGCGCCATTTCTGAAACCTCCTTGCGCTGGATCTCCCTTCATGTGGGTGGCAGGATTTTCGGAGAACCGAAGCAAGGTGCACCATAATCTCTCGCTCCTGCGAACCCACCAGCGAGCCATTTTGCAGGCGAAGGGATTTTTGTTGTGAGCGTTTTGCCGAACAGGTGGAGCACATTCGAGAGAACCGAAGTATTATGGTCCTTCCGGTCAAACTCGGATTCGACCCACAGCGCCAGGTTGCTTCAAGCGACTCGACTGTCCAGGCGAGCTGAACCCCGCCGTCGCAGAGCCATCGATGGAGAGTGTCGCAGGAGAGCAGGCCGGACAGCTCGGAGGTGACAAAGGTTGAAGGACTAACCTGGGTGACCCTACAGCTCTTCCCCGACGAGGGCGGCGAGAGGGCCCTTCGCGGTAGCGCACGCGATGGTGTCTCATCGGAGGGTCCCGCAAACTTCCCATAAGTCTTCCGCCGGCTTTGTGCGGCATAAGGGCCGCGCCGGAGGTGGACACGCCTTCGGGTAGGCGCACGCTCAGGGGCGGAGGCGGGGACGGCGGCCTAATAGGTGCGGAAGGAAAGTCGAAGGTTACCCGTGCACGCATCCCACTCCGAGCCGCACGCTGTTTGGTAGGAAGAGGTAGCTGGATCTTTGGTGGCTCGGCGGTGCGAAGTTGGAGGGAATGGGGCGGCAAGAGGAAGGATTCCGGTGTGCACTGTGATGGGCCGCCTCTGGGTCCGCCCCGGTGCCACACCCGGTCCACCTCTCGTCTACGGAAAGGATACAGGAAAGAGAATGATACGGCTCTCATCACTGCTTGAAGCTTATCCTACGGTCATCAATTTCGGGGGATCATATGATTAGGCACACGCAGAGTTCCCAACTAATAGAGTTTTCGTATGATCAGAACACAGTCGTCATCGTGGTCATCATAGTCGTCGTCGTCGTCGTCATCGTCATCTTTATCTCGGGCGGAAGTACCGTACATCGACCGACGAGTCGGGGAAGGAAGCCGAGGTGATCGGGTGCGCGATCGACGACAAGTCGGGGATCCAGCGGCGCGTGCGGCACTACGGCGCGGCCTGGCTACCACCATGAACAGCTGACCCCAGAAAGCCCTAACTTTATTTGGGTCGCGTTGACGGCGAGGGCGAGGAGCGCTCCCCAGAGGAAGAAGGCACAGGCGCCGCTGGCTCGTCCTTCGTCACTGTTTTCTTCCTGGCGGCGGGCTCCTTTTCTTCCTCGCCGCCGGTGTTTTTAGTGTCCGTCCATATGTGTATATGCCCCCGCTGACAGATCGACTGGTCCGACAGAAGAACTAGTTCGGCTTTGCCAGTCCTCGTAGGCTGCGGCGCCAGCACAACCTGTTTAGCATGTTGCTTCGCTTTCCTCCGCCCTGAGGCCCGGCTCAGGCTGCCAGCTGAAGCGCGGTTGGTCGTCCCCTCGGGAGCCGCTCGTAACTGTTCGACGTAATTCTCCTCAGAAGTGCGCCCTCTTGTGTACGGCCAAGTCGCCACCCTCGTTTGTGCCCCTCTGTTAGGTGTTTCGTTTTCTGCCCTATTCGGCCGGGGAACGAAATGCCTCCCCTTCCCCCTGCTGGACGACCTCAAGCTCGTATGGCCGACCCTCTGACGGCACCAGGAGGTCGGGTTCCCCTGTCGTCTGGTTGCTGGAGGAGACCTGAAGGTAGTGAAGGGATGAAGAGGGCTCCGCGCGGGGGAGAGAGGCTCCAACTCCCGCGGTCCACGAATGGGTTGAGTGGGTGGGTCTCTCTCGTCGGTGCATCCCACTCACTTTACCAGTGCAAAAGAGGGGATGCCCTTCTCCGCTTTCCCAAGCCCCAAGGGACCTTTAAACCCTTGGACCGATGATTCCCCGGGCAATCTAATCTAATCTTATCAACCTGCGACTTTTTGTGCCGATGCTAGTAGTCCGGCCCCTGTTGGTTGCTGCTGCTGCTGCCGCCGTAGGGGGAGGGCCCTCAGCGAGAGGCCCCAGGTGAACGATGGATGCCACGGCCCGCACCGGGATATTGTAAATCCCAAAGAAGCTTTGCTCGGAATAACCCCTCCCCCCCCCCCCTCCCCACCTATCCCCTCCTGCCTGCCCCCGGCCGCCTGCCTGCCTGCATGTTCCTCTACGACCCAGCCCCCCACCATCCAGAGGCCAGGGCCCGCCGCCGCCGCTGGCCACGGGGGAACGAACCTCGGAGACGAGGGAAGGTGACGATGATCTGAGTCGGTAGCCTCTGCGGGCTCTTGCGACGGACAGTTAGGAGGTTGCTCCTACCGCCTCCGAAGAAGACAAGCCGCTCATCCGCCCGTCCGGTTGCGAGAGTTGGGGATAAACCCTGTTGGCCCGCCCGCGGAGATGCCGACAGGACCGACGACCCTCCATCTGTACAACAACAACCCGGACCGTGCCGCTAGAGATGCGATTATTTTACCCGAGAAAATCATCCTCGTGCCGTGGTCATCCAGAGAGGGGAGAGGGACGAGGATAAAGCGACCTCTTTCAGAGTATTATTTTTATAGCACCGACGCCCACCCTCTTTGATCGTGATCGTGATTGTGGCTATCTATCTATAAACAAGAAAAAAAATAAAAAAAATCTCGGAGGCCGCAGCCCTCTTCCCCACGCGGCCGATTTGAGTAGCCTTGTCTCCAACAATCTCGGGTCGGCGAGGCCCCATCACGCGCTGAGACAGCCATCGAGAGCCATCTGATTCGACGAGCTAAGCGAGGGATAGCCCCCCAGATGACGTCGCCGTGACGATCGCTCCCCCGGCGGACGACAGAGCCGCACTTTCCGGTTGCCGGCGGGGCCCGGTTGAGCCGACGGCGCCGGCGTCGTCTCTCCGCCGCCCGGCTGGATTCTCTTGCTACCTTCTTCTCTCCGTTCCTGTCAGGGGAGCAGAGTCAACTACAGTGACGGAAAGTGGGCCAAGGAGACAAATTCCCTCCCTACTCCCTCACCGAATTCATTCATTGGCGTCGCGACGTCTCCAACCCCGTCCGACGCCCTTCTCCCTCCGGCGATTTCGCCGTCGCTGTGGCGCTCCCCGACCGTTAGATTCTCCAACCCGGGAGATCATCATCCCGCCGCTCTTGCTCGTCCGTGCGCTGGTTTCAGCCGTCTTATTTTTCTTGGCCGGGGGATCAGGCCGTGATGGGGGGGGGGTTGGATTCCTTTTTTTTTTTGGCGCATCCCGAGGCAGTAGGAACAAACGAAACCCCGGTGGGCCGTCCATGGGGGAGGGGTTGATGGGGTCCTCTTCGATCCTCGGCGCACGTGCCGGCGCCGCTCGGGCGATCCAAAGACCGCCCGGCGAGAGGGAGAGAGAGCCCTAAAGCCGATCCGGGAGGCGGTTCCGGTGTAGCTCTAGCTGTTAATTAACATTTAATTTCGTATTTTGAGACCCTCCCCAGGGTTCAGTCGTCGAGGAGGCGCACCGGTGAGATGCGGTCACCGCCTGCGATGGGACGAGACAGGGCAGCGGGAGAGATCAGGACCCTGATTCACCCCGTCGACGCTCTGCGTAAGAAAACAGTCACCGGGGGCCAGTTCTCTCTCGCTGTCTCTCTCTCTCTCCGCCCGGGAAAGAAACACCGATTTCTTATTTTCGAGAAAAAGAGGGCGGGGGGAAAAAGAAAAAGAGAAAGTTGGAGAGAGAGAGAGAGAGAGAGAGAGCGAGGCAGAGCGGTGGGAGGGAGGGGGAGGCGCTGGCACGCTGCAGTAGGGCGTGATTGCTACTCCTCACAATACTTTTTGCTTTCTCTTTTCCCCCCCCCCCCTCTCTCTCTCTCACCTCGCCCTTCTTTTGTCTTCGGCTCCTCTCTCCTCCACCCTTTCGCACCCGTTTTTTCCCTCTCGTCCCGCTCGCTTTCCCACGGTGACCCTATCTCTCTCTCTCTCCATCTCCCCGTTCTGTCTCTCTCTGAAATATCCTTCGCCCTCTGCGCCGCTCATGTACGGAGGTAGACGTTCCTATCAAGCGCAAAGGCTGCATCCTCCTCCTCCCTCTCTGTCACTCCGTCGCGGCGCCCACTGGCTCTGTCGCGGCAGCGTCGCCAAGTTATTGCGAGCGATGGACTGAGTGAGCCTCACCGCTAGGAGGGCTTCGGAAGCGCTCGGGGACAGACTGACCGAGGACGAGGACGAGCCCTTCGGCATACTGTGGCCCGGCGTGCTCTGGTGGGGGCACCGCTCCGCACCGATGGCAGCCGCACTCGACGCCCAGCCGCAGCAGTATCTCCACGACTACCTGCCGCCGCCTCAGCCGCCTCAGCCGCCTCAGCCGCCTCAGCCGCCTCAGCCGCAGCAGCCCTTCAATCGAGCCTCTACGTGCCACCGCCACCCAGACCAGCCGGTCACGGGCTTTTGTGCCTCCTGTCTCCGGGAGCGACTGGAGGGGCTAGACACCGCCAACCGCCGCCTCAGCTCTTCGTCCGCCTCCTCCAGCGCCTCCGCGGCCCTCAAATCGCTCTTCTTCCGGACGGCTGTTCACCACCCCAACCACTGCAATGCCGACGCCGCCGCGGTCGCCTCTTCCTCGTCCAAGCCGTCATCGTTCCTCCCGGAGCTCCGTCGTTGCAAGTCCTTCTCCGGGAGGCCCCCGGCTCCGTTCCTCTCCGTGGTAGAGCCGCAGCGCAAGTCCTGCGATGTCCGGGTGCGCAACACCCTCTGGTCCCTCTTCCATCTCGATGACGGAGGGCCGGCCGTGGGCGCAGACATTTCGAACCCCTTCCCTCTCCCAATCTACTCTGTACCTGTCAATGCCGGTGGAGGGGAGATTGAGGTTGAGGCCCGTAGCCGGAGGCTGGATCCCATCGTCGCCGCTACGCTAATCGAATCTCGAGAGGAAGAAGAGGAAGAAGAAGAAGAGGAGGAAGAAGAGGACGAGAGGGAGGAACAGCAACGAAGTGTACGAGTCGGAACGATGACCGCCGCCGTTGTTGAGACTGGGAAACTCGGTGACGGAGACGAGATCGGGCCGGCGCACCGCCCCGTGCTCGCGGAGGACATAGTGGGGGATGATATGGTGGGGGAGGAGCTGACCATAAAGGATCACATAGACCTCAACGCCTATAGCAAGAAGCCCCCTCCCAAGGACCTCAAGGAGATTGCCGGGAGCTTCTGGTTGGCCGCCTCTGTCTTCAGCAAGAAGCTTCAGAAGTGGCGGAGGAAGCAGAAGATTAAGAAGCACGAGGCCGCCGCCGCGGCTGGCGGCGGAAGCAGCAAGTGCCCTGCCGCAGGGATTCACCCGGAGAAGCCCTTCTTTCGGTCGCGGCGGCGGTTCTCCCGTGAGACGCAGTCGGAGCTCGCCGAGGACGCGTTTGGCCGGCGCTCCTGTGACACGGACCCGAGGTACTCTCTGGACGCCGGCCGCATGTCCTTGGATGACCCTCGGTTCTCCTTGGACGAGCCCCGAGCTTCGTGGGATGGATGCCTCACCGGGGTTCGCCCCGTGGCCCCCCGGCAGCCGCCGATGCTGTCCGTGATGGAGGACGCCCCGGTCTCCGCCCCGCCTGCCGTCCAGCGCCTCGACGGGGATATCCCCGTAGAGGAGGACTGCGCGATTCCCGGCGGCTCTTCTCAGACGAGGGATTACTATTTGGACTCCTCGCAGCGTCGCCGGAGGAGTCTGGACCGCTCTTTCTCCATCCGGAGGTCCTCCTTCGAGGGCGACGAACTACTGCCCAAGTCCATGCCCAACATCATCAGGTCATCATCGCCCACCGGCATCTCCACCGAGTACCTCCACCTCATGGACAGGTTCGAGCGGGACTACAGGGATCCCGCCTCGAACCTGTCCGCGAGGGAAGGCGGCCGCTCGGAGAGCTTCGACTCCGCCGGATTTGGGGAACCCGTGAAGGGAGGGGGAAAACCCAAAAAGTCCCGCCGGTGGAGCAAGGCCTGGAGTCTCTGGGGCCTCATCCACCGGCGGAGTCGCGGCAGGGGGGTCGGGGCCAGCGTGGCGGAGCGCTCCTTCTCCGAGTCCTGGCCGGAGCTGCGGAGGGACGGGCGCAATGGGCAGATGCTCCGGTGCAGCAGTGCCGTGAACTCGAGGCTCTCTTTCAAGAGCAGCGGCGGCACCTCCGGATCGGGGGGCGCGAGGCGGAACGGGCTGGAGATCAACGGGCACGGGAAGAAGAGAACAGGGGAATTCGTGCTGGAGAGGAACCGCAGCGCACGATTCTCGCCCGGTCGCGCCGCCGACAACGGGATGCTAAGGTTCTACCTGACGCCGATGAGGAGCAGCAGCCGGAGGGGCAGCATCGGCCCGGGGAAGGCCCATCAGGCCATCCACCCGCATTCCTTCACGAGGAGCATGCTGCAGTTATACTGAGACAGCAAGCCGCAGCCGCTGGGGATAGACAGAGCTCCATCCAGGTGACCGAGCGACCCACCTACTTTGGCTCTTCCGCCGGGGGGTGGTGGCTGTAAACTAGGAGGAAGTTAATACACGGTTAGCTGATTCCATGCTGGCTATGCGGGTTGGACGAAATGATCGTCGATTCGGCTTCGTCGCCGTTCCATGGGGCCGCTTGATGGGCTGCCTGCGTGTATCTAATAAGAGTCTTTTTGTGTCCGTTCGGAGTCGGATGATCTCTCTCTCTCATACACACACGCAGGGGTCTACTGCTTGGGGAGGGGGGGCTTTCTCCCTGGGGCGGTTTTCTTTCCACCGAGGGCGACGTGGCATTCCGCTGTCGCCAGCTCCGCTTGCCAGCGAGGTGGGGCCCATATATTCACTTCGTCTTGATCCAGTCGGGTCTTCCGGCACGAAGCCCGCTCGCTCGTCCGTGGGGATGGAGAGGCCAACTCGGTGGGTGGGGCGGGTTGGTGGGGGGCCGTCGGGCGGGACACGTCTCACGCGGCAGGCAGATGGACGTTGGCCCCCTCGCTTGGGCTGTTGCGTAAGCCTTCGCTGCTGGTTTATTCAATCCGCCGTACCGTCAATTAACACGTCAACAAGGTATTAAATCCAAAAATATGACACGTGGATCCACCACAGCGCCCTGTCGCGAAACGTCAGTAAACAATATCCTCGTGAAATGACGGAACCACCCTTCACACTGTCCCACGTTCCTCTCCCCCCTCTCTACCAGATCCCCTCACCAACTGCCGCCGTGTTAGCGGGTAATATAACATCTCCTCCTTCCCCTTGTCCCCCGCACACCATGGCCGCCGCCGCCGCCCGTTCCCCCCAGCCTTGTTCTTGCGATCGCCGGTACACGACGACGTCGAATCGGCGAGCGAGGGCGGAGGGGATCCCCTCTGGGGGGAGCCTCAGCAGACTCCGCCCGCCGAGAAGCGGCGTTCTAAGGTCGCAATGGTGCGCAAGCAAGAGCTTCTTCCTACGGAGCGACGGGGGCTCCAGCGGCGGATGGGAGAGAAACGAAGGTGCGTGGGCGGGGGGACGCTGGGACAGAGCCGGGAGGTCTGGGAGGGTGGCCTGCAGCGCGGAGAGGATGGAGCCGTTGGTGGGCATCGCAGGGTATGCGGTGCCGGAGCGGATGAAGGTGGCGTCGCTTGTGGCGCTGGTGATGTGCCTCTGCAACGCCGACCGGGTCGTCATGTCCGTGGCCGTCGTCCCTCTCGCCGCCCACAACGGCTGGTCCAGCTCTTTCGTGGGCATCGTGCAGGTGCCCCCCTTCTTCTCCCCTGGATCTCTTTCTCTCTCTCTCTCTCTCCCCCTTTTGCTCGCGCTGACTCCACCGCAAGATCGCGTCGTCCGCCGTCCGTGCGGCCGCGCCCTTACCGTTTACTTTCGCTAGACGGACACTTGTGAGGATGGTTGGTTAGACTCGACGGGGTGAGGAGGGCTGGTGAGCCCTGTGGCCTGCGTTGACCCTGACCAGTCCGTGATCCACGTGATGTGGATATCACGTGAGGTATCCCCCCAGCACGCTTGCTGTAGAGTTGGCGCGGGATGGGGTCCCCTCCTAGTGGTGGATGGGGAGCATTTACGCGGCTAAAAGTTTACTTGGGGGGGGGGGAGGGAAGAGTAGAGAATTTTACGTTTTTCTGCGCCGCTTGGATGCAACTCTTCTGAGACTGTGAGCGGCGCGAGTATGTGTCTGCGTCGGCTAACAGTGGTGGAGGCCTTGCGTACTGCAGTCGTCGTTCATGTGGGGATACCTGGTGTCGTCGGTGCTGGGGGGCGCTCTGGCAGACCGCTACGGCGGGAAGCGGGTGATGGCCGTCGGCGCGGCGCTGTGGTCTCTGGCCACCTTCCTCACGCCGTGGGCCGCCGCCCGTTCCACAGCAGCGCTCCTCATCGTACGGGCCATCTTCGGCCTCGCAGAGGGCGTCGCCATTCCCTGCATGAACGTCATCTTATCCAGGTGAACGCCGCCGCCGCCGTCGTCGTCTTTGCCGTGATCGTGAATTCTCCTCGTCTGACGAGTGTGCGCACGGATGACGGCGACTCAAAATCAGGTGGTTCCCGATCCACGAGCGGGCGACAGCCGTGGGGCTATCGATGGCCGGCTTCCACCTCGGCAACGTCCTCAGCCTCCTGGTCTCCCCCGTTCTCATCTCCAGGACCGGCATCCAAGGGCCCTTTTTGCTCTTTTCGGCCGTCGGATTTCTGTGGCTGTCAGTCTGGGCAGTCTCCATGGTCGATGATCCCCGCGACAGCAGTCTCCTTAGCACGTCCGAGCTTCGCTTGATTCGAGCAGGAAAGGACCACACCAGCGACGGCGGCGGCGGGGACCTTCTCCCTCTCCGGCACCTACTCTCGAAGATGCCCTCCTGGGCGATCATATTCGCCAACATCACCAACAACTGGGTATGCATATGATAAACTCTCTCTCGCTCCACCCCTCCCCAACCCCCAAAGCCCCCTGCTTCTCCTCCTCCGCTGCCTAACAGTCAACGCGCTCTCCTCTCAGGGCTACTTCGTCCTGCTCACGTGGATGCCCGTCTACTTCAAAACTGTGAGTGTCTGACAAAACATCTGCTGCATACGTACGTCAACTCTCCCTTCTCGCTGAATAAGTCGACTGGGGTTTTCGAGTAGGTTTTTGGCGCGGATTTGAAGGAGGCGGCGTGGTTCAGCGCCGTCCCGTGGGGCCTGATGGCGCTCTCAGGCTATCTTGCTGGTTTCACCTCGGACTTCCTGATAAGGTCCGGCCACCCTGTGACCTTCGTGAGAAAGCTCATGCAGGTACATTCGCCTGATATGTATCTACGACAGTAAAATCACGAGCCCTCGATGTCTCGGTTGACGGTCGTCTTTGCGGGCAGTCCCTGGGCTTCATCGGACCGGGGGTCTCTCTCCTTTTCTTGAACCTTGCGCGGACGCCGGCGGAGGCCGCGGTTCTCCTCTCGGTGGCTCTCGGCCTCAGCGCTTTTAGCCAAGCCGGGTTCCTACTCAATATGCAGGTTAATGCCCCTCGCGCCTGATCTTCTCTCTCTCTCTTGCACAGATTACCACCAAAAATTAGGACGAGAAGGGTCCGCCAAGCGCCTGATAATTCGATGGGTTTGCTTTCTTTTGTGTCTGCAGGACATCGCTCCCAAGCAGGCCGGGTTTCTCCACGGTGCGTAGGTCTGCGGAGGCCATGATTCTCCGCAAGTTCCTCTTCGGGTTTCGACAGGCGAGGTTTCTAATTTTCCGTGTCTAACAGGTATCGCCAACTCGATTGGGACCTTCGCGGCCATCATCAGCACCGTCGGAACGGGCTACTTCGTGCAGTGGCTGGGATCATTCCAGGCCTTCCTGACCATCACGTCGGTGCTCTACTTCATCACGGCGATCTTCTGGAACGTGTTCGCCACGGCGGAGCAAGTCTTCTTCTGAAACCGGACGCGATGGTCGAAGGCTCCTTCCAATTCGTCGGAGGCGAGATCGATCGCCACCATCCACCTTCGGCAAAATAATGAAACCGATAACGCGAGGTGGGCTCCCCGGCGGAGATTTTCTCTCCGGTCGTCGCTGTATTTGTTAGAATTCCATCGGGAAGTCAGCGTAGAACGGCAAGTGAAGATTTTGCGATCTAACCACCGCGTGTTTCGTCATGGCCAATGCCGAGGGAGACGAGTTCGTCGGTGGGAGGGACGGAGGGGTAGAAGAGTTGACCAAGGATTGGGGAGCGAATCAGCGACGGGCCAATGCCCCACGCCGCCACGCCCTTGACTTTTCACCCAGCCAGGGGTTGGGAAGCTTGAGGGAGAGAGTAAGATATCAACGCTGAGGTGTGCTCTAGAGAATCTGAGGTGTGCCCAGAGGGGCGGCGGTGGAGCGGAGGCTCAAACTGGGGGAGGGGGGGAGGAGGTCCAGAAAATAGACCCTGGACGGAGCTCCCCATCACAGCCGAGTTAGAAAAGGACCGATCAGACGGAGTTGGGACCCGCCTTCATTCAAAACGGGAAGAGATCTTGTCCTATTGGAATATTATTATCTTTCACGATTGCATTTTGGGGTGATTATCTTGAAGGAACGAGCGCCTGAGTCGCTCAGGTCGATTGAAACCCTCGACGGTGCACGGACGTTATTATCTTCGTTCTGCTGGTTTGTTTGCCCGCGGCTGAAGCACCGAGCCGTGAAATATGGTTTGGTATCGCGTCTTCGGCCGTTCCCCACCTGTTCGCGGGAAAAGCCATCAGTGACACGCAATTATATGCCCTGGCGTGCGGCCGCCTTTGAATCATATCGCCAATGGAGCTCGCGTGTAGAACCTCCATTTGCGGACAGGGTTGACTCTGGAACCCTCCCCGGCCCCGTCATTTTCCTCATCCCTTGTTTACCTGCCGTCTTCCTTTTCCTCTCTTTTCAGCAGCCGCCGGTGCCATACCTCTGAGATCTGGTGTGGTGGGAGGAGCGCGCGTCGATCGTCGTTCGGAATATCCGCGGCTCTCCCCTCCCTCCCTCCCCGGAGCTTCTCCTATGCAGAAACTGGGGAGTAGGGTCTACAGCTCCGGCGCCCGGAAACAAGATCCCACCCCCAACCCATCCGACTTCTCCCAGTCGTCCACCTACTCCGCCCACTCCGCCGTTGGCTCCGATTCCAGTGGGAAGTTCCGCGTCCCCAAGTCCTTCAGAGGCAGGGTCCACGGGGTTGCAGGTAGCTGCATCACCTGCTTCAGCCCCCGCCACAGCGGTGCCTGGCCGGACGATGAAGACGATGACAACATCCATGATTTCTCGAGTACGCTCCCGTTCCACCATGCTTCATCTGCCTGCTACTAATTGTAAAATTCCGCTCATCTCTAACCCGTCGATTCGGGAAATTCTCAAGGGCAAAAACTCCGTACTGTGTTTTCCCCATCCTATGCCGGCCGATTGAAGGAGAACATCCTCCGGCCGCATACCGCGTCGTAGGTTTTTTCTCAGGAAAGCATCTGCATAAGCAAGCGATTAGATAAGTTTCTTCGATGGGGCTGAATCGAAATCGAACCAAAACTAGGCCAAACAAAGAATTATCACCGCCAGACTGCGGCTATTGACCCGTGTTAGCTAGACTAGGAGATCCGTGAACTATCCTCGTTTTGCCTAAATCCACATAGGGGCCTGCGCCACCGTGCGGTGGTACCCGGTAAGAGGATTCCTCTGGCTGCTGGTAGTACGCTTCTCGTAGGGCCTCTGCTGGATCTTCATCCTCCTGTCCTGTGGAGATGTCCCACTCAAGTGGCCGGTTCCCGCAATCGGCAAACGAGAACTGTCTGCTGGCTGAGGAAAGAATCCTTGGCTTGTCGAGACTAAACCTTCGGGCACACCCCCACTGTGAAAATACTTGTGTGTCTGTGTATATGGTGATGAATTGTGATCTTAACGGTTTCCCCGCCCACAAGATCGCGCCTTGGCTAGAGGACCGTCGTCTCTGATATTATTCCCACGCAAGGATCTCGCATCAATACTTCCAGTGGCGCTGTAAACCTTGTCACAGCCGAATTTGCCCGATCATTGCAGCTTCGACATCGGCATGGACTGCTAGCGGTTCTAAGCTCAAGCACGGAGAGGCCAGTCTGCACGAGGGCAGCACGGCCTTCACCATGGCGGAGGTGAACGGGGCGACGGGCAATTTCTCTGCGGCGAACATCATAGGGCAAGGGGGCTTTGGGACCGTCTACCGGGGCCGACTGAGGGACGGCTCACTGATCGCAGTGAAGCGAGCCAAAAAGGTGAGGAAACTGGTCTTCCTGCGCGTCCACATCTTCCGGTAAGAATGACACTCGTCATCTAAATGCTCGGATTTGGCGTTCTGTGCAGAACCTCTTCGACAACCACGTTGGGGTAGAATTCAAGAATGAGATCCAGACCTTGTCCCAAATAGAGCATCTGAATTTGGTCAGACTCCTCGGATACGTGGAGTACGGCGACGAGAGGATCATTTTGGTCGAGTACGTCGCCAACGGGAGCCTAAGAGAGCATCTAGACGGTGAGTGCGTCCCCAAACCACCTCCCCGCCATAAAAGGGCAAGTTTTAGCTTCGCATTTCGGTCGTAGGAACAAACTGACGCGAGCTCACATGACTGAGACTGTTCCTCTTGTTCCGACGCCCGCTGGTCCTCTTCCCGTTGGGCAATTAGCCTAGAAAATTCTTCGTAATCATCAATACCCATGCCTTGGTCGGTTTCTTTAGAGAGCTCTAAAGAGCGGTGCTGTATCCAGCAGGTTCCCGGGGGGAGGGACTCGAAATGGGACAAAGGCTTGACATCGCCATCGATGTCGCTCATGCAATCACGTATCTACACATGTACACAGGTTACGCTCCTCGACTTTCTCCGTAGATCAGGTGCTTCTGACTGATCGCATGTCATGTGCCGCCGGCCATGTCGCGGTTGGAAGGGGGAAGATCTATCTCTGAATCAGATCATCTGGCATAGACAGCTTGTGATGGCCAACAGGCGCTGCAAACCCTTGGTGCCCTTTAATGCAGAGCAATGTGGGTAGATAAACCAATGATGCAGTCCAGCATTTCTTCGACGAAACTTCATAGAAATAGCGCAGATGACCACGCTAGACCAATTTTCTCAGTCGGGGCTGTTGTGTTGATTTCGTGAACTAGACCCAGGTCTCGTCGTTATATATGCATGTATATAATCTTAAATATCGGGGAATTTCCAATCACCATGAACGCCAAGATGGATCGAAGGAAGTTGGTGGCTTCCTTCTCAGATGCACCTATTCCTTGGTCATCTCTGCAGGAGGGCTACTTCTGGGTCTGTTTATAACGTGTTGGATAACGGTTGCCTTCGTCTTTTGCTGCCAGATCCACCGATCATCCACAGAGACGTCAAGGCCTCCAACGTCCTCATCACCGAGAAGCTCCGGGCGAAGGTTGGGGACTTCGGCTTCGCCAAGTTAACGGACGAAGACTCCGACGCCACCCACATCTCCACGCAGATCAAGGGGACCGCCGGCTACCTGGACCCCGAATACCTCCAAACCTACCAGCTCACCGAAAAGAGCGATGTCTATTCCTTTGGCGTCCTCCTCGTCGAGATCGTCTCCGGCCGCCGCCCCATCGACCCGAAACGCGATGTGCGAGATCGCCTGACGACCAAATGGGTGGGAGCTCACTCCACTACTCTCGCAGATTGTCGACCTCCTCCTGTTCGCACATTCCCTTACTAGCGCGACCGGGGTCCGACTGAACCCTTCGAATGCTGTGTTTTCAGGCGATGAACCGGTTTCGGAGCGGGAACGCGGTGACGGCGATGGACCCGCGGCTGCGAAGGAACCCGGCGTCGGTGATGGCCGTGGAGCGGATGCTGGCTTTGGCGGCGGAGTGCCTCGCCCCGTCGAGGAAGTCGCGGCCGTCAATGAAGCGTTGCGGCGAGGTGCTCTGGGGAATCCGCAAGGACTTTCGGGACATGGAGCTCAGCGCGGCGGCTCCGGCGTCTCCCTCTTCGGTGCGGCACCCCGAGAGCGGGAGCTACGGTGGGAAGGACTCGTCTCCATGTTCCACCCGCTAGTCGATCGGGGAGGGTATTTCAGCCATTTTCGGTGCCCTTTTGTGTATAAAAAAGCTCTCTTTCTAATGTTGAGGAATGAATGTACATAGATTATGAGCACGCGTTGTGGGGTTGTTCCACATAAAAATTTGTAGGCCCGATCATTTGGAGGATTGGGGTTTTCGGCGAGCCGCCACGAGCGTTTCCCTCGTCGTGAGCAGCACGAGGAACATCATTTTTGGTTCACTACCTCTCGCCTTCTTATCGCAAGAAATGGATTTTCGAGTCGGGCCCTAATCTGGCTCGAGCTTAGTGTAGCAGAGCTTACGAGCCCGCTCTCTGTGGGCGGGAGATAGATGGAGACGCTCTGAAGTCGGCGCATCATTGAAAATGGGATTCCAGCTTGAGGAGCGGGAGTCGAACTCGATTCGGATTTCCCAATTCAAAGAAGAGCTGTTGCGGCCATTGCACGGGCAGGTTGATTACGTTGTTTATGCCGCCGGAGGGGGGAAGCGGGCGAGAAAATGATGAACGGCATAGACTAGTGGTTCCAGCAACGACCTAGGCGACGGCGGCACAAGGCCGAGTGCTTCGCGGAGGAGCCAGATGGACCGGATCTCCGCTGGCAACGAGGTGGCTTTCCGGGTCGGCTTCTCCGGCCACAGCGGGCACCTACGGCTGGAGCCTCTCCCCCCCGTAGAGCGACGCAACCCACTCAGATCCCTCCCGGACTTCATCCTCGTGAGTATTCGGGTCGTCGTCGTCAGCTCCATCCCGGCCTCTGTATCTTCGTTTCGTCTCTGGGTCGGGGGGCGCAAAAATGGCGTCTCAAGGCCTTTCTCTCCATCTCTCTCTGCAAGTGTTTGGAATAACCAGGCAACATTGGTAACCTTAGAAGCCGTATATGCACATTCTATCTGTCTTTTGCTTTTCTTAGTCCGGAAACCGCAATTTCCGCCTCGGAGAACAGGGCAGCGTACATGATGTTCACATAAATTGGTAGATTTTATGGGGACGTTGTTCTGATGAAGTTTTCTTCATGCTCCTAATGTGTTCTTCGCGTAATTTCCATCTAACATTTGTGCTGTTTTTGGGGGGCTGGGAATAAGCCTCCAGCCTTCGAACCAGAGACACCTGAAAGTGCGAAGAGACAATTGGAGGAGGAATACCTATTGCCGCAGTTGGATCCGGATGCGTTCTCAGTTGAAAAATCCGGAAGGCAATGGGACTTCGACTGGTTTGACGGAGCGAAGGTACATCTGGAGCCGTCAGCTCCCAGAGTTGTCATAGCTCCTTCATGGGAATTGCCTTTCAGGCGCAACGGCGATGATTCTGATAGAGGGATATGGGATCCACTTTCTATTCAGGTCTGTGTACTTAACTTGCTTCAGGCAGAATATCGTCCTTGTGTGAATTGATGCATAGCTGGCTGAGTTTTACTGTATATTTTTTCGGAATTTGCGGCAAAGTTTTCCTTTTTTGTTTTGTTTCCTCCCCTCTAAAAGTAGGTTGTGCCCCTAATTAAAATTAAAATTGAATGAATAATTTAGGTTTGCAGTAAAGACAGGAGCATCCATTGATTAGGGACTGCTGTGCAGCAGGTTTATACCACTTTCCATGGCCACAGACAGATCCTGGTTTAAAATTAAGGAACCGGATTTTTTTTTCACGAACAATTGTTGACAGTATTATGGTTAGAAATGAACAACCATTTTATGCAGCTGATTTTCTGTAATACTCTAGTATACCCAAACAGAGGAGCCCTGCCTTTTCAGGTGTTATTTTCTCTCCTGCATTTAGGTTTGTATGAAGCACGTCTTAAAGCATGCAACTTTCCACAGTATCCGTGCTTTCTATATTTCTAATTTTGAGGACTCTTCCTAGAAGATTAAGGAGAGAAATGACAGATTATTGTTATTGTCTACTCACATGAAGAAGGGGCAACAAGGGGTGATTTCTATCATTTATACATTTGCTTTGTCAGGTAGAAGTTGCAGAGCTATTGGAAGACGCTCAAGACACTGGAAATTTGTTGCATGTGCCCGGACAAATGAGGGATTTTGTGAGGGGTAGCACAAGCAATCGTCCTTTTCGTCCAGGTGGTCTGGATGATTCTCCATCATCAGAAAGGCTCCTTCCTGAAGGCGTTCATAGTGGGCAATGGCTACGTGAAATTATAGACGGTGGTGATGCCCAGACTGTACCTCCCAGTTTTAAGCATGGAATGAATCTCGGTTCTCTAAAGGTATCCTCTGACATGTGATATTCTTTATACTTCATGAACCGGCACTCCGTGGAAGTTCATTTTATATGCAGAAACTCACTCATTGAGTTGATTCATCTTTATATGTTTTGAAGGGGTACCCATATCGGTGGAAGTCTTTCAAGGAACGTCGCTCTGGATCTTCCAGTGCTGCGGAAGAGAATATTGTTAGTTGTTGCTCATCGCACATCCTGAATGTTTTTGCAAAGCCACTGGTCAATTGATTTATTAGCCTTATGTTATAATTAGTGAAACTTGAATTTTGACTGTCACACCAATCAGACTGCCAGTCTTGTGTCCGGAAGTTGGATGAAAAGAGAGAATACTTGGGTACTTTCCTATTTAATTCCTATTAGAAGCTGGATATTTGACTATAGTAGCAGTCAAGGGGCCAACTGGGTTTAAGTGATATTGCCAGCGGCTTTGATTTTGTGCAAATGTGTTGCCATGAAATCTCATTGTAGACTTTTATCTGTTTATGCAGATCAAGTTCTCTGTAAAATTTGATGATTTGTTCAAAAACTCTTGGGAAGAGGGCACTGATGAAGGATTAGAGAAGGAAGGTTGGCTCTTTTTTTTTGGACTACTGAGTAATTCTGCTTTTCTGATTCATGGAAGTAGGATAAATCTTATCCACTATGTTGCAGTTTCTTTCATTGATACCTTTTTGTAGAACTGCTGGATGAACGTAGTCATTCTTCTATGTTCGTGGCCTTGAAAGTAATTATCTGTGACTGGATCAGTCCTGGCCAGAAAGTTCATGTTTCAGTTAGGCATGAGAACTTCCCCACTCCGGTTAGGTTTGGTTGGCTCTATCTTATTACGCTAAAATATGCTTTTAAAATGTTAAGTGAATAAATATTATACTGTTTTCACTAAAAAATTGTGAACAATATGAGATTGCTTAAAACCTCTAGGGTAATATTTGATCACATATATTACATATAGACAATGGGTTCATCGAATTGTGACAATATTCAGAACATATTTCAGGTAAGGTCAAGAGAATATACCACTTCGGAGGAAATCTAATTATACTCGCATGGATATCATGAGGATCTTTCATCCTTGTTTTTATGGGTTTTCTCATATACTCTCGGTTGGTACATCTGGCTCATGTCCTTTACCCATCAGGAAATGGTAATGAAATGTGCCTCTTTGTAGCTATTTGCAATTCAAATGATGATGATGATGATGTTTGAACATATGTAAGTGCCCTCAAGGTTCCTCAACCGTTGGCAGGTTTTTGACAGTTGGTACTGCTGAACCCAGACAACGTTGGTTTGGGAAATGAATTAATGTTACCGTTTTTCAGCTCCAATATGGAGCTCTATCTGTTTCATATGCCAATAGAAACTTTACTATCATATTCTCCTCTCACTGCTTGAGAGCTCACGGTTTCATGTTCTATTTCACTCCCCGACGGGGGGTTCTTTTCACCTTTCCCTCACGGTACTTTACACAGTCGTAGTTGAATTGAAATGAAAATTTAAGCGAAAAGTAAATCTGTCCAGAAAGTTCAAAGCTTTGATCCTGGGTGAGGTTTTACCTTTGGAAAATCCTCTAAATACGCTTAATTTTTATTGCTAGACTTAGCTCTTGTTTAATGTCTGTACTTTGGAATCATTTCAATTTCCATGTAAACGACTGCTACTTCCCCTGAAGGAAATCTGTTGGTTTTGTTTATTCTGCTTTAGGAG
Organism: Spirodela intermedia; assembly: GCA_902729315.2. Classification (NCBI taxonomy): domain Eukaryota; kingdom Viridiplantae; phylum Streptophyta; class Magnoliopsida; order Alismatales; family Araceae; genus Spirodela; species Spirodela intermedia. The sequence goes on from LR746266.1 coordinate 135,680, forward strand.
AGTCGTTGAATCAAGTGCTCAGCGAACCAGAAGCTGAAAGCAGAGAGGATCGTTCAGATACTGCAACTCCCAGCACCGAATCTGCGGTTTTGGATGAAATTCTTTTGTCAGAACCTGGGGATTTGCCACCAAAGCCAGCTGCGGATGCAAGCGACCAAATTGAACAACGAAAAGAGGTATGGCACGTACAATAACCTGAAATGTTACCTTTTTTTTAGCGGCCTTGAACGAGATTTGGGATTTCAATCAGAATGGCGGACTAAGATTGACTTTGCTATTCTATTTAATGACATCGCTCATTGAATTTCTACATCAAAGTGAGATGTTAAAGTTTCCATTTTTGGGCTTACAGGGTTTCATTTGTATTGTCATCTCAAGAGAAGATTGATCCCATTTTTGTATTCATCAACTGGCGGGATCATGAATTTGTATTAGTCACCTCATATCCTGGGGATGTTCATAATCAGGCGGAAAGGATGTTAAAAAAAAAAGTGATGAATGAAGTGAACTACGCACAAGTTCCATTTTCTCTCCATTATTTAAAGTTCGATGTTTGCCAGACCTTTTGTGTTTAGATCATTAGAGTCATCATTTAATTGTTTTAACATGTTGCAGCTTGTCATGATTTAGTTGCTTCAACATATTCCAGTCTGTTATCTTGCGTTATTCTAAAATTAAATTTTCTTTCTGGTTCATACCAGTGATGTACGTATATTTTTGATTCTTGGTACATCTCTTTGCAGGCTTGGACTTCTACTTGTGATACTGAGGGGATTGCTGATCGCTTTAATGAACTTGTCCCTAACTTGGCACTTGACTTTCCATTTGAACTGGATAATTTTCAGAAGGAGGTATTAGTCTAAACGTATTTTGTGCTTTTACTAGCAATGATGCAACTTCATTGACGTGGGAAATCTGATGGGTATCTTAACCTTGAATTTTCAGATTTCTTTATATTGACATTCTAACCTATATTCTCACCTTCAAGGTGCCAATGTTCGCGCTATCATATCGTCTAAAAAACGGAAATGTCTTTCTTTCTTTTTTTATTCTGGACTATTATAGAACTTAAAAAATATGATGTCGAGTGATTTTCGTCAACATTATTTATGAGGACTGCTACTGTATGATGCATAATGCACTCTTGTTACTCGATTATTTGCCGCTGACTTTTGCAACTGAAGAAAGTTATTCATCAAATAAACTCAATCAATTGAAGCACAATCGATGTAGGAAAAATCCAGACTCTAATGAGAAAAAAGTATCCTTTTAAGGCAATCCTTGCAGCAAATGAATTAGATAGCTGAACACAAAAAAAAAAAAAGTTAATAAAAGTAGCTCATGGTAATCAATAGTTAAATTTTCAGAAGCCACCGTGCATGCTGATTTTAACCTGCAGTCATGTTTCTGTATTTGCAGTTGCCAATAATTCTCAACCTATGTTCCATAAATCTTATGTCTTTCTGCGTGCAGGCTATTTATTGTCTAGAGAAGGGTGAGTCCGTTTTTGTTGCTGCCCACACGTCAGCTGGAAAGACTGTTGTTGCAGAATATGCGTTTGCTTTAGCATCAAAGGTACGGTGTCTATTCTTTTATTGGCATTCGATGAGGAATCTTTGATCTAGACTTGTTGTTTCATTACACTCTTTTTATTCAGTTCAAGGTTGTTGGTACATAGTTCTTGTGAAATTTCTTTAAAAATTCATGATTCCACATCCCTCAAAATTAATATTTTTAAAGATTTTTTTTAGTTAGTAAATGTTTTATAGTATGATATGTTCTATTCTTATGTGTATTGTCTGAACGGATGGTGCGTATTTTCCATAGCACTGCACACGGGCTGTGTATACTGCTCCCATCAAAACAATCAGCAACCAGAAATACAGAGATTTCTGTGGGAAATTTGACGTAGGACTACTGACCGGAGATGTGAGCTTGAGGCCGGAGGCATCTTGTTTGATAATGACGACTGAAATTCTAAGATCGATGCTTTATCGCGGTGCTGACATTATTCGAGACATCGAATGGGTGAGATGAGATGATCTCTTCTCTGTTTGCTTCTTGGTCAAGTCAACGCCACCATCCTCGGAGTTTCTGGTTTGATTCCTGATGATGAACCTGAAAGTTTTGTGTTGTTCAAATTTGGTTGAACAGGTTATATTTGATGAAGTGCATTACGTGAATGATGCCGAGAGGGGCGTTGTATGGGAAGAAATTATCATAATGCTTCCACGGCATATCAATCTTGTCCTTCTCTCTGCAACGGTACATGATTTTTTATTTATTTTTTATTTCCTGATCTGGAATGAACACTTTTAATGCCTAGTTTTTGGGTTTTGATTGAGGGACAACGACTGTGATATTTATATCCATATCCTGTTGTTTTCATTATATATCTATTAATCTCAGGCATCAGCTTGCTTTTTCTAACCCTAATATTGCAGGTGCCAAATACAGTGGAATTCGCAGATTGGATAGGGAGGACAAAAAAGAAGAAAATTATTGTTACTGGGTAAATTGCTAAATTAAATGCATATCAATTCTCGATTTTCATTTTGAAAAGAAATTTCCAACCAGGAACTTGCTAAATTAAATGCATATCGATTTTCATTCTATGATAATGGGTTGTCTACTCAAATTTCTAACTCCTTAGCTTTCTTCCTGCTCTGCATTTTTCAAACAGGACCATGAAGAGACCTGTCCCACTGGAGCACTGCTTATTCTATTCTGGGGAGTTGTACAAAATATGTGAAAGCGAAACCTTCTTGCCCCAGGGACTGAGGGCAGCTAAAGATGCTTTCAAGAAGAAAACTTCTACCATTGGAAGCAGTTCCGGAGGAGCAGGGTCAGCGGCGGCGACGCAAGGTGTGGGTCGAGAAAGGCATCATGAAACTTCTGGTCGGGGTAGAGGCCAGAGACATTCTGGGCAGCAACCCATGAATCTCTCAGGAGCGAGCAGCGGACTGCATCAGAATAGCTGGGGGGCAAGAAGATCAGAGTCTTCTATGTGGCTCTTGCTCATAAACAGACTTTCAAAGAAGTCCCTTCTGCCTGTGCGTAAGGAGTTTGCATAATTTTTGTATTCATCGATATTCTGTGCCATTCGGTCTGTGAAATGAAGCAGCAGTATTCGAGGTGCAATCCATTTACTATGGTTGAGTTCGTGATGGCAATATATCCATTTGAAAAAAAAACTAATGAAAAATCGATTGACTTTGTTTCCCGACATGCATTAAGTTGTTATTTGCGCAAGTTCAACTCCTATTTGTGTTTTTAAAGCTTAGAATCATCATACGACTTTTAAATTTGAAAGCAAATCAATCTTCTGCTTTCAGGTGATCATCTTCTGCTTCTCAAAGAATCTTTGCGACAAGTCAGCAGACCTCTTGACTGGCACCGACCTCACTAGCAGTTCTGAGAAAAGTGAAATCCGCCTATTCTGTGATAAGGCATTTTCACGCCTGAAGGGGTCTGATAGGAACCTTCCACAGGTATTCGTGGTTTTTTTTTTTTTTTTTTTTTCTTACATGTTGAAGCAATGATTAAAGATCATCTTGTATGTAAATTTCGCTGCAGATTATCCGAGTCCAGAACCTTCTGCGGAGAGGAATTGGTGTGCACCATGCTGGCCTTCTTCCTATTGTCAAAGAAGTTGTTGAGATGCTTTTCTGCCGTGGAGTAGTTAAGGTCATTTTTTGCTGCTCTAATTTGGATTAATAATTTTAAATAATCAGTGTTAAGGGGGTGTATTCCTGATAAAAAAAGCCATTTTCTATTTTATATTTTCCCCTCAGTGCTCTCTCTGATTCTCCTTATTATCTCTGATAAAGTCTCATCATACAGTATCAGAGCCATCTTCTTCTCCTCACTTTTGATCTGTTGGATCTGATTTCCTCAAGATCTTGCGCACCCACGTTGTCTTCAAGTTGACCCAACCCACATCGCTTCTTTCTTCATTGTCATCGTAGGCTTTTGAGGTTCAAGATCACCTCCTTGTGTCGCTCACATCATTCACCCACTGCCGTCTTCGATCTGATTTTAGCAGTCGATGGTGTGCCATTGCCGGCTGTCAACTGTGTTTTGGAGGATGCCCACTGCACGATCATTTCATATCACCATGCATTGGTTTTCCTATGATTTATATACGTCTGGATGTTCATCTTCACCATTCCTAAATAGGGATGAAAAAAAAGGGTTGTCGGCCATCGCTGGTGTAATTTGTTCGCCTCATTCTTCCTGGTCTCTTCGTCTTGGAGTATAATTCTTCTTCTGATGTCATCGGGTGTAGGTACTGTTCTCCACGGAGACCTTTGCAATGGGAGTTAATGCACCAGCACGTACGGTGAGTTCCTTTTCCTCTCTCTCTCTCTCTCTCTCTCTCTTGACCCTATGAGTCTGCCCTTTTCTCTTGTCCTAATATCATAAAAGATGTGCACTGGCCTTCCTTGGTCAGAGACTTGCTGAGGGCCGTCTTTTTTCACAGGTTGTCTTCTCTACTCTGAGGAAGTTTGATGGCAAGGAGTTCCGGCAACTACTTCCAGGGGAATATATTCAGATGGCGGGTCGTGCAGGAAGGAGAGGACTCGATAAAATTGGTACGGTGGTGGTCATGTGCCGTGATGAAATGCCCGAGGAGAGAGATCTGAGGCATGTCATGGTTGGAAAGCCGACCAGGCTTGAGTCACAGTTTCGACTGACGTACATCATGATCCTCCATCTACTTCGTATAGAAGAACTGAAGGTGCTCCTTGTTTTTTCTGTGTTCATCCAAATTTTGCACTATTTACAGGTTAAATGTCCCATAGATTGGTTGTCTCTGACATTTAAGTTTTGATTAACATGTCACTAATAAAGGTTATTATCATGTCTTTGAGCTTTATTCATAATATGGACACTCTAGACAAAAATAAATAAATAAATAAATAAATAAAAATGGTTGGAGGCCCTGTTGAGAAATGATCAAATGAATTCTGATAAATATATTTTTCAATCAGTTTCAGTTCATCATGTATCCGTTGGTAAACCCGAAAATCAAGATCTGTGTTTTAGGACCGTGTTCCAGACCGTATGGTTCGGAAGCATCCCTCCCCATGCCCATGCCCCCTAAGTTGGTCCGAACATATGCCACTAGAAAATTATTTAACTCACATCATACGCACTTGCAAAAGTAAGATGAAAAAATCTAGTGCAATCCGTCTCAACTTATTCTCTGTATTCCAGTGATTAGATGATGGCATGAATTGGGTGATGTGGATGATGAAAATTTTGATGAACAATACCTGTCCTAGGTTGAAGATATGCTGAAGAGAAGCTTCGCCGAGTTCCATGCTCAGAAGAATCTGCCAGAGAAAGAAAAGCTTCTGTTATTGAAACTCTCTCAACCTACCGAAGCCATCGAGTAAGTCTGCCCTCCTCCCAGCAACTGTCCGGTCCCTATCAAAACCAGGCCGTCTGGCTGGGTCGTCCCTCGGACCAGTCTGAAGGGAGGTCATTGGTGGTGGGATGGGATTGCGAACATCCGTGTGATTCTGGCTCTGGGAGGAACATTGGGCTCTCATTTAGATGCGCTGCTCATGGACGCCACCCTTATCCCACCACTCTTTGCCTGAACAGATGCATAAAAGGTGAACCCGCGATCGAGGAATACTTCGACTTGGCCTCAGAAGCTGAGGAACTTCGAGCGAGCCTATCAGAAGCAGTGATGAAATACGCTCCGCACTTTCTCTCACCTGGGAGAGTTGTGATTGTCAGGCCACACACGGTAAGCATTCTCTTCGACCATCGAGATGGTCCTCCTAGTTCTTTTTCAGCCACATGTCATACCCTTCTCTTTGATTTCCCTCCCGTCTTCACCATTTCTCGTTGCACTCGTCGTCTGTGGTCGGATGAAATAATGCGTGCTGTAGATCTTTTACGGCTTACGGAGGGCGTTCTGGCTTGTCTCTGATAGGCAGATGATCACTTTCTGGCGGTCGTCCTGAAAGCCCCTTCATCTACGTTCAAGCAATACATCGTGCTGGTATTGACGGCTGATTCGTGGCTGTCCGCGGAGACTGCTCCGGTGGCCCTTGATAAACTGCAAGAGAAGGCTGGCGGGAATCTTCCGCAGGGTTACTTCATACAGCCCAAGGGAAAGCGAGCTGCCGATGATTACCTCATGTCCGTCGGTTCTCGCAAGGGATCGGGTGCTGTCAACGTCGATTTGCCCTACCGTGGTACTGCTGGCGGGATGAATTTCGAAGTGACCGCCCTGGAGAACAATGAGCTTGTGAGCATCTGTGACTGCAGAATTAAGGTCGATCAGGTGCAGCTCCTCGAGTATCCGAGCCGCCCCGCTTACTCTAAAGCTGTTCAGGAGTTGCTGGAAAAGAGATCCGGAGGGGGTAAATTCCCCCGCGCCTTGGATCCTTACAAAGGTACGACTACTTCCAGACTGTTTCTTCCTGTCCTTGATGCTTCTCCTGCCTCCGATTTCTGTATGAGATCGTCTGTCTACAATCTCTTTCAGATCTCAAGCTGAACGACATTGATCTTGTGGCCAAGTACCATAGACACAACCGGCTGTTGCAGAAGATGACGGAGAACAAGTGCCACGGGTGCGTGAAGCTGAAGGAGCACATGACGCTGGCGAGGAAGATTAAGAAGCACAAGGAGGAAGTCAACGCTCTCAGGTTCCAGATGTCAGACGAGGCCCTCCAGCAGATGCCGGAATTTCAGGGCCGAGTACGTTGGAGATCGTTTCGCTATCGCCGATCGATGTTCGCCTAATCGAGGGAACCCCTCTCTGACTAGCGCATTGCCTTCTCAGATTGATGTGCTAAAGGAGATCGGATGCATCGACTCCGACCTTGTTGTCCAGATCAAGGGCCGAGTAGCCTGCGAGATGAACTCCGGGGAGGAGTTGATCTGCACGGAGTGCCTGTTCGAGAATCAGTTCGACGATCTGGAACCGGAGGAAGCCGTCGCCCTCATGTCCGCCTTCGTCTTCCAGCAGAGGAACGCTTCTGAACCTTCCCTCACCCCGAAGCTGGCCAGTGCCCAGAAGAGGTCATCTTCAGCCCTCCCCTCCTCCGGTCATTCAGAATCTCTTAAGCACGCATGCGTTCACCTTCACGTGATATGAGATCGCGAGCTTCTTCCTCATCGACGGCCGTATCTGCTGCTTTCTTGGGTCTCGTCTGCAGATTGTATGACACGGCGATCAGGTTGGGCGAGCTCCAGGCGAGCTTCAGGGTGCCTGTGGTTCCGGAGGACTACGCGCGAGAGAACCTCAAGTTCGGCCTCGTCGAAGTCGTCTACGAATGGGCGAAGGTGCCGTCTCTTCATTGCCGCCCCCCCCTCCCCCCGCCGCCGCCGGTCGGTCGGTTGCCTGCCTAATCCCCTGATCCTCATCCTCTCCTCGCAGGGCACGCCATTCGCGGACATCTGCGAGCTCACCGACGTGCCAGAGGGGCTCATCGTGAGGACGATCGTCCGGCTCGACGAGACCTGCCGCGAGTTCAGGAACGCCGCCGCGATAATGGGCAACTCAGCCCTCCACAAGAAGATGGAAGCTGCCTCCGACGCCATCAAGCGCGACATCGTCTTCGCCGCCAGCTTATACGTCACGGGGGTCTGAGCTCCTCCCTTCAATTCCCCCATTCCGTCCATCTCCGGCTGACTCATCGCTACTGCTGCTCGCCGTCGCGTAGCTACCGGTTTTGCTTAGTTTCTCGGATGACGGCAACGGCCGGACCTTCCTTGCTTCCCGGCGCCGTCTGTAGAAACCACCACCCTGGAAAAGAACACGTTTGGCTGAGAATCGGCTGCCCAGCCTCTGGCTGACGAAAATTCTTCCGTTTCTGGAACCCCTCCTTCGGGATCCATGTGGGGGTGGCCCACGCTGGAACGATGATGGAACGGGGGGAAGGAGTCATCTGCGGAGAGGTAGTACTGAAAGTTGCCTTTCGACTTGTCGTAGGTCCCAGTGCGCAAATAATGGAGAGCGCCTCCACGGCAGCCGCTGGATAGAGAGCTCGCTTCTCGCCAGGCGCCATTCTCTGCCACCAGGGGCTAGAGATCCAGGCTTTCTGATTCTGCTTCTCTTCGGGGATGCTGCAGGTTTTCCTACGCTGTTCACCTCCAGCGGCAACGCTTTTCTCATTCAAATTGCTTAAAATCTCCCGTGCGCCGGGTGCCTACTTCCTGCCGTTCACCCTCCGCCGACTCCGATTGTGTCACCTTCGCTGTCGCCGTAGTCGCGTGAATCTCGTGTGTTCCGCCGTTGAAATCCGTTTCCTGCGACCGCGTGCAATCGTATTGGCCGAACAAGCAGATAGAAATCTTTGGGGGCTTCTCCTGTTTCCACCTTCTCTGTTTGTCCAGTTCTTCCGCCTGCGGCTGCCGCGCACCTGCCACGCTTTATGCATTTTCTAGTGATCCAGCCAAAATCTGCTCAATGGATCTCCCTCGATTTCCTCGTTTGCGTCTGGTGCTCATTTTCGTTTGAATGCGGGGGTAATCTTCCTCAGTTTCTCCTCCCTGAAACACCTGCTATTGTGTGCGACAGGGGAACAGAGATGAGAGGATCTGAGATGGGAAGCTTCCATTCCAATTCCAAGAGATAACCAATTGAGCTCCTCCGATGATCTTGAGTTCTAGGCGTGTGGCGTGAAGTTCTTCTTACAGAAGGCAGGGAGCAGATTCTTCTCCGATCACCTCGCCATGGCTTCTTTCGCAGACAACATGGATTACAGGGACTCTGATCGCAGCCTCTCAAGTGGGAGAGCTTCAGGTAGGTGATCTGATCTGTCTTCATGATTCATACGTGCATACCAAGGGAGAGAGAGCCGGCGAATATTACCCCTGTAAATGGATGGAAGTGTGAAGACCATCGAGATAGAATTGGGAGGAACATCACGACATCATCTTCCACGCGCTCGTAAGGAGATTTATGCAGAGTAAAGATCTTCGAAAGAAATCCGATTCCTATTCATCGTCCTCCGCATCGTTGACACCATTCGCGATATGCAATTCTCTTTCAGATCAATTGTCACTGCCTGGATCAAACGCATGCCGTCGAGTAATTGTTTATTTCTCTGTTACTTGCTAACTTCCTGATCTCTCGATGCAGAGACGGGGAGCCGCTATGTGATCGAGTCGGGCCTGTACATGTCATCTCTGGCGGCGACCGTCCTCATATCCGGGCTCGTGATTGTCGGGATTTCATTGCTCACGATCCTGGTTTCGCTATTTGTCATGCTGCAATCATGTCAGAACAAGAATTCCGGTGTTCTTCACCAAAGGGGAGTGAACTGTGCGCGTGATTACCGCGAGGGTTTAGCGTTCCCTGAGGCGCTTGGAAATTGGGACGCAGAGGAATCTTCCGCCCGCTGCGAGGGCTACATCAATGGCCACATCGAGGAACGCCGCGACCAGAGGGAGCTCAATGCCTCGCTTAAGAGGGTTGAGGATTTCTTCAGCACCGCGACGCCAGGCAGCAGCGTTGACGTGGTGCTGATGGACATTGACGATCTGTTTCCGGCCGCCACTTCCGGCAGGAGCGAGCTTCCTCACCGCAGGTGATTGCAGAATTAGTTTCCGATTGTAAAAGATAATTAATTCTAGCATTTGTTATCCCCCGGCAAGGCATATCATCCCTGGATCCGCCGGCGCCTGTGCTGCTTGCTGTTCTCACGTACCGATTCTTGGATCAGGGACGAGTCCGGGGATGGGCAGGCGCTGGCTCGAGACCTGGTCCGCAGACTGTACGCGAGACTCCAAGCCGGCGGCTGGTCTTTGATTCTCTTCTCGCGGAAGACGGAGAGGCAGAGGAGCGGAACGGCAGACGACCTCGTCGCCGCGGGATACGGAGGCTGGTCTTCGCTGATCATGAGGTTGGTGGCAGTAGCTCCTGAAAACCGACCTGTCTGTGCAAGTTTCACCGCAGCATGCCTCTGAACGCGCCAAAGACGAATCAAATCGAATTCCCCCGGGCTGAGAAAGCCATTGTCATGCTTTTCTTGCAGATCCGACGGCGAGCTGTCGATGGAGAGCTGGGAGTACATCTCCAGACGAAGGGCGTTGCTGCGGGAGCAGGGGTTCGCGATCGCCAGCGTAATCAGCGGCAGGATGGACGCCCTAATCGGGCCTTGCCCAGGGAGACGGGACTTTAGGCTTCGCTCCTTGTTCCCCGGGACGTGATCCCAACGCCCTCTCTCTCTCTCTCTCGCTAGCTCTGTGCTGGACCGTCGATTCTGAATAATTAATTAATCGACGCTGAGATCTGACGGCTGAGATCCGACCGGAGAGCTTCACTCTGAGTCGAACGTTCCCCGCGCCTCTGCCAACCAACCAGCCCCACGAAACGTCTTCTCCCACCAGCGATCTCTCTCTCTCTCTCTCTCTCCCTCTCTCTCTCCCTCTCTCTCTCTCTCTCTTTCTCTCTCTCTGCGTCTCTCTGTGTCTCTCCTTGCCTCTGGTTCTCGCCATCTCCTAGGATAGATAGATAGGATGCGGCCGCCCTGCATGGTCCCTCTCCTGTTGGCGGTGGTGGTGGTGGTGATGCTCCTCCCCGTGTCCTTGTGCTTCCCCCACGCGGTGTCCTCCAACTCTTCGGTGGCCGGGGTGGTGGGGGTGACCTACGCCATGAACACGCCGGGGCTGCCACATCCGAAGAAGGTGGTGGAGGCGCTGGTCGCCGCCGGCGTCACCCGGGTGCTCCTCGTGGACCCTTACCCCGACGGAGTCGCCGCCTTCAACAACACGGACATCGTGCTCACCATCGCCATCAATAACTCCTACATCCAATCCCTCGCCACCAACGTGACGATGACTTTCCTCTGGCTGGGCGACAACATCATCCTGCCGAACATCAAGATCGAGGCCATCTCCGTCGGATACGATGTCTTCTCCTCCGAGAACCTCCACCTCGCCGGCGACCTCCTCCAGGCCATCCAGAACCTCCACGAGGGCATGTCCGAGATCCTCCAGGGCAACATCTCCATCACCACCGCCAACAGCTTCGACCTCATCACCCCGGCCTTCCCCCCGTCGGCGGCGGAGTTCAATCGCTCGGTGGCCGAGCTCTATCTGAGACCGCTTCTCCAGTTCCTCGACGGGGCCGGCTTCCCCTTCTTCATCTCCCTCTACCCCTTCAAGCTCTACCGCGCCGGCGCCATCCTCGGGGAGAACACCGGCATCGCCGCTTTCGAGTACGCCGAAGGCCAGCACCTGACCGACCCCAAGACCGGCCTCGTCTACTACAACATCTTCGACGCGATGGTGGACGCCACCGTCGCCGCCATGGCCAAGCTGGGCTACGCCGACGTCCCCCTGGTGGTCTCCGGAACGGGGTGGCCGAGCGAGGGGGGACTGAACGAGCCCGAGGCGAGCATCCTCTATGCTGGCGAGTACAACGAGGGGCTGGTGAGCAAGCTGAACATGCGGCTGGGCACGCCGGCGAGGCCGGAGACAACGCCGGTGACCTTCATCTACGCGCTGTTTGACGACCCCAGAGAGACCGGCGCGGAGTCGGAGAGGAACTGGGGCATCTGGACCATGGACATGCAGCAGAAGTACGTGATCGACTTCACCCCCTCCAAAGCCAGTGGCGGAAGAACTACGAGCTCCCTCCACCGTTCCGCCGTCGCCGCCGTCACGGCCTTTGTCCTCCTCTGTCTTGCCTGACGAAGAATGAATCACGTCTGAGGAAGCTTTCTCTCGGATCAGACATCTGCCTGGTGATCAAGTTCTGCTGAGCTCCTCGCAAATTGTGCTTTATTTGTAATTCTTTTGCAGAGAGAATTATGATTTTTCTGAATCAAAAAAACATCACAAATCAGAGTGGCGCAGCGGAAGCGTGGTGGGCCCATAACCCACAGGTCCCAGGATCGAAACCTGGCTCTGATAAAGAGAAGCTTATCCGCAAAAATTATCTTTTTAATTTTTTTTTGGGACCTCTGGTCGGATCCGAAACCCGATAGGAGAGAGCATGACGTGCGACGTGTCACTTGGCCACGTATCCGTCTCCTCGCTCCTCTTCGGAATCTTGCGCGGGAAGTTAGGGCACGCTTTCCCGCCGAACTTGAAACCGCGCCCCCCCAATCTCCCGCCGCTTTCTGCCTCCGCTCCCCCTCAAATACACTCCCTCTTTCCATCCCGACCTCTCTGTTTCCCTCCCAATCTCTGCGTGGTCCTACCCGTCCGAGCGGTGGGCGATCGGTCCGTTCCGGAGCTCGGTGTCGGGTGCGGGCAGGGACAGGGGCAGGGAAGGGGATTTGCGGAGGATCCCTGTCGAACGAGGATGTTGGAACTCAGGTTGGTGCAAGGGAACTTGCTGAAGAAGGTGCTTGAGGCTGTGAAGGACCTCGTCACAGATGCCAACTTCGACTGCTCCTCGACGGGGTTCTCACTCCAGGCGATGGACTCGAGCCACGTTGCCTTGGTGGCGCTGCTCCTGAGGTCGGAGGGTTTCGAACATTACCGATGTGACCGCAACGTCTCCATGGGCATGAACCTGAACAACATGGCCAAGATGCTCAAGTGCGCCGGCAACGACGATATCGTCACCATCAAGGCCGACGACGGCAGCGACACTGTGACCTTCATGTTCGAGAGCCCCAGTAAGTCGGCCCAACCTGGCTAAATGGTAACTGCTGATGATACCTGGTTATCATTTGATCAGAGGTTGTGTTTTGTCATCCCGATATCTCTGAAAAGTCTCCGTCGCCTTCTAGTGGTTTAGAATCTCTGTTAGGTGTTCTCCTAGTTTATTTGACGCATTTAAAAGTTTCCTTGGAGTCTTGTATTTTTTGTTGATTCGTGTGGTCTTCTCTTAGCTGTCTCCGCATTTGCACACAGTAATTCATTGATATGTCTACTGCCAATGTGATGCCAATTTTGTTCCAAACCCAGTGATTAATTTCCTGGAGGCGGAAAGGCCATAAATAGCGTCACATGAATCGATTTATGATATTGATGTTAGTTTGTTGTAGGGTTATTGGCTTAAGTACTTCGCTTGTTTTGCTTTTAGATGCTTTATTGCTCCGACAGATTGATGTGTTCATGGTTTTACGTATCTGGTTTCTTCGCATTCACTTGGACTGACTGAGCCATTTGCCCCTTCCTGTAGATCAAGATAAGATCGCCGATTTTGAGATGAAGCTGATGGACATTGACAGTGAGCATCTTGGGATTCCAGAAGCCGAGTATCACGCCATCGTCCGCATGCCATCGTCTGAATTCGCAAGGATCTGCAAGGATCTCAGTAGCATCGGTGACACTGGTACGACTGCTTCTGTGATTTTACTCTCGCATGATTTGGTATTCATCGATTGCTCTAATCTTGTGATGTATTCCTTGTGGGATGACAGTTGTAATCTCTGTGACGAAGGAAGGAGTGAAGTTCTCTACCAGGGGTGATATTGGAAATGCAAACGTTGTTTGCAGGCAAAACACCACTGTCGACAAGGTATACATTATGCTAGTTTCTTCGCGCCTAGGTCGTTATCCTCGCAGGAAAATTGGTCACATTTACCTTTCAGTTACTCTCATCATCGTCCCTATAATCACACAGGCCACTAGTGAGAATCAGTTTCTCATGTTCTTTTCTTTGTCGTGTCTTGGGTCCCTCGAGGCTGTCGATTGCTGGTCAGGATGGGAGACAGCTTTCCAAATGGCTACAATTCTTTAGCGTATGTAAGTAGGGCTTCGAACAATCTGTGGAAAATCTTCAAACGAAAAAAAGAGGAAAAGATGTGCATCTAATTTTACCCTGATGTTTTGTACTATCGTGGTAGAAATCGTCTGTTGTTTCTTGCGATCTAGGGATCATAGGGGATCTTGAATGAGAGCACATCTAGGAATTAGGGAATCGTCCAGTTGCTGAGACCTGACCGGCCATTCTCTCCATCTGCAATGTGGTTTTTGAGTGCTCTTCTTATGAAATTGTATGTGTGTGTGTGTGTGTGTTTATTTACTGTAAATTAAAAAAAAAAACTTTTTGCTCGTTCCCCCTGAGCAGCCGGAGGAGTCGACCACCATCGAGATGCACGAGCCCGTCTCGCTGACCTTCGCTTTGAGGTACATGAACTCCTTCACCAAGGCGACGCCACTGTCAAGCACCGTGACCATAAGCCTGTCCTCGGAGCTGCCCGTCGTGGTGGAGTACAAGATCGCAGAGATGGGTTACATCCGCTTCTACTTGGCTCCGAAGATCGAAGACGAGGAGGAAGACGTGAAGCCCTGAGTAAAGGCCGTACTCTCTCCCCTCCTACATGTTCTCGAAGAGACTGTTTGATCTCCCTCCCTGTGACACTCTCACAGGGTGGACGCTCCCGTGGTCCGAGTATACACATACCCTCTCTGCGATGTGGCTATCTATCTGGCTCGTGTGTCTCGGTCACAGTCGTGAGATTTCAACCACGAATTGTCATTGTCGTGTAGGGGGGCGGGCGTCGATTTTGCTGTGGGTGGGGGGAGCAGCTTGCCTGCCTGCATGTTGTTTTCTGGCTTTTGATTATTGCCTCGGTTTGCCCTTTTCCCTCGAGACGACAGCTGACGAAGCTCGGCGGCTGGCTCTCTCGGACTTTTCGGCCCGCGGATCGAACTATCCGACCAAAATGGCTCTCTCGATGGATCTAAACCCGCTCTCTTTCGAACGAGAACAGAAGCGATAGCTATAAAAAATGTAAACCAAAAAGCAGATTATCGTTGCGCATCCAGGGAATCGAACCCTGGTCAGTACCGTGGGAGGGTACTATGATACCACTACACCAGATGCGCTTCGATAGACACACCTAGTCTCTCTCCTCTGCGTCGCTCAGCAGACCTCCAAGACAACGCAGCCGCAGGAGCTTCCAAGGACAAGAAAAATCCACAAATCGTCGGATGGGGCGCCGCCCCGGCAGTATCGCCGGCTTCCTCCATAAGTCGGCGGCGCCGTTCCCTTCTTCTCCGCGGGATGAAGAGGAGGAGCGGGTCACCACATGGAAGGAACATAGACCTGCTCCTTCAGATTCTGGGTGGCACTCTCAGTGGGGAACCCCCGGACGCCGCCGACTGTCCACTGCGCTATGATCCCGGCGGCGATGGCGAACCGGATGTGCCGCTCCAGCGAGTGCTGGTCCTCGTACATCTCCGGGTGGATCGCCAGCTTCCGCAGGAGCCCCGCCACCAGCGCGTCGCCGGAGCCGGTCCTGTCGCAGGTGAAGGGGGTGATCAGCACGTCCTCCGTCCCGATCACCACCCCGTCGAACGCCGGCGTGTAGTAGTGCACCCGCAGGGTCCCGTCGGTCACGAACAGGATCTTCATCCCTTGGTGCCACAGCGGGGCGATCTCCTCGCGGGTGTAGTGGTAGTAGTCCCGCCGGTTCTTCGTCTGCTCCACCGACTCGGAGAAGTATTGCGGCTGGTAGTTCCTCCGCCGCTCGTAGTGCTCCTCGTCCAGGAGGAACTCGAGCTCCTGCTTGGTGAGCTCGACGACGTCTGCCTCGCCCCAGGCCCCCCGGATCAACTCCCACGTCTCCCCGCGGGACCTCCACAGCTGCAGGGGCAGATTGAGGTCGAAGAACACGGCGCTGCCGAACTTCTTGGACAGCTTGATCCCCCTGAGCAGCGCGGGGCGCATCGAGGGGGACATGAGCACGGCCGAGTTGAAGTGGAAGATCCTCGCCTGCATCCATTCCAGCCATTCAAATCCCAAAATCAAGGAAGAATCCCAGACACGAGCCCCTCCTCCCCTCCGCCGCCACCTCAAATCTCTTCTTCCTCTCGATTACGCTCTTTCGAGCCATGGATTGGATAGGATTGGATCCACCTGAAAGAATATACAATTCGAGGGGGTCGATCACCTACTTCTTTCAAGACGGAGACATTCAACTCCGACCTCCGCAGGGCGTCCTCGGCGCAGTCCCTGATGGTCTCGGCCACCATCTTCCCGCTGCCGTCCCCCTGGAAGCTGATCTTCATATGCGAGGTGGCCGTCTTCACCGAGGAGTCGATCTTCACGGCCCGCGTCTGCACCTTCTCCAGGTTCATCGTGTACACCAGGTCGCGGCCGTAGTCGTCGTCGCCGACCTTCCCCATGAACGCCGCTCGCCCACCCAGCCGGACGTGGGCGATCGCCACGTTCGACGGCGGGCCTCCGGGTGCCCGCACGAACTCCGGCGGGTTCCACTGGAGGCCCTTCCACGAGGAGTACTGGTCGGGGTGCATCTGGCGGTCGGAAACGCGCACGGTGGGGATGAACTCCCGCTGAGCCGCTCCGTAACAGCACACCAGCGGCGGCCAATCGTAGGGGAAGTCCATCCCGTCGTCGAAATCCTCATCTCCCTCCTCCTCCGACTTCGTCTCAACTCCCACATCCGCCGCCGCCGCCTGCTCCTCGGCGGGTGCTTTGGACTTCTTCCTGGACCTGGAGGAGGTGGTGGTGGCGACCTTCTTGACGGAGGAAGCCGAGGAGGTGTCCGACTTCTTCCGGCCTCGGCGCGCTGGTTTGGGGGGCTCCACAGCGCTGTCTCCCTGAGCGGCGGAAGCCCTCATCGGCCCGTACTTGAGGCGGCAGAGCCGCCATGGCTGGCTCTTCCAAGCCTCCAGACGCTGCAGGCGGTGGTGTAGGGGCAGAGGAGGGGAGAGGCACAAGGACGCCATAGCCCTCCGCTGGAGTGGCGGGGATCAGAGAAGGGTTCTCTCCTCTCCGACGAAGATCCGCCGCCGTCTCTTCCCTCTCTGTTTCCCACGGGAGAGTTGGTTCCCCCCTCGACGATGTTATCCGGAAGGGGAGGCCTTGGACGTGGGCCTAAATGGGCCTAGTGAGCTGAAGGCTGCTAGCCGGAGGAGATACGGGCCCAAGTGAGATGCTTTCCATCATGGGGCCTAATGGGCCAGAGCAAATACGCGTGTCCCGGTCGGGGCTACTCGCATGACGAAGCAGCGGTCCGTTGAGGGTAATCGGGTCATTTGCCTCAAACGTTCGCGGGATATGGTGGAGTGGTTTGGGGGCTTTCATCACTCCGGCAGGCTCCATCTGGCAAAAATTTGAAATTTGAAATTTCCCGCTTGTCGTTCAACTGACCGTTGCCTTTCCAGCCGTTGGGCCCTCCACGATCGCCCCCTGGCGCAGTTCGTGCAAACAATTTTAAAAGCGGCCGTTTCAGAAGGTACCGCGCCTTTATAACCTCCCATCCCTCTCCCCCTCTCCCGTCCCCGTCTTCAAGATCCCCCACTCCCCCGGCCAATCTCCGATCCTCTCCCTCTCTTTCTCTCTCTTCTAGGGTTTCTCACTCGGTCTAGCGAAGATGCGCGAGATCCTACACATTCAGGGAGGGCAATGCGGCAACCAGATCGGGGCCAAGTTCTGGGAAGTGGTCTGCGCCGAGCACGGGATCGACTCTACCGGGAGGTACAACGGAGACAACGAGTTGCAGCTCGAGCGAGTTAACGTGTATTACAATGAGGCCAGCTGTGGGAGATACGTTCCCAGGGCGGTCCTCATGGATCTGGAGCCAGGGACCATGGACAGCGTCCGATCAGGTCCCTATGGCCAGATCTTCCGCCCTGACAACTTCGTCTTCGGACAGTCCGGAGCGGGCAACAACTGGGCGAAGGGGCATTACACGGAGGGCGCAGAGCTCATTGACTCCGTTCTCGATGTTGTCCGCAAGGAGGCGGAGAACTGCGACTGCCTGCAAGGTACACTTCCAAGTTTTCTGATCTTCGGTTGAAGTGCCAAGTGATCTGGACAGATCGTGCTCCACTTCTTCCTCTGTCTAATTCAACTTGTTTTCTGTCAAATTAATTCTCTGCCGATTTTTCAGGTTTCCAAGTCTGTCATTCTCTGGGAGGTGGAACGGGGTCTGGGATGGGAACGCTGCTGATATCCAAAATCAGGGAGGAATACCCTGACAGGATGATGCTGACCTTCTCCGTTTTCCCATCGCCGAAGGTCTCCGACACCGTCGTGGAGCCTTACAACGCGACCCTCTCCGTGCACCAGCTGGTGGAGAATGCGGACGAATGCATGGTGCTGGACAACGAGGCCCTCTATGACATCTGCTTCCGGACTCTGAAACTTACAACTCCGAGCTGTAAGTCGCTCGTCATCTTGTTTTTTGTTCCCCACTCCCAAAACTCTTCCCGTACTCTTTGGCCTTCAGGTTTCACCTTAACTAATTATGGCGGCTCTCGTCGTTGCAGTCGGGGATCTGAACCATCTGATATCCGCGACCATGTCGGGAGTCACATGCTGCCTGAGATTCCCGGGGCAGTTGAACTCCGATCTGCGGAAGCTGGCCGTGAATCTCATCCCCTTCCCGCGGCTTCACTTCTTCATGGTCGGATTTGCCCCCCTGACGTCGCGCGGGTCCCAGCAATACCGCGCCCTCACCGTTCCGGAGCTGACCCAGCAGATGTGGGACGCCAAAAACATGATGTGTGCGGCCGATCCCCGGCACGGACGATACCTCACTGCCTCCGCCATGTTCCGCGGGAAGATGAGCACCAAGGAGGTGGACGAGCAGATGCTCAACGTGCAGAACAAGAACTCCTCCTACTTCGTGGAATGGATCCCGAACAACGTCAAGTCCACCGTTTGCGACATCCCCCCCACGGGGTTGAAGATGGCGTCCACCTTCATCGGGAACTCGACCTCGATCCAGGAGATGTTTCGGCGGGTCAGCGAGCAGTTCACGGCGATGTTCAGGAGGAAGGCCTTCCTGCACTGGTACACCGGGGAGGGCATGGACGAGATGGAGTTCACGGAGGCGGAGAGCAACATGAATGATCTCGTCTCCGAGTACCAGCAGTACCAAGACGCGACGGCCGACGAGGAGGGTGAGTACGAGGACGAGGAGGAGGCCGAGCAGGAGTACAACTGAGCGCCGCCGCAACTTCCAGTTGCCGGCCCCCAATTCCGAGTAGGAGCTGTTCTCAAATCAAATCAAATCTCTGTACCCGTGAAATCAAATCTTCTCATCTTTGTCAAATCCCATCAGGGGAGTAGGACAATTTTATTACCAGTTTTGTTCTACCCTCAGCTCCCAGATTTTCTTCAGCCCTCGCAGTTATTGGCCGCTCCTTCGGGCACATAATTGGGAGAGAGGGGGCAGGGCAGGGCGCAGGGGTTGGGCGGGGCTGAAGGAATAAATCCCGAATAATTTGTCGTCGCGTGAAGTGATCAGGGCGCAGGGCAGGGCGGGGCTGGGCGGGGGTGGGGGGCTACTGATCCTTGGATCAGATGCGCCGTCGTGAAGTGCCGCCAGAGCGGCTCTGAGGATTTTCCTTTCTGTCTGCGATGAGGACGATAACCAATCAGGTAAATAAAGATGGATGATTTGAGGTTACGAGGCTCACAAACAAAAAAGATTTACAACAGAGAAAGCGCAGCCGACGGCTCCGACCCTAACTATCCTCGCCGGCACCGCCATCGCCGACGGTGGTGGCCTTCTTTCCGGCTCCGGGGTACTCGACGGGAGCCACGGGGTGGCGGCGCCGCCCGGCGAAGGCAGCCCAGACGAAGGCGACGGCGACAAAGGTGACGACAGCGCCGCAAGCAACGCCGAGAAAGAGGCCGGTGAGCAGCCCGGGAAGATAGCCGTCGTCGGCTCTGGGCCGCGCCGGCTGGTGAGCCACCTTCTCCGGCGGATTGGAGGAGAGCCCCTCCTCGGGGTCCAAGGGATCAGAGTGCATCCTGTACGCCGCCGCGTGCTTCAACCAGAAAGTCCAGCAGTAGAGCGTCGTCGTGGTCGCCGAGTTTCCGCCGGAGGAGCCGACGACGCCGACGGACATGGCGCTCTTCCAGATCAAGGCCGAGAGGTCCACTGGGTAAGAGACCAGCGCCTCCGAGGGCTTTGAGGATCCGTATTTGCTCAACTTCACCTCCAGAATCTTGGATTCTCCGCCGTAGTCGATCCAGGTCTGCAGCTTCTCACCGTCGTCGAGGGCCACATTGACCTTGGAGACGTTGGCCATCTTGCTGGGTACTCCGGCGCCGAGATGAACCCTGACGCCGCAATCTGGGGACTCGACGAACTCGACTGACAGGACGCCGGGGGAGGCGACGAGGAGGCGACCGTCGAGAGATTCTTGACGAAGATTGCTCGGAGCCACGAAAAAGGCGAGCCCAAGCCCGGGCCCTTTGCCTCCGCCGGGAGAGATGGAGAAGGAGAAGTACGTCGAGAAGCTCGGCCTCCTCCCGAAGGCCAGCCTCCTCCCGTACATGACTCTTCCCTCGCTCCGCAGCGTCCTGGGTCCGGCGATTCTCACCGTCGAGTTGACGACCTTGGCGTCCCCGTAGAGGGCGATGTCTGGTTCGGAAAACGTCTGGAAGGAGAACGAAGAGGAGCCGCCATCTTCGCACAAAACCAGCGCAAAGCCGGCGACGAGGACCAAGGAGAACCGGAGGAGGGAGCATATCAAGAGGGAAGGGGAGGAGACGCCCATTCTCACCGAGACGAAAGCCTATCACTGACTGCAGTGAGGGAAAAATATCAATGTACCTTCTGCCTGCAACTCCCGGAGGTTACAGTATTCCTCCCCGACCTCACCGCCCACCCTCTCGCCATCCTCCCCACAAGCCCGAGATATGCCGGCTCACAGGGATTCAGTGCATTGGCCCACGCCAATCATCGGATTTTGTGGAAAGATCGCAGCAGCTCTCGGAGCCGTGCTCGGCCGGCGGCGAGATAGGCTCGGCCCGGGGTCCTACCAGCTATGCTGAGGGTGGGCTGGTGACTGGGGATGATAGGGTTCCGTCGGAGAGTCAGCCGAGAGCAGAAAGGAGACGCTTTCCCGTCCCAGCGGAGCCCCCCACCTTCCACCGCCGCAGCAAAAACCGAGTATTGGGGGGGGGGGGGAGCAGAGGGAGAGGAGGGTGACAGACAGCCCCCACCTTCCATTCCAATGTGCCGCCGGCGCAACGACGACCCGAGCTACTTCGTGAATGCAGCCGTTCGATCGTCCACGTGGAGGGCGATTAAACGGCTAACTTTTTCGGGTACCGCGCCAACGCTGGTTTTGTCTAGCAGGGACCCGGAAGGGGACAAGAGCAGTTGGTTGGCCGGCGTCCGGCATTAAATTTGGGCCGGCCCGGCGTATTAAATTCGGGTCACGTCCCTCTCGTGAACCGGGCCTCCGGGGGGTATAAAAATGTGGCTGAAAAAAAGGGAGGGATGGGGGAGAAGGTAAAAGATAATGGGCCGGCGGGGCAGATGGTCCATCGGCGGAGGCATAGTTGGGTGGGCTGCCTCATTAAATTGGCCGGTCAACGATGTACCACCCGATGGCTTGACTTGACTTGACTTGACTTGACTTGACTCGACTCCGACGAGAGGGCACATCAGGCGTTGACTAATATGGTCGACAACATAAAGTGCGACTTACTTTATGTGGATGGGACTGAGGCGTCGGAGAGTAATAAGACGGGTAATTGAGCCGAATAAATTCTACTATGATTGGATGTATTTACGTACAATATTTGCTCTTTGTTGGGTTCTAATTTCCGTTTTTAGTATGTTTCCGTTCCATAGATTTCCGTATTTGCGCGTGTATGATTATTCTTGACGTTTCGAGCCATCTGAGCACGCAAATTTTATTTTAAAAACATCATAAATTTCATTTACTAATCTCTCATAAAGTCTTATGATCGGTCTCGATGCTTGAGAAAGATTGCATCTGTTTTCGATGGGTTTGCAGTTTTCAAAGGTAGATTCAACGGAGAGAGAGAGAGAGAGAGAGAGAGAGAGAGAGAGAGAGAAGACAAGGAAAACACCCACAGCACCCCATTCTAGATATGTGCCACTGTTCCAAGTAAAAGGATCATTTTTCAAAGTAAAATAAAAAAGGAAAAAATATCACAAAAGCTGAAATTATAAAAAATGATTCTCAATTCATCTCCAATGTGTTTCAACCTCTTAAGCACCTCTACAACGACCTAATAGCAGGATCAAGGTCTGACCTTGAACAACAAAGTCAAAGATGCTGCTCACATCATTAAAAGTTTCCAAAATCCAATGCCCTCAATCAATGTTGTAATCTTTAATCAATTAATGTCCAAAGATTAGACTTAAGATGTAGCACTCTACTAACAATAGCAATGAGTGCTCTAATACAATTGAATGTGCCTTTTCATAGTTGTCAGTTTGAAATGATTAGTTAGCACTAACAAATCTACAAAATATTAAGTAGAAACTTTTCAATTTATAAAAGCAATGCCAAGGTCTCTTGGTTCCATTAATAAATCTAATCAAGGCTGACTAATATCTTGATGTTTAAACATTTACACCCTTTAGATGATAGTGAAACTCAAAGGTGTAATATTTTAAGATTTTAGTAAGCTACAATAGTAGAACCCAATATAAAACCAAGGGCTTACATTTTACTATCTTGAGTCAACATAAGTGTCAACTCACCTATTTTTAAAAAATATATTATTATTACTTATTAATAATAAATAAAGACAATTTCATCCCTCTTGATTCCATTTTAGCTCTCTCAATCACAACTTATAATGTGCTTTGTTCATAAATTCACATTTTTATTATTATACTATTGGTAAGTGCGAGCTACCTATACTCTATGATAGCATCACTCATGGACCATTTCAATAGTTACATCACTAGTAACATGACATTCAATAAACATCAATTTTATAACTTTTGTTTGGTATATCACATGTTATGATTGTTTTTCTTCACATCTCACATGTACATTATTGGTGTCATTGCTTATTTACAGTTCATGATGATTGGACTAAACATTAGATCATTCCTATTACAATATTTTCTATCATTTAGTGGGTTTAAAAAAGAAACTTGAAATGCTAGCCACAATTCTAGGATAAGAATAAATTTTAATTGATAGATTGCATCCTTGCTTGTTCTAATGCCATTATCTACCATCATAGCAACATATAAACTCATCGTTTATAGTTGTTCTTATCGTTTATCATGCCTTGGCTGCTTTCCTTTGCCTACAAGTGATAGCTAATTGAAATCTATTACCTACACACAAACCAATAGGTTAGATATTATCAGATCCTCTCACGAAAGCATTCAGGGAAGGCTTCAAATAGTTAATGTGGATCCCGTCAAAGCTGGCACTAAACTAAAGAGGCAACTCTAATCCATTTTTTCCCTTGAATTGGAATTACGACCTTATTGTGGAAGGAGAAGGAGAAAACAATACGCTTCCTGATTTATTGAAGATCCACTTCATATCCCGTCAACACCTCAAGCAAGCATAGGAGAGTTGAATAAGATACAATGAAACCAACTCACAAAACACATTATAACATAAAGGGGAGCAAAATGTTGATATAAATATTTATGTTTCTTTGTGAGAACACATTGGAGTGAAAATTACATATTTGAGAAATTATTTTCAAGAAAAATGCAACTTGATTCCAAATGTTAAATGTGCTTTAAAAATTCATATCTATGAAAATAAAAGATTTGAAATGATTTTATCTCACCTATATTTTCATGGTTTACTCCATCTTATTAGTATATCAAGAAGTATATAAAGACAAGTCTACATCCTAAATCATACTTGACAAGAATTAATTATTTTAATCAATATCACCATGAACTATATTTCTATTGATACATTGATTAAAATATTATAGTGTCTGATGTGACTTAGTCATTATATAATAAATCACGTAAGTTTAAAATTTATAAAACTAGAAAATACTAATTTTTGAATATTTAGTATTTCTGAAAAAATACATTAATTATAATTTCGTAAAGTTCTAAAATAGTGAGAATTTTTCAAGTCGATATATACATTTAATATAATATCGGGTAATTTTTCATGATTTTTCTCAAATAATATATATATATATTAAAATTTTAGATAAGAAATATAACTAAAATATATTTAAAATTTGTGAAAAAAGGAAATAAATGTGCGGACGTCAAGATGACATCATCACCTAACAAACATGAATCAGACAAAAATAGAGTTCTACCTAGTGATTTCTACATAAGTAATTATATACAATTTAATTGATCAAATTAAGATTTGTAAAAGTCAGAAAAAATATATTTTAATAAAAAATAGTTTGGTAAATTTAAATCACACAAATTATCATTAACTAAAATAAAAAATAAGTTGAAAGTAGAAAAATAGAGTTTTGACGTAACGACAACGATGAATGAGTAATACACTAGAATCTTGAATATTCGAGACAACTATTATGCAATGTCCATAGCCTCAAAGGCTCTCTGTGGACAAGAATGACATAAGTAACTTCTAGATCTTCTTATGAAATCTAAAGATCAATGAAATGAGTTATTGAATCATTTCTAGTAGTTGTCATCTAGTGGAGCGGATAAATGACAACTTTGTGACTCTTCGATGGTTATCACTCAATAAAGAGGAGCCAAATAAAAGTGGGGCACATGTCAAAAGGCTTCATCTTCATGTCTGCATAATAAGAAAAGGCTCTTCATCACATTTCGTATGCTCTCAGTAAGTGGCAATGTCTCTTGGTAGATCGTCTTTTTCCCGACGATGATTTGATCATCGATCAATCGGAGATAATTTACTCAATAGATTCATAATCATTTTATTGTGAATCATTTAACAATTTTAATAACAATGCTCTGCGAATCACGTTGAGAAAATTTTTGTCAATGATCTAGTGATTCTAATGACTTAATCTTTCACTAACGATTTGTAAAAAAGTTGTGATAATCACATAAAAATACAAGTTTTGACTCTAACAGGATTCGAATCCACGTCGGTCATCTACCTGCATAAGAGAGATTGAAATAAGTAATATAATACCCTTATCAAGTGATATTATCATAAATATCTCTGTTATAATTAAGGGGTAATTTAGGTACTAAAATCTTCAAAAAATTTCTAGAGAATTAAGTTTAGTTCCACATCACTTGTATACCAAAGTCTTTAGTAAATATATAGTAATATCATATTTGTAAGTAATGAGTCCACTACGTGTACGATCACCCTTGCCTCACAATCGACTGACCACCAATGATGTGGAAAAAGAGTGACACAAATTTACCCCTATTGGTCTTAGCTGCTCGAGCCCCTACTAGCAGCTCCCCCTAACTGCACTTCCAACCTATTTGTGGGCCTGACTAGTTGGCAAGTCCCCCCCTTTTTTTATATTTTAATTTTAATTTCTTTTTTATCTTAAAAATAGAATTATAAAAATCATATAAATTTATATGAAAATATATAATTAGCCAAAAATTCACATTAATCAATTAAAAACTACTTTTTATACTTTAATATAAATATAAGTCTAATTATCATAACTTAAAGCTAAAACTATAATATTTATTAATTATTAACTCATGATAATGAAGATTTATCAGTGTCTATGTTACTCATTTATCAAGTTTCATCTTAAAATATATTTGATATATGCAAACATTCTCAATGTTCATAATGTGTATTTGTTGTGGCTTGTGCATAAATTGACTTAGAAGTCTCATGATGTAGAAAATATAGAGATTAATGATGGTTAAGTAAATTGACTTCTCAATGAGTTGTCGATATCAATTGACATCCTCAAAAAAAATAGTAGTGACTCATAAATTAAGTCGTGAGTTAATTAGTGATAACTCAGATTTACACCTAATGAGACCAACATCTTCTAACAAGGTCCAACAGATACTTATGTTGGGACAAAACTATTCATCCATACTAATAGGCAAACTTGATCTCTAAGAAGTAGCAAGATTTGGTCGTATCTCTAGTGACAAAGTGTTCATGTAAGTAAGCCTTAATTTGGGCAATACTAGTCATGTCACTATTTACATGAACATCATGGACATTGTTATTACTGAGTCATGAGCCCATGAATAGTTTATATAACCCATGAAAAGTAGTTTATATGAAAGTGTTCATGTAAGTAAGCCTTAATAGTAGTTTATATATGAAAGATGATAGGGTCCACCGTGCACATCATGAACTTATGAATAGTTAAGATTTCAATAAACTTCACAAATCATACTTAAAAGTTATTACTAAGTCGATAAATAACATATTTGAGAAGACATATATTAACCTCTAAAGAATGTGTAAACACTCACTTGTATGTGGCAATATTGATATTTTTGGGATGAGAAATCAACTTTTATATTTTATGTCTGAGCATGACACTATACTCAAGTACTTGCAAAGTCTTCAAATATATCTTGGGTATTGACTTAGACGTAATCATTAAAACAAAGGTGTGAAAGATAAGGTGAAGGTGGTCATAAAAAATAAAATGAGAAATAAAGTGATAGGTACAATTCTAAATACCTTTTCAAAGAACAAATTGAGGTGGTGTCAATAGACTTAAAGATGGAGTTGAGGTTGGAATAGTGAAGGCAATGAGTCTTAGTCTAATGATTCAACAAGTAGTAAGTCTACTAACTACTATAAGAGATGTAGAGGTAGATGAATTAATGGTGGAGGTGAGGGAGGTGTGGGGGTGATGGAAGTGGTGGAGAAAAATCGAGTATCCTCAGAATGTGATGTTTGTAGAAATAATATACCACCAACAATCTGAGATGTAAACTAGTAACCCATATGCTTGAGAGAGATTTAGGAAAGAACCCTCTAAGAGTTCAGAGAGAGTTAGAAAAGATTATGAAAGTAGTCTTAAACAAAATAGACACACAAACAACCATAGTGGAAAAGGAAAAAGATCCATATGAGAATGAAGATGACAAAGTGAAACTTCTCCCCTCAAGGGCAAAGAGAGAAGCCCATTGAGTAGGTAAATAATTTTAATAACAACATCAAACCATAGGTAATGAGGAACTATCATCTCTATTAATAGTGTTTGGGTCACATTGAAAGGTGATGATATTTATACTTAGCTAGTTTATTCTGTTGAAAACTGTGAGTACATACTATCTAGTAAAAAAATGTAAGAAATTGAGTAGTGAGCTTGGAAGATACTTTCAACAAATAAGAGAGTATTATCTTATTTAATAATTTTTGAAGTCAAATATATGTAAATAATAATTTTATGAAAAAATATTAAATAATAATAAGAAATTACTCAATGGAATATTTGAGACAATAAACATAAAATACAAAAATAATCATCTAAGAAGACAATGTCATAATGATAACAAAAAAAAAAAGGTGGTGCGAGAGTAACCTCGCACATCACAATGAACTAAGTCAAAAAGTTTTAAACTTTTAACAAAATCTAGACATATGAAGGTAACTTGTTGATGCTGACTCAACTGACATAATTCACAAAAAAAATAAGAGACAAAAAATTAATAAAGGGCTTATTAGAGTTTTGAGAGTCCAAGATGACCAAGTTTACAATGTCAAAGGATGGAGGAGTCAACGCGAGTCACTAAATGATGACCAAGTTTACAATGTCAAATGCTTACTCTCCTGTTGTCGCCATGAAACCCCCCTTTTTTATACTCTTTCTAATGGCCTCATTCCGCCACCTTTTTCTCCCTCACCACGAGAACGCCCCTCTCTCTCTCTCTCTCCCACAGAAACCCTCTTCCCTCTCTCTCTCGCCGTCGCCACGTGCCCCTCATTTTCTTCCTCTCTCTCTCTCTCTCTCTCCCACCGAAACCCTCTTTCCTCTCTCCCGCCGTTGCCACGTACCCCCCATTCTCTCTCTCTCTCTCTCTCCCCTACCGATGCCCTCTCATTCTGCCCCTTTTTCTCTCTCAACCTTTTATTCATTCTTATCATTATTTTATTCTCTTGTTCTTACTATTCCCAAATACTTCGTAGACCTCAGCTACCCAGCCTAAATCACCAATTTTCTTGAATCATCACCTATTATAAATTCCTCAATAATACTTGTAGATCTCAAGCCAATAGAATCAAAAAAATCACTCCAAAATCTCCTTTGGCAAGGTACGATATTAATTCCCTTTGTGAAGTGATTATTATTTTTAAATCCTTGCTCCTTACAAGAATTGAGTGAACCATAGGATAACCCTCTTTGTGTCTTTTATTGATGATCTTGACACCCTGATTGAAACTTTATTTGAATCCTTGAAAGTGTGATCCTTCTTAAGTAATTACAATCTTAATTCTTATAAAATAAGTATGATTAACCTACTCATAATCCTCCTTTTAACCTAGTCAAGGGCAATCTTAAATCCCAACTTTCTATTCAGTATTGATATTTCTCTTTGGTTCCGCATCAACCAACGTGCCCGAGTATGAGAGGGGGTCGAGCGGAGGGACGACGTGTCTTAAGATGAGACGGGGTGGCGAGGAAGGACCGACGTACTTGAGGATGAGAGGAGGGGGGAGGGGGTGCCCTAAGATGAGATGGGGTGGCCGGCAATACTTGACATGTACCCCCTCTTCCAAGCATAGGAAGAGATGCATGTGAGCCCAGAGAGTATGTCGTATCTATATGGAGAGAGAGAGAGAGAGAGAGAGAGAGAGAGAGAGAGAGGAGTACAATGGATATAATAAGCCTAATAAGCCCATACAGCCCACTCACAATTATTATCAATATTTAATACCTCAACACTTACTCCATAATCATAGAAACGCCCTTACTTTATTAAAGGTATGCTAGGAGTACTTCATCAATAGTTGATTGATATCCTTGTATATTAAGTTTTAGGTATTAGTAGTTCAACACAAGAACCAACATGTGAGGTTATGGTGGCAAGGATTTTGATTAAGAAATGGCCACAACTATAAATCTTAATCAATTTATGTATTATGCAATTACACAACTTAAGTAGGCCCATATTTACCATTCATGTGCTATTGATATTTATTACATTCCATGGACTAAATAAATATTTATTTACCTTGAGATTTATGTTGTGATGACTTGTCTCTCCCCTATTAATTAATTATATTATCCTATCACCTAATTCAAGTTCATTAGTTTTAAAAAGAATGTAGCAAAAATCTCTTTTTCTTTATTTTTTATTATACCAACAAGCCACGTAATTCCTTAACATATCAATGTACATAGTATCTAGTAAGAATCACTACAACACCTGCGCAGATAATGAAATTCTATTACAACGATAATAAGATGACTATGGACAAGCCAACCTAAAGCTCTATTAATTTAGTTCTGTAAGTGAGAGCTTGTGCCCTTGCAAATTCATTGCCTTAATGAGACCTGAATACTTTTCCAAGATCGAGCTAAATTGAGTCACAACTTATTGGGGCACAATGCCATGGACCCAGCCTTTTGCAAACAGTTGATTCAAATCCATTGTCATCTTGACTAATAAGGTGGCTAATAAGTTGGGAGTGGATTCAAGATTAAAGATTACAATATATTAGATGAATCATCAATTATAATAAATATAGACAGGTTGACGCATTAGTCAACCAATGAACTAGTGAATTCCATTCCAACCCTGAATGCTTAAAACTGGTCGATGACAAAAAACTAAGTCTTGTTAGGAAAGCTTCTCAATGATCAGGGCATCGGAGAGAAGGCCGGTTTCTGCCATCGTATCACTACAGTCGACCAGTATAGCCCTGTGCAATGGAACCCTCTGAGGCCTATCCTCGCCTGCCAACCCCTTTCTCCGCCAGCTCCTCTCCCCGAACGAAAGAAAACCATGTAAGATCTTCTGGGTCACGTTTCGACTGGTAGTTAGTGTGGCTTCAAGGCCCCCTTCTCCCCCCCCCCCCCCACCCCAAGAGGGTCCGCTGCCTCACATGATATTCCAACACCAATGGACATGTACAGAGCAGAAGGCGCAGGAATTGGATTTAACACCTTCGGTATGTGTAACTATGCAGACGTGTGTGATCTCCCTGAAAGAGATTCTACCTGTTCTAGCCTATCATCCAAGTACGAACGAGAGGCATCCACAGTCCACCTCGCACCGCCCTCTTGTGCAGCCACCACGCCTACACAGCCCCCTGAGGGAATTCTCTCAGCATACTGGCCCGAAATATCATCCTGACCATTGTCCTCAATGTACCTGCTAGGAGACCCTTCTGCATCACTACCACCCACAAACTTTTCCAGGGCACATTCTTGAATGTCAACTGCAGTTCTGGAGCTACCCTCTTCGTCGAACTCAGGCCCTCCAGCATCCTCGTGATCACTGATTTCAACATATTTTCCGGGAGCGCCACCACCTTCCTCATTTTCAGGAGATCCTACTAAGTTAGCGAGATTCTCAACAGACCTCACCAGAGCGTGTTGTTCTTTCTCCTTTTGAATGTCGTCATGACAGCGCATCAGCTTTTCTTGTGCAGCAGGATCGGCGTCCAAAATTTCCTATATCAACACCAAAGAAAATAATGTATTAGAGTAAGCGGGGAAGCTAAAGAGGAAAACCAGGAATTCAAATGCGAAAGCAATTAGTCAATCTAGACTCATAGGACAATCTATTCGATCAGCATAAGAGTACTAGGTAAGGTAGTAAAAATGATAGGGCAGCACCCAAACAAATACCGGGAAATCATAGAAAATGAACAGCACAAATCAGTTTGTGCGTGTCTGAAATTTCCCAAATCCAACTCACTATCACAATAAGCCTTATCCCATCAATCTAGGATCATCTAGACCTAACAAAGTGATCTGAGGATCGTCAAAGCTTCTTGACAAGATGGTTTCTAGATGTCAACCCTCAAGAAGGTGATTGTATAAACAAATCTAGCGTAATTTCACCCATGTAAGGATCCAGGACATTGAATTTCTTTGTAGAAAAAAACCTCCCTTTTTGCTGGCGTCATATAAGCCCATACAACGTGGAAGAAACTTCAAGAGTTGCCAACGGTCTTGAGCAACATCTTATAAGAGCAGGAACTCTTTGCACAAAAACATACATATTTTTACTCCTGGTCCTTATTGATTACTTCTGGTAATTATTTCTCAAAACATTTTACCAGTTTTTTACATTGGAATTTACCTTTTTTATTGTTCATGTGCATCTTTACACGATCGAGGTTTTATCATCAGGGAAGAACCTGCATTGAATAGGAAGATTGGCAGTCCTTAATGATTCCTAACGTACCTATCAAGTGGTGCTATTTCAGGAACTGAGCATTAAAAATGGGACAGGGAATCAGGCTACTGGCTGGCCATAAATTATGTAAAACTCGTGGAATTTATAATGTCAAATACTGAACAGACTGCATAAAAAGATTGGTAACGAAGAAAAGCAGACACTTACAATACTTCACAGCCATAACAACTTGTGATAGAAAAGAAAAAGACAGAAAAAGCATGAGCTTGTTGCAAATAGCAATTCAAAAAATAAATATCAAAATTTAAACTTCGATTTCAAAGAAAAGAACAACTTGACAATATAAAAAGATTTTGAATTCCATTTATGATGAACATAACGATCGAAAGAAAAAGAAATTACTAGGACTCAGTGTAGAGAAGCTCAAGAAAGAATTCCATGGCTAATTTTTTAAAATGGCAGGGGTTGATCTAAGCACATCACACAATGGAATGGGCCACAAATAGCACCCACTGCCCCCAGTCCTAAAAGCGCAGTAACCATCATTATAGAACCATCCATCACTGGTCTTCTCAAGGGCAAGGTCAGTATAGACACGAGAAGCTATCACCGGTGCTGTTCCCCGGGAGAGGGTGGCCGGCAACAACCCAGAGGAAATGGGAAGGCTGCTGCCATCCCAGAAGGCGACCTGCCAGTGACCTTTGAAACCACCCATGACCCTTCCGAAACTGGGGAGGCCAGCAAAATCTTGCAAAATGGGAATTATGACCGGTGGCCCTACCCAAGAGCATACGAGCAGCCGTCTCCCATTATGAAAACAGGAGGCTGAAAAAGGTATCCCCATTGCACAAGTAGGAAAGGGGAGCAAGGAGGAAGAACTTAAAAGAACCCGTGAAAGAGTAAAATTTAGACAGATCCTCAGACGGAAAAGAGAGGAAAGAGCCAGAAGAAAAGGCAGAATCATTTTCTACCACACTGATAACTGAATTATAACCCACATCCAGTACAACTGAAGCTCATCATCTTCAATAAAAACCTCTTTATTTTGAACTTTGCCAGCATGGTACACATGACCCCGTAACAAATGTTTTTAACAAAATGGTTACGTCTGACTTTTGCGTTACCTGAAGAAGATATTGCCCAAATCCGAAATATAAAATTGCCATGAGGAAAAAATAAAATAAAAAATGAATACCCACTTACCCCAACCCTGTCTCTCCCGGCCTAAACTACAAAACTATCTTAGTTCACATGGAGCACAACTATTAACGTGGCTCTCAAATTAGGAATAGTTGTAAGGGGGCATCACTGAGGAACTTTCAATGCTCTGCGCCATAACATTTTCAGCCAGTTCACACACAATCTCTCACAAAATACCGAAGGCACATGCAAAATTATGAAATTGAGCAGAAAACAAACTCAAAGATCTAATGACACACTTTTGGAGAGCATTAAACTATTATCAGTTAACAAAATAGTACACTGAGCCAACGACAGGAGATATTAGATGAAAGATTTAATCAAGCATGAAATGTGACAGATTTGAAACGTCAATAAAAGGTAACAACCAAATCATAATATGTTTCTATAAATGACAGTCAAATCAATTGAAAAAGATATGCACATAACCTGCTTTTGGGAGCCCTAAAGATGCATGGCAACCATAAGATCATTACTGGGTTGATAGTGAAAAGGCTCTTAGTAATGTATAGATTTAATACAGACCACCGATTTTGAATGGCATGTCTTCAGGAGAACTATTTTTTTCTATCAATATTTAGACAAGGTTCACGGACAACTATATGACCTGCGTAACTTTTGAAGTTTAAACAATACCAATTTTTCAATAACTTATCCAACTTATATAAGGTACCCGTAATCTCAGAGAGAAATCGAACCTTGTTCTTGCCTCAAGTCATAAAAAATTCCCAAAATAATAACTGTGTCGAAAAGTGAATTCCATAAAACACCAGAAAGAGATCTCAAAATCTCCCTTGTGAATCATGATATAAGCTCCATGAGGTGCCTTCTAGTGAAAGAGTCCCCAGGTGATTACAAGGAAACGGTACTCACATTTTTCATTGACTCATTTTCAATCTGCAGAGCAAGGCACCTCTCTTCAAGTTCTGAGTTCATCTTCCCTAGTTCTTTCACCTTGCTCTCCAATGCAGTCATATAAGCCTTCTTTTTATCCCTCGATTTCTGAGCCTTCATTCTATTCCTCAACCTAGTCCATGAGCCAAGCAAAAACTAACATGAGAGATCTTTTTATTTAAGCATAGGAAGAATAAATAACTGCTCAAAAAGGAGAAGCCAACGTAAAAAAAACTGGCCACCTCTTGGGTGTAGGCTTGTGGGGATCATCATCGTCGTACTCTGGGATTCTACCCCTTTTCCTCATTACAATAAGCTTCTGCCTCTTCTGCTGAACAGCGACTTCAGGTTCTGTCGCTTTACCTCTAATACCTTTACGGGGAGAAACTAATTGGCTAGCTCCAACACTCTCACTGCTACATACACTCCCTTGTCGCTGGTCGTCCGGTGATAGACGACCTTTTGCTACTGAAATTCAGAAAAAAAACATTTCGGGATTGGTTAACAGAGGATAGTCATAAAATAATCTATAGTTAATTCGACAACATCACTATTTACAAGCAAAGGGTTGGCAAGAAGTCAAGAACTGAAACATGGGAAAAACCCTAATTCGGAAAGAGATCCCAATTAAGGGACTGGGGAGGTCTTCCGTCGTTTGAGGAATGTAAAGCCTTCACTAATTCGGAAGAAGACAAATCGCAACGCCAAACCCTAAGATGTTCTCTGTGATATCTCCACGGGGTCCCAAAAGCTTTCAGATGATGTGATTCTAGACGAGCTTTGTCTCCAATGATCCCGGAAACAGCGGCAGATCAATGTCTACAATGGACCATCCAAATCCTCCGGTAACCCGAAAAGCCTGTTACATACGGAACAAGCACGGAAGGGAGAAAAGGAAAATTCCCACACACTTCAAAGCGGAATCCCAAAAACGCATCTGAGGAGAGACTCCTGAGGGATTATACCAAGAAAAAGTGAAACTAACCGTGCTTATTGGGATCTACTATGGCGACCGCATATATGGGGACGAAATAGACGGTCTTCGCCGGCTCCTCCGCCTCCTGACCCTCCCCTCCGCCGCGAGGCGGTGATCGACCTCCCTTCTCTTCAGCCATTCTCTCCCACTGAAACTCTATTCTCAACTCTCTTCTTCCAGCGAGATAGAGAGAGGAGAGAGAGAGAGTGCACGGGATGCTGGGTGGGCTAGAGAGAGAGAGAGAGAGAGAGAGAGAGAGAGAGGAAACTTGCTGTGCCAATTTCGCAGCGCTGATGGTAGTAGAACCCTTGGGACCACGGAACTGGTGGAGGAGATTCACGGGGTAGGATGAGACTCACGGAATCCACGCCGTCGAGGCGTCCATCCCCCGCCTGCAGAGAACTTATACAAACGGGTATGCGCGAACGTCATCTAATTTCTACTTAATGGCACGGAATAAACTACCCCAAAAGCCCCTAACTACACCGATAAAATGATGGCAATTCCACTCATCCCTCCTCGTCTTCTTCGCCCGTAGACTGTGGGGGCTCTTGCAATTCTGCGCTGCCGCTCGCTGGTGGAGAGCGGCAGCGGGCTCTCTGCGCCCTCTCGAAAGTGACGGCGGCGGAGCAATGACGGCGCGCGAATTTACCAGGCGTTCGGGGGCGGCGGTGGGTCGAGATGGCGACTCCAGCAACGTAAGGAGGAGGATAATGGAATATTCTAATAGATCAGAAACGATGATTTCACGGGAAATGTCTCTCAAAAAATATTGGCATCTAGCTAAGAAAGGGAGGCCGCCGAGACAGCTGCCATCGTTCCTAGCAGCGGGGAAGGTCCTTTGGCGGCGGCGGCAGAGTGGAGGCGGCGGTGGGCCCGTTCTCCACTAAAAAGACCGTCGCCAATCCGTAGGGAAGATGTGTGTCGAGGTGGCAGTGCATTACCCACACACCTGTGGTGAAGAGAGAGAGAGAAAGAGAGAGAGAGAGAGAGAGCAAGTCAAACAGGAAAGTCGTCTCCCCGAGCTTCCTTGCGAGCTTGGGGAAGGAAAAGGGCTCACCGGGGTTGTTGGCGACGAAGCGGATGACGGCCCAGCCAGCGACGGGGACGGCGATGGTGTTGCGCACCTGGGGGTGCACCAGGTTGAAGAGCTTCTCCGCCTCGGCCGGATCGTAGTTGCCGAAGCCCTGCGCCAGGACGAAGAAGTTGAAGCCGTGGAGGTGCACCGGGTGGCTCTCCGCCCCCAGCAAGGCCGTGTTCTGAAACGCGATCTCCATCGTGGAGTTGTACTTGAGCCGCTTCACCCTTGTCGCCTTGGCCGTTTGCAGCAGCTCCAGGTTCTTCTGAAGCTCACGGTTGCTGTAGTCGAAGGCCGCCGGGGGGCGGTCTGGGAAGTCCAGCGTGTAGATCCCCGGGACCCCTGAGAAGTGCGCCTGCAGCAGCGACATCTTCGAGGGAAGCTGGAAGGATACGTTGTTCATGCTGGCAGCGAACTTCTCCCCAAAGGGCCCGAGGCAGCCGGCGCCGCCGTGGTCGCAGGGGACGAGGTTCATCCCTATGGTGATGAACATCCTCTCGTCCACCTGCAGGGGAACCGGCGGCGTGCCCTTGTAGAGGAGCCCAGTGAGGTTGCTGTAGAAGCGGTGAGCTGTGGGTGTGTCGTTGAAGGCCGGCATGAGGGGCATCACGGGGGGAGACGACGGGAGCCCCGCCGACGCGTAATAGAGGATTCCGGTGGTCGTCGTGTTGTCGAAGGGCACGATCTGCAAGGAGTCGTAGGCGTTGGCCGCCATGTAGTAGCAGGCGGGCGGTGCGTCGGCGGCCAGCAGGGCGTCGATGGTCTGCCCGGGGGCGAGCACCACCACCTCGGTGCGGTACGGGGTGGTGTAGGCAGCGTCGATGGCGACCACCGTGAGGGAGTGCCCAGCGATCTTGAAGAAGAGCTGAGAATTGAGTGCAGAGTTGATGATCCTCAGCAGGTACGTCTTCCCCGGAAGCACCGCGAGTTTAAAGGTATCTGAGAAAGGCAAAAAAACGCGAGCTTTTTTCTTCACCATTGACCTCCCCGCCCCCCCTCCCACAAGAAACTCAAGGAGGTTTAGCTATTTAATCGTCTCAGTCAGGCGACTCACGGTCGCTGGAGCAAGGGTAGAGGTCGCCGGGGCTGCCGTTGATGGTGAAGGCGTCGGAAATGTTCGCGCTGCGGCCGGTGGTGAGGGCTTCATCCTCGACGTCCACAACGTTGGCGTTCCACCACTCTCCTGAAGAAGCAAGACACTTTGACCGTTGAGGAACCCGTGTTTTATCGATAATGCACCTACATACCTCGAGTCTGTCAAACTCTCTAGGAGCGTAGGTTTATGTTGTCAGCGAGGGCGAGTTCGTTCGAATACGACGCACCGAGAAGGATGGGGACCTCCCTGTAGGGCTTGGGGAAGGGGTAGGCCTTGGTGCCGGCCCTGGGCAAAATTATGAGGGCGCCGTGGACAGTGGCCCGGAGGAAGGAGACGTGGGCGTGCCACCAGAGGGTGCCCTCCTGGCCTACGATCTTGAACCTGTAGGTGTAGCTGTTTCCGGGGCGGATCGGGCACTGCGTCACGTAACTCGGGCCGTCTGCCCAGCCGCTCAGGAGTTGGAATATCCCGTGCCTGGCCGACGAGCCACAATCGTCAGATGAGAGCTCGGACAGATTTCGGTGAACTCTGTTTCATGGCGAGATCAGATCAACTACCAGTGGATGCTCATGTTATACGGGGACTGGTTGACGACGCGGATGACGACGGCATCGCCCTCCCGGGCATTGATGGTCGGCCCCGGGAAGAGCCCGTTCACGGTCACGATTGTCCTCTCTTGGCACAGCCTCCGGATCTTCATCTCAGAAACCTGGAGTTGCAGAACCAGTTCAAGTCATCACTCCATGACCTCAACGAATCGACACGAGCGAGCACATGAGAGCCAGACGAGAAGAAGAAGCAGAAGAAGAAGAAGATATTAAATGGGCATCATTACACACATTGAATGTGTACTTGACGATCCCCGCCCGAGCGACTGCAGAGACGAGTAGGAGAGTGCAGGCGACGAAGAGGAAGCGCGCCATGCCCGTGGAAGAGGAGGCGAACCCTTGTGCTTCAGTATGGAGTTGCCACTTATATTTATATAGAATGAGACTCGGAAGGACGTAGGGTCACTCCTTTGGGAGGGAGATCTAAATATAAATATATTTTATATTTATATTTATATTTATATTTATATTTATATTTATATTTATATTTATACATTTAGTTTGGTGGGATGTCGACAGAATTCGGTGGGATGTCAATTTTTCTTTATACATTTAGTTTGGTGGGAGGCTTCCGAGTTACTAGCAGCGTTATCCGAGATAAATGAGAGAACCGTGGAACGGCAGAGATATAAAGAAAAATGCGACGACACACCGCCTCTCGCTCGCCGGGGAACATTGAACTCTGAGCTGTACGAAGCAGAGAAGCAGCAGCCGCCATCGGACCGGTGATCTCCTCTGTGTGCGCATCGCGGTCGAATGAGGAGAGCTTCTACCAGATCCACTCTCTGTCCGAGTCTACGAGGAGAAACCCCTCGCCCTCGCTCACGGGGAGGCTTCGCGACCATGGGGTGAGATCCGAGACCAGTGCCCGCCAGAAGGGAGCCCGTCTTTCTCCTGATTGATCGCAGCATGCTCGTCACACAATCACCATGCCGGAGGCGAACACGTCAAAAAAGATCTGAACCCGCACACTGTACCCCCTCTGTTTGGTCTCTTTCTATCCTCTCGCTCCGTAAGAGGAGGTCCACTGAATCTCACTTTGGACTGCGAGAGGGGTTGGATTCAGGAGTGTCGTTGTCGGCGGGTTGGTGGAGCGAGATGGCATCGCTCCCTCCCTTCCTCTCTCTCTCTCTCTCCGATCATGGGGAGAGATCGGAGGTCTCTGCCAAAAGGCAGGTGAGGAGCCCTCCCACACTTTCACAAGGGGTGGGACGGTGGTTGGAAGGTAGCGCTCGCCCAACGACTCCTGGCTCGTTGTGATCGACGACCTTCCGGGGAAGAGAAGCCTCCAAACGTCTTGCACTCACCGAAAAGTTTGGGGAGGGGGTGCAACGTGGTCCGACGTGGCGGCTCTTCCTACCTCTCAGACACCACGTGTTTCGGTGAGAGCAAAGTAGACAGGAGCCGCAGTAGATGCACTCGTGGCCGCCGCCTGTTTGACTTTATTCTATATCAATACCTCCCGGCCCAGTCCACGTCTGATCTTTCGTGGCCCAGTTCCGATTGGGTCAGCTACTGGCCCATGTGACAGTGGCGGCCCAATCGCAGTTCGAATGTATCGGAAGGAAGGTGGGCCGCACGGGGCTGAGCTGGTGGCCCATTGACAAGCCATTATACGGCTAGGGGCCCAATGGTTGTTAGGCCAAGTGGGCCAGTTTCAGGACGGGAGAAAGGCACGAGGCCGACAGAGCCCCCAGAAGACAAAAAAACTGTAGCGGTATTTGTAAAATTTGAAAGTGTAGGATGAATCCGTCATTATGGGAAATGATAGGGGTTTCAACGTAAATAAGGACGTTCCCGGAACTCTGCTCTTTAAACCTGTCACCGGAGGAGCCAATTGCAGTTAGGCGGCGGGTAGGGACGTTTAGAGAGAGAAAAAGAGAGCAAGAGGGAAGGACGGGGAGAGAGCAGGACGCCGGGGCTGTAGAGGAGGAGGTGGAGGGGGCGATAAGGAGGATGGGGGCAGTTACTGCCGGGGAGGTCGCCGCCTCACCGGTAGAATCCGGCGGTGCATCGCCTTCGCAGCAGCCGGAAGCGAGTGGATGTGTCGAAGGTGCCACTGAGGAGCATGGGGCGCCACGGGGTTGTTTTGGAGGGGCCGGGACGGCAGAGGATCGGGTGAAGGGGCCGTGGTCGCCGGAGGAGGATGCAATACTTAGCCGACTGGTGAACAAGTTCGGGGCGAGGAACTGGAGCCTCATCGCGAGGGGGATTCCCGGGCGCTCCGGTAAATCGTGCCGACTTCGGTGGTGCAACCAGCTCGATCCAAGCGTGAAACGCAGGCCCTTCACTGGTATCACTTTTAGACAATATAGCCCCTCTGACTCTTTAATGCAGCCTGAATACGAACGTCTTCTCGTTTTCTTGGAGGCGTTTTCCGTGACTTCGGCGGTGCTTCCCACGGTTTGGGGTTTTCTGAAATGAAGCATATTTGCGGAAGATGAGCGGCACGGTCTGGGGACTGTGGTTTCGGGTCTATTTTCTTCATGAAACGGGGATACGTTGATTCTGTGCTTCTTCTGATGCATCTTGATTTATTTAGAGCATGGTACTAGTGAGAACACTGTGGCTCTGATTAGGGTTTAATCGACGTTGTTTGACGACAAAGTAAGTTCTTTTGGTGAACGTGGTATTTTTCACAGAGGAGAGTGTTTGATGTTCACGCAGAATACTTGATTCAGTTTGAGGAAAAACTATTGTAAGCCTAAATCTAGCTGTTCACCTCTTCATCCAGAGTCATTTGAGACAAAATCGTCTGTGTAAGATCTGGTGAGGAATGGAATTCACCGTAGACATTGAACGTTTCATTTAAATCCAATGCATGGCGCAATTTGAAGTAACACTGAGGGAAACATGAAATTGGACAAGAAAACTGCACATTTGGAAATAACAAAAAGATCCAGGCACAAAATGGAGACTAGAGATTCTCAGATGAAGTGCAGTTCTTCCTTGTCATAAGAAAGCAAAAAAATGATTGAAATGCTCAGTTTAAATTTCTTCACTTTATCTCTGCCTTTGATAGATCTACATACCTAATTTCCTGTCAGGTTTTTGGTTTTTTTCATTTATAATCTCGTATATTATGAGGTTAGTTCTGGAGGACACTTTGCTCATACTGCTTTCTTTTTTAGTGCTGCTTTTTTAATTCTGGGTTTTCTTCCTCTTGCAAGTGGTGATAAAATACTTTTCCTTCCACCTTTATCAATTCATTATCCCGTATTTTACATTTATGATGTTTGTTGAAGTGTAATCTACTGAGTCGGTGTTCCTTTTTCCATTAACCAGTTAGTAGGGTCTTTTACAATGTTGTCGTCCGATCTTGGCTGCTTATGTTTTGGCTTAAGTTATGGTGTCCATTTGTTGGAATTCCACGTTCTTTCCTTGTTTGATGTATATTTCAGTGGAGATCCTACTGGAAAAATCGACAAGGGCAAGCTAATAATGTATCTACGCGTTGCACGTCTCTTTTATATGTCTTCTACTAAGGCTGTGGTTATGAAGTTGGTATTTTCATCAGAATCTGATCTTGATCTCTTCCGTTATCTCCTAAAGGCAAACAAAGATACAAAATCATCATACAAAGCAATAATCCTAAAAAAATAGAATTTAGCAAGTTCTGGTTTCCATCTGTGTAGTCATGAAAATCATGGACCACTGGTTTTCCTATGGTCATATAAGCGTGTGTGAAAGTTGTAAGTTATTTCTACTTTTTTTTGTTGAATTAAAAATATTATTAACTTAATAGAAATGGTTGTCATTGACTTCATGTATTTGATGTAAATTCGAAGGTGAATGACAAGAACATACTGAAACATATGGAGAAGATGAATGGAGGCTTTTAAAGTTCCATCTAAATTTGAAGTGTCATGGTTGTTTAAAAGGTTCGATCTGAAATAGTCAAAGACTAATGTGAACAAACAGTTGTCTGTCAGTTTCAAAATTGTATCTGTTCAGTTAAAGCCTTGTTTATCAAACAGTTGTTTTGAAGCCCTCCGACAAAATGATGGTCTAACATTGCCATCTGAAGCTTGCATGTGTCGTCAGTTTGACAATGAAGCACCATGGACAAGTAATTTTTGTAGTGATATATCCCTTCCAGCTGTGCGTCTAGACGTTACTAATTGTCTCCTGTAGTAATATATCTTGACATGCCATGTGGTGGTTCTTCTTCGTGTAATTCCGTATTTATTTTAAACTTTCAGGAGAGTGATGAATAAAATGCAGGAAAAGGTAATATTAATAACGAGAGAGTGAATGGAGCAATTAGGCTTCGTGAACCTATGATGCTTGTAACCAGGGATTTATTTGGACAGCAGATTTAAGGTTTATTCGTTTATAGGAAAAAAGTAGCATTTGTGACTAATCCTTGATAGTTAATGAAATGTGTTGGCAAAGTTTGTCTCTATTATTACTACAGTAATGCACTTGGCATGGTTTTTGGTTGACTATGATATGATTGTATTTTTTAGCCTGTATTATGTATGTCTTGTGTTTTTATGTCATCCAGAATATTCTTTTAAGCTTTATTTTCTAATAATTGAATTCTATATTGTACGAAGATTATAAGTTTTCATGCAAACGATTCCTCATCATCTAAAGATAAAATATGTCTAAATAAGTTGTAGTTTTGAAGCACAATTCGTGTATAACACAAGATTTTGCACAAAGCTTGAGAACAGGTAAGATTTTTTTTTCCTATTTCCTTTCATCGACGAAAAAACTACTGAATCCAAAGATATAGATCTAAACTTTGTCTGAATCGGTTTTCGGGAAGACTAGTTGAAGCATGTGTCTTATGACAGTCCCATGTTGTCGAGGAAAAAAGATTTCTTATGGTTTTGGAAGAAGAAAATTCTTCCAGCATAGCATTGGAGTATTCGCCACCTGCAGATATTCTAGCAAAACGTTTTTTGATGAGATGGGTAAAATCTTCTGTGCTAGTGGATTCTCAAGAATCTTGTGGAGAGAATCTTCTCAGACATCATGCTGGAGACTTTTATAACCTATTGCCGCAGCATTTATTTCTGTTTTCTTGTCAAAGTTCGTAGAACTTGACGATGAAATGAATTTTCCTTAGTTACCCACTGGGGATCCTGAATTAGATTCCCTTGAGCTGTACCTTGTTAAATGTTTGTGTGCCTGTTGACATGTCAGGATTGAAATGTTTGTGTCGATTCATTATTTTGGTTTTCCTGGAAATTTCTTGTGGCAGTTTTTTTCATCAGTCTAGTAGCATGGAGAACGTTCATCATGCTAAGGCTACCTGGCTAAACGATTGTTCATCATCATAGCACTTTTTTCAGTTTCTGTGGTAAAATAAATATACGTAGTGATAGGTTAAAAAAAAGAGTGATTACAAGACACTAGTATCAGGGTTTAAGTATGAATGAAGAAATTGAAACATTTGTGATATACATTTGAAAATTAGCCATTTTGTTCTAAAAAAGTTTTATATGCTCATTACTTGATGGTATCAAGGAGGATCCCCTCCCTATATAGTTTGGAACGGAAAACTAAATTGGGTCTCAATCGACGTACCTTGATCTTATGCTGAATTTGGCTGGTTTGCTGCCAGACTTGCAACCATCTGTTAGGGCTAAGGGCCCGTGAAACTTATGTTATTATTCCAATATAATCGAGACTTTCATGTGATCAAGTCTGTAATTTTGTTCGCCAAAGATCATGCAAGTTCCTCCTCATTATGTGAATTGCATATAGGTCGAGCTACGGAGACCAATACCATTTTGTGTACAGCTTCTTCACACTTGAGTTCCTTCATTGAAGATTGGATAAAGGAAAATAAAACCCTAGTCTCTGTAGGTTGGAAGACTATGTATGACTTTTCTAGGACATACCATGCAAAATTATGAAGAGAGTGAACGAGGACAGTACCATCCAGGGCTACATGCAGAAATCCGTACCATGCAAAGTCCCGCGTACTTGACGGAATCCGACCAGAATATCCTTCCTTCCGCATGTTTTTCACTTTTCTGGTATGGTTAAACAAAGGAAAGGAGCAGTGAAGCTGCTTATTTCGGCCCTGCTCGTCGTATTCTTATTTCGCCCATGATAGGAAAATCAATATATTTTAATTGGGTTTTTCCTTTCGCATGTTTTGCTTGATTTATACCCCTAATTTTGATAGCATTTTCAATAATCGGATTCCAAGCCCAGATCAATTTTTTTTTTTTTTTTTTTAATGCCGAGCCATCCCTCCCTTTCCTAGGGTGGATGTTCATT
Source organism: Spirodela intermedia (assembly GCA_902729315.2). Taxonomy (NCBI): domain Eukaryota; kingdom Viridiplantae; phylum Streptophyta; class Magnoliopsida; order Alismatales; family Araceae; genus Spirodela; species Spirodela intermedia. The sequence continues at coordinate 178,665 of LR746266.1, forward strand.
TGCTTCCTGCCTCTTTTATTTTCCTCCTTGTTCAATTTCTTTTATTTTCTGGCAGTCCATTTTTCTTCTTTGTGAAATGGACTGATGATCGGCGATTGGCGAGCTCCTTCGGGCTGATGACGCTGAGAATTCGGTTTATTTGTTGCAGAGGCGGAAGACCGGATTATACTGGCTGCCCACGCGGTCCACGGCAACAAATGGGCGGCGATAGCGAGGCTCCTGGAAGGGAGAACCGACAACGCAATAAAGAACCACTGGAATTCCACTCTGAAGCGCCGGTGCCTGGAGGTTGGTGAGTCCAAGCCGTTAAACTCCGCGGCTGTCGACGACGTCAGCGCCGAGAAGAGCAAGGGGTCTTCGGAGGATAACTTCTCCGGCGGCGGCGCCGGCGCCGGCGGCAGTGGCAGTGGCAGTGGCAGTGGTGCTAACAGGTCTCCTTCGGAAGGTAGATGCGCTGGTTCACAGGAAAACCTCTCTGGGTCTGGGCAATCCGACGACAAGGGCAAAGTCATAGACGATCAATATGCGGGCGAAGAAGCAAGGGAGCCACCAAATATATTCCGGCCCATTGCAAGAGTCAGCGCCTTCGGCCTCTACAAGCCTCTCGCCGACGGCCCGAGCGGCTCGCAACTGCAGAGACCGCATGCGCCATGCAGCAGCAGCAGCCCCGCGCCTCCGACCCAACCATCGTCCAGACGCCGCCATGGAGCCAGCGGCGAGCACCGGGTTTCGTCTCAGTGTGGGCACGGCTGCTGCGGAGCTCTGAATGGGCACGGTTCTGGGAGTTCCTCCTCCCTGTTGGGCCCCGAGTTCGTAGAATTCCTCGAGCATCCGCCCGTCTCCGGCCGCCAGCTGGTCTCCATCGCCACAGACTTGAGCTACGTTGCCTGGCTGAAGAGCGGCCTGGAGGGGGACAATGCCAAAGTCCTCGAATCCTCACTTCAGTGGACCATGTCGAGGTGAAGTAAGCAAACGGGACAGGTGAAGAAGAAGAAGAAGAGCAGGGGTTTATGAGCACGGAGGAGGAGGAAGATCTCTACTCTTTTGGCGATACAATGGCAGCCGGGTTGGGTTAGCGAGTTTCTCCTGCGCAGAAATCCCGCCTCTGTCTGCCGCTGCCCTCCCTCGCCTGATCGTGGGAAGGGGATCTAGGAGCAGATTTAGTACCAGTCTCTTAACGTTCTTTGGATGCTTCGTATAGTGAATGCTTGAATCAGGTGACCCGGGTCTAGTCTCCGATGATCATCTGCCGCAATCCCCTGGTCGCCCCGGCCGGCTCTCACAGTCAACGGCGGAGAGCTTCTTCTCTTATGGGTTAAAAAGAGTTATTTTCTTCTTTTTTTTCTCCTGTTTTTGTTTGGCCTGCTGGTGGATTGGAAGCCGACGCGACCGCTGCTGCAGAATAAAACAACTTTCGGGCCTCAAACGACCGCGAAAAGTCAAACCAGATCTAACGGCGGCGTTCTTACGGGATCGGCCGTTCACACCAGCCCGAGGAGGGAGGAATGGATTTCTTCCCCGTAAGCGGGAGAAGTGATCTTATCCTCCTCTGCGAACGCTCTCGTCAAACCATGGAAGACCTCTGCGGCCGATCCGGGCAGCGACTACTTAAATCTTCCGACTTGCGCGACGGCCATGAGTTGGACGGATTCCAGCGCAGAACGCAGGGGGGGTGGTTGAGGTGGGGGCAATACGGACGTAAAACATTCTTCGGAACATAAATTTCGACGACTCCGTCCAAGAAAAGAAAATTTCCAAGCAGCAGTCAATTTCCGTGCGACGATGGCGCGGCTTGCTGTTCTTGAGATCCGAGTTCTCCTCTGTCGTTATTATTCGACAGAACAGTTCTGTCGGTATCTTCCGTCCAAGGGAGGGGTGAGGATCGAGGGTCCCCGCAGTGCTCGCTTGTCCGGGCAGATTTTTCCCGGGGGGGAGCCGCCGCCCACGGTAGTTGACTTCACCAGCTGAGGGTATTGACCAGATCGAGAGCAAGGTCTGAGGGGGAGGGTGGGAGGAACCCACCTCGTCCTCCGTTTAAATTTTTTTCGCGGCGTAATCCGGTGATAGAATAATAATAGCTAGATGGGGATGGAGATGGAGATGGAGATGGAGATGGGGATGGGGATGGGGATGAGAATGGAGGGCGGGTGGGGGAGGAGCCCATCGGAGAGACCTGGTGCTGGTGCCGGTGGCGGTGGTAATCCGAGGACGCACGACTGTCTATGCATATCTACCGTCGAGTCGCTTCGCTTGCTGGCACCGTGGAGGTGGCGGCACCGCTGCTTCCTCACCACTATAAAACAGTGATGCTTGTCCCCTCCCCAGTCTTCCCCAGTCTCTCTCTCTCTCTCTCTGTGAATCCCTCCATCCACACCCTTCCTCTCCTCTGACCCATCGTTCTCTGGTCTCAACCCTCCCTATTGATCTCTCCCTTGTCCTCCCCGGCTGAGGTTGAACGGGGCATCTCTTTAGTCTTCGATCGCGTTTTCGGATCTGGGTTTCCCCGGACTGGCTCTGCAATTTGATCACAGTCGTCGGAGACGACAGCTACGGCGGCTCCTCGGCATTTCCGTCCGTTTTCCGGCCTCGGAGCCTCCTTCCTGCCCTCGATCCCCCCTGCCACTCCGAACCCTGCCTTTTGGAGCACCCCGTTCAGCTCTCTTCCTCCTTCCTGAATTCCGCGTATCCTCCTCCTGTCGGTTTCCAGCGCCGCAGCTGCAGAAAAGATGTCTCGTCTGGTTCTTGCATCATAATCTGATGGTTCTCGGCCCTCTCGCTGCCGCCTCTGCGAAGCCGAGGGCAACCTCCCTTGCGACCTCCATGGGGGTGACGATATTTTCCCCAAGTCCATCCTCCTGAAGGGAAATTCGCATCCACTTCGGGGGTTGATTTTCGCCGCCCTGATCTCCGCGGAGATGGCGACCAAAGGAGGGGAAAAGGCCCACGAAGAAGACATCGAGTCGGGAGCAGGGGTACGGAGTTCTGCTTCTCCGGCAGCCGGCAAGAACGATCGGAGCGTCGGTTTCTCCGATGCAGACGATCGGTCGCGCCGTTCGCACGGCGAAGCCTCGTCGCGTGATGATCTGCAGCTCTCCTGCGGAGCTCCTGCGTCTGCTCACGAGGGAAGCGGCGGCGGCGGCGCCCCGGAACCCTACCGGAGCTCCTGCGTCTCTGACGACTCCTCCTCCGTCGAGATCATCGACCTGGAGAACGGGTCTCCGGAGAAGAAGATCAAGGCGGGTAAACCGGACAAGGACTGCCGAATTTGCCACATGAAATTGGTGGGCGGTTCTCCGGAATCGGGGATTCCCATTGAACTGGGTTGTTCCTGCAAGGGCGATCTAGCGGCAGCTCACAAGGAGTGTGCCGAGACCTGGTTCAAAATCAGAGGCAACAGGTGAAACCAAAAAACATTCTGATTTCGATTCTTTTCCATCAGATTGCGTTCATAATTGCTTCTTCGATGGCTCTCGTCAACTCCGCCATCTCCATTCACCTGCTGCTTCTTTTCGATGCATTTTTGTGACGACGGGGTTTTATTTTTTTTCTTGCTCTCAAGAACACGAGCAAGGAGGATTCACTCCCCTTTGAAGCAAAAAAAAAAAGAAGATATTTTTTGAGCATGATGCTCGTTCTTCTCAAGTTCCGAAGCTCGAGTGTGTTCTCTCTCTCGTGATTCTTCTGTATGAACATCTGCGGGTGTTCATCTGTACTTGTTCCAGGACCTGCGAGATCTGCGGGGCGGCGGCGAGGAATGTTGCAGGCGAGTTCATGGAGCAAGGGAACGAGACGAGCGACGGCTCGCCGCCTGCACCGGCGGCGGAGCAGCAGAGGTTCTGGCGCGGGCACCGCTTCGTCAACTTCCTCCTCGCCTGCATGGTGTTCGCCTTCGTCATCTCCTGGCTCTTTCACTTCAACGGACCCGGCTGACCTTCAGCAACCCTGTAGAAGGAAGGCCCTACGACGGAGGAAGATCCATGGAAGCTCCTCCTCTTCATCACGATTCTTTGTCGGCTCTGTAAATACCCCCTTTCTTTTCTCTCCCTGGTCTTCTCTCCTCTGCCGTCTTTCGCCGTCGAAAGATGTTGCGCCGGGCTTGTGGTCTCCTCCTCACTAAATAGACAGCCTCTCCTTCGGCTAGTTCTGGTTTCCGGCAGCTGCTCGGAGAGATCCTCTCTCTCTCTCTCTCTCTCTCTCTCTCTCTAAGAGAGGATAAGGTGATGATAGATGAATCCAGATGAGGAAAAGAATGATATATTCAAGGAAGATTCTAGTTGGGCGGAGCTGAAAAAGCTGCGTTCGTCCTCCGGGAAGTAAATACACGAAGACCCTCCCTTCCCGTCCCCCGGATGAGGAGGAAGAAGCAGAGGAGACGAAAAGCTATACAAATTTTTAGAGTCTGCGAGGCCTCCGGCCTTCTTCCATGGCGGTGCCGTCCTTGAGGGTTTCCTGCGCGTCGCTGTCCATCCCGAGGGAGAGCAGCGCCGCCGCCTGGAGGTAGAAGGCGGTGGGCCACTCCGGCGAGATCACTTGTGCCTGCATCGCGTCTCCGAGGGCCTCCTGCAACCTATCGGCCATCAGGTAGCAGAGGCACCGCCGGGCGAACACCGTCGGAGAGACCATCGTCCCCCCGTCGATGAACTGCAAAGGCCCCGCCGTGAGGACCAACTCCGTCAGTCGGCAGGCTCATGCGCAGGTGGCGGAAGGAAGGAAGACCTGGGATTGAGAGGCAGACCTGGGTGTACCAGTCGATGGCGGCGTCGAAATCTCTGTTCCTGAAGGCGCTGTCTCCGAGCTTCTTCGAGTTCAGGGTCTCCTGCATCTGCCCGGTCCACGCCTGGAACGAGAGCTGCGGAATGAGGCGATTCCCAAGAAGAATCGCGTCCGTCAGGCCGGAAGGAAGGAAGAATCGCAAATTCCTCCCCAAGAGAGAAAAAAGCAGACGACAATCTGCTTCCCACCTCGTTCGCTATCCCTTCGTCGTCTTTGTAGCCGGTCTTCTCCAGCAGCTCGTGGATGGCCGTGAGGTCCATCCTCGAGCAGGCCTCCCCGAGAGGGGTCAACGCCAACGACTGGGCATCGTCGGAAGAAGGGCCTCTGAGGGGGATGCCCATCAGAACGCTCGACGCCACCTGCTCAGAAACGAGGAGGAAGAAGAGGACGGCGGCGAAAGGTTTAAAGGCTGGTGCAGGGGTGAAGAATTCTCAGCCGGGAAGAAGAAGAAGATGCTAGTCGGGCTTCACTCACCTCGGTTTCCTTCTGGAGCAGGGCGAGGGCGATGGAGAGGGACCTGGCGTTGGGTCTCTCGCGAGGCTCGTACTGCAGGCAGCGAGAGGCCAGTCGCACCAGCTCGGCGCCGTCCTCGTTGGAGAAGTGGCCCTCCAGGCAGGAATCCATCAGGACCAGGAAGTTCTTCCCGCGGATCACGTCGAGCGCCTGCGAGAACGAGAATCGTGAGAAGACGACGATCTCGCGCCAGGAAATCGCAGCCCCCCGGGGGACGGAAGATGGTTGGGTTCATAAAAAAAGCAGGACGGCTCAGAAATCTCCGATGAGGAAACGATGTTCGGGGGAAGATCGGATCGTACGTGGCTCGGGGGAATGTGTTTTCCGGTGAGGAGGTCGAGCAACAGAGTGCCGAAGCTGTAGACGACGCTCTCCGCCGTCACCCTTCCTGCCAAATTCGGCCAAGAAAATTACCAGATGAGCTCCAGAGATCCTTTAGCGCATGGATTCGAAGCCGAGTCGAATCGGCCGGGGGCTGTTCTTCGTCTCTTGTCGGAGTAATTTCCTCTGTGTTCGAGAAAAATACCTGTCCTTAGGTACTCTGGGGGCGTGAAAGCCAGATTGGTGCTGTAGCTTTTCCCATCTCTGCTGTTCTTCATCAGCCCGAAGCACGACAGTCTTGGGTTACCCTCCTGCCGGCGACAACAGCCCCACCACAGTCGGAAATGGCGCCCCGGAAGGTAAAATCATCGGAAAAGTGCGTATAGATCTCTCTCTCTCTCTCTCTCTCTCTCTCTCTCTCTCTCTCTCTCTCTGTATATATATATATCTGTGTATGAACTGATGCGGGACACAGTCGGAAGGTGATGAGACACCTGATCGAAGAGAACCCTGTAGGCGTTGAGGTCGTGGTAGAGTGCTCGCCCTCTGCCACCGCAGTACTCCAAGGCCTGCGCCAGGAACAGCGCCACTCTGATCCTCATCGACCATCTCATCGGCTGGGTATCCCCTGCGAAGAACTGAGCGCTCAAGGAGAGGAATGGAAGAGAACGGGGGGCTCTAAGAAGTCGGATTCCTGTGCGGAGCGGGAGCTCCGATGATCGGCGCTCATCTGAGCACTGATTCTGTCCCCGACGAAAGAAAATAGATCCGACCGAGCAGATGATGGTGGAAATAGATGGTTCCAATTCCTAGTAGCATAACCTGATGGCTGGATATACCGCAGGTTTCCGGGTCCAGGGAAGGCGAACAGAAGTCGAGGGAAGAGGAAACCCAGAACGAATCAATGGCGCCCGCCCTGAGGACCATTCTCCAAATGGAATGCCGCATCGGCCACAGAGAATGGTAGCGCGGCGGGGGGATCAGGAGACCCCCGAGCCAGCGGCCCTGGTTGGCTGCGGGAGAACGGAGGGAGGGGGGAGGCCCAACGATGGCAGATCCGGAGAGGACCGATTCCTTGGTCCTGTTCTACCTCCAGCAGGCTACTACCGCACGAAGAAGACGAAGGGCGTAGTGTCCGGAGGAAGCCGGGAAACGGGGCAGGTCGACGGGGATGGGTACTCACAGTGGAAGAGGTGCTTGGCTAGGGTTTCGTGGGGCATGAACTCCGCGACCAGGAGCCTCTCGTCCCCCTCGCAGCAACACCCAATGAGGTTCGCCAGCCGCTCGCTGCGAAGCTGCCCCACATTCCTCGCCTCCTCCTGTTGCAGATTGCCGTCACAAGAGCGACGAGAGAAAGAGAAATGGAGGTACAAGGAGAGGGACGAGGAGAGAGTAATGGGCGGACGAGGAATTGGCGAGCGTCGGGCCAGGCGGATTTGTTGAAACGCTTGACGGCGACGACGCGATCGCCGGCGGGGAGTCGGCCCCGGTAGACGACGTTGGGGGCCTTCTCGCCGTGCTCGGAGACGATGTTCTCCGGGGAGAAGCCCCCCGTGGCGGCGCGCAGCTCCTCGAGACCGTACTCGGCGAACGCCGGCACGCCGTGCCGGTCCGCCACCGTCCCCCCATTCTCTGTAACATCCGCCACCAAAATTAAGCACCCCGAGCTGAGGGAGAGAGAACAGCGAGCTGGCCGGAGATCATTACCGAGATCGGCGGCGGACTCAAGGACCGAGTCCTGCAACTTGGAGCGCCGCCAGCAGCTGCCGCACTTGGAGCAGCGCCCACCCATCGCCGGAGAGACGGTCCGCGGCGGGTTCCAGCACAGAGCGAGAGAGAGAGAGAGAGAGGCTCTAACAACCAAATCCCTTCAGCCCAGGTTCCTACACCCTCTTCCGCTACTCCCCCCTCCCCCGGGCCTTCTCAGCTAGTCGTCGAGAATACCCATTAACTCCTGGGGAGCATTAAATGTCTTAGAAAAGATGAACTACTGTGAATGTATACGACGACTACTCCTACTCCTGCATGCCGCAGGGGAACGTGGGGGCAGCTTTTTCGCCTTCCATTTTCTCTGTTCCTCCCCCGGCGTTTTTCACGAACAAATTCCCTCAGCCTTTTCCCTCCTGCTCCTCGTCCTCCTCCCCCCTCCCCCGCCGGCCGCCGCCGCCGCTTCTCCTCCCTCCAAGCCTGAGAGCTCTTCTCCAACCCCACCCTGAGCTTCTTCTCTCAGATACAGATACAGAGCTCCGGGTGCCTACTCTGCCCAGAATGAGCCTCTTTCATAGATTGGAGCCCTCATTCGCTCATATACGCCCCCGGCATTGACGTGTCTGGTCGGAGGAGGAAAATCCCAAGCTGACTTTTTTAAAAAAAGTGTGATCCGGGGGGGTTTCTCCGCTCATAAAAATGATATTTTTCTTATGCATCTTTTCTCCCTCTGCGCGCGTAGCTACCCAGATTTGCGTATGTTTTCACGAATCCCCCCCCCTAGCGGACATCTTTGGAAAGAACCTCGTCACATTTTTATTTACCCAGAAAACCAAGGTCACGTGAGCGGGCGGGGCGAAGAATAAAAAACGGGGGTCACCCGGGTGAACAATAAAAAACATACGAAAGACGTGGATGCGCATATAAAATGCCTACACAAGGAGGGTATTTGATATAATAGGCCACAGGTTCAGAGAGCCTCCGGCGGTCACGTAGAATTCTCTGAGCCGTGATTAAACAAATAATTTTTAAAAAAACCCACCAGGAGGAGATCTCGAGGGCCGGGCTCACAAGAGCGAGCCCAATTCCGGCCCGGGCAGCTTCTACCATGCACGGGGACTTGGTGCTGCGGCGGACACCAAGAGGGCGGGCTCCGCCCCGAGGCCCGGGCTGGCCCATCCCTGGAGTCACCCCTGCCGTCTTATGTCTGCTTGTGCGCAGAGATAGATAGATAGATAGATATATAGAGAGAGAGAGGGCTCAGATTCTGCGTCCCCGATTTTCAGATCTGGCTTGGCACGGGAGAGCTGCGTCGGCGGCGAGGGGGGTGGCCTACGTTAGGGCAGACGATGGGCAGGGGCTGTCTTCTTCTCGCAGGAGGGAGAGGGCCCCGCTGGCCCACCAGCGCGCTCATAACCCCCCGCCCCCCTGTCCCAAGCAGAGATCCGGGTCGGACCCTGGTGCAGTCCCTGGGCCATCCGTGTGCTCTCTTCCACCTACATCACAAGAGGGAGAGAGAGAGGCAGATGTTGTCTTGTGTCACAGCTCGTCAGTAAGGACTCGCTTGCGTCCGGACCTGGACAGGGACTGGGTCAAGCTGTCGTCGTTCTTTACCTTCTGAGTTGACTTTGAGATGTTAGGCAAGCAAGCAATAAAGGACCGAGCTTTGAGTCGACTCTCTCTCTCTCTCTCTCGCTCCGTGTTAAGGGAGGGAGGTATGGTTCTGTTGGACGCGGAAAAGGGTGGGGGACGGCTGGCGGCGAGGAGTGGGGAGGGGGGTAATAATGGGGGGCGCCGGTGGGCGAGCCGTCGCACGCGGTGGTCGTCGGTGCAATGAGCTGTGGCCAGCCCACCGGCGCCCCCAATCATGCAGCGTTTCCGGCGAATTATTCTCCGCGCAGGAAACAACGTGCTCTGCCATCCTCCCAGCCCTATCTCGCATCAAATCACATTTACAGCGAGGAAATCAATCGAACTACTGTGTAGAGAGAGAGAGAGAGAATGGTTTGGTCGTGAGAAGTCTTACAGATTCAGACGCGACGTCCATTTGACTAAACAGTCTCCACCGTATTCACCTCCAGTTGGCGTGGGTCCGCCGGAAGCCAATGTTGCACCGCCATGTCTGCTTGCCAAGCTCGGGGAGCCTTCCCTCCCTCCCTCCCTCCCTCTCTCTCTCTCTCTCTCTCTATCGAGGAGAGCATCGTGAGCATGGAAGATGTTCATAGTGCCCTTACCTTCAACATCTGTCAGCAGTGTTCTATGATTGTATTATGTCCAATTAATGACTCGTCTCTCGGCGTTTACCGTACATTCATTCGTTCATATTTCCATCAACGTAGAATGAGAGAGAGAGAGAAAGAGAGAGAAAGAGAGAGAAAGAGAGAGAAAGAGAGATATCGATCGAAGTGACGCGACCTCCGAGAATCCATGAATTGTTGACGTCGGTCAAATCGGTCTCATAGGACCCACGTGTGATCTCGTCCTCCACCCCTGAAGTAAAGACTCCGACCGCGACGAGTGATGCGAAATTAGACGGCCACGTCACCCTCCTCCTTGCACTGTTCTTCCCGTGAATCCGCCCCCCATCGCCCTCGGTTTCTCTCCCCGAACGGAGAGAGAGAGAGAGAGTCGGAGTGATGACTGCTGATAAAATCGGCGGTGATCTAACACCACGGCCCTCGTTTCCCGGGTGAGTGTGAACTGTCTTCGGATTCAGAGACCATAGGTCGCAGAAGGCAGCCGGAGACTGGAGGGGCAGAAAGAGCGAACTAGAGAGAGAGAGAGGACCCCGGGGAACATGCGAGAGACGAGCTACCTTCATGCTGCACGCCAAAGATCATTAATCGCAGAAGATATCGACCAGACAATAAATCTCTACCGATTAATGCGTAATTGCACGCGTTGATGGCAGTCGAGCGGTTGACTTTGCGAGTAATTTCTGTCATAATTTCAACTGCATGTAGAGAGACGGACGGCGAGAAAGCCCAATCGGAACAGACGCGACTCGTACGGATCAAATTGGGCCGATAAGGCCCAATATGAGCTACGGGGATCACAATTTTCTCTGACAGGGCCCATATGGAGGCTAACGGCCCAACGGCTCAGTACAAATCGTCCCAATATAGGCCCATATTAAAGACAGCGCGAAGGCCTGTCAAGGAGATGGCCCGAAGCCCAGTGAAGATAGGCGGGAGCGAGTACTGCTAGGAAGACATATTAGAAAAAAATATTCTCACGAGGGTTAATATGCAAATGTGTTAGAGTCCCCCCCTCCCCTCTTTTCAGAGAGGCCGCTATTAGGTAGGGACTATGAACCAGAAGGCCGTAAACAGCTGGAGCTTGCTTCTCTCCCGCCGCCTCTTGCCACTCTTCCGTCTCTGGTTCTCCCTCGTTCTGCGAGAAGTCTTCATCCCGTCGATAGAGAGGAAGTTGTGCTGCTGAGAGATGGCTATGAAGATAGAAGAGGTGCAGTCCACAACGAAGAAGCAGAGGATCGCTACGCATACGCATATTAAGGGTCTTGGCCTCGAGGTCTCCCCCTCTCCCTCTCTCTCTCTCTCTCTCGCCCCCTCCCACTACGCTTCTTCACTCTCCCATCACCCTTTGCTGACTTATAGTTAACTTGTGTCTTTACGAGTTAGTTGACTTCTGTTTCTCCTGCGTCGTTCGTGTGGTGTAATGTCTCACTGTGGGGCGATTCATTCTTGGCAATCACCCGTGTTTAGGTTTTTTAACGTGGGTTGTTTCTTTATTTATTTTCCTAAGGCCCCGTTCTTCTCGTTCTGTTCGTGTATACTCTAAAACTGGGGAAGAACCCTTTTTTATTCACTTGCTTCATTCCACTCTATATCAAAGTGGAATACCCTTCTTTATATCAAAGTTTTTTCTTCTATGTGACTGTTAAATGCGACACGCCACAAGACTATACGGGTAAATGCTCCACTGTGATCCTGAGGGTCCTTTGTCGGGGTATTTAAATGCCTGGTTTTCTTTTATCACCTCAAGTTTGATTTTAGGGTTTTATTTAATGGCATGACTAGTGGGAAAGTTGCATCTTCTGTGAGATTTGGCAATTGTGTGGCATTCGGTCGTGCGAGGAAGGGCTCTTCTGTCAGGACTTCACTCGCTTGAATGAAGGCTTGAAATCGAAGTGCCGGGCCCAAAGCCTAAAGATCTTAGGTTGTTGGGAGGGTTGTTGCTGTATCCATTTATTTTCACGTGCCTTTTGATGTGTACACCTAATTGAAAATATTCTGTGGGATTTTCTATGAGAAGATCCTGGAAATGTTGGGCGGTTTCAAATGTTCTGTGGTAAAAAAATGAGTTTGTTTGTAGGCCATAGAGGAGTTTTGCAGGAATGAAAGCTCTTGTTGATTGGAATCCTATAAATCATGGGTAGCTCAAACATGGGTTTTTGTGCAAACCAAAGAGGAAGTTTGCTGGTATGGAAGCAATTGTTGATCATGAAGCATGTCTTCGTGGTCTGTGGCATCAAAAATTTTACACGTAATGGAAAGATTTTGGTCCTCTATTTTTTTTCTCGCGAGTTATCAGTTGTTCATTTGTGCATACACTGTTTGATGGATCTTTGTGCAGACAGATTTTTTTTTTTAATTCTGACAAGGAGTTCTAGTCCTCTGAATTTTATCCTTTTACGACTCAAAATGTAATAAGCTAAAAAATAGTGTTCAGGCATTCAATCATTCAATGCGAACTATCTGATGAAATAAATCCTACTTTAACAAAAATGAATGTGCTCTCTCCTCCTTTGAGGAATAAGCTCTAGAAAGATAGACAATTGAGTTTTGTACTCGAAATTCTCATATATGGGTCTCCTTTGACATGGGTACAATTCCCAAATCAATTTGAAGCAGTGCTTTCATCACTCTCAGTATTAGAAAAAGAAAATCCTACTTTCCTTTACAACATTGCTCATTTGACCTCCACGATAATATCTTAGGTTAAAATGTTGTAGCTCTGATTCTTGCCATATGACAATTATTATTTTGATCATGAAGACACTTATCCCCTCGGTCAAATTCTGCTGATAATTGTAGACGTTTAATGTTCGTGCCAAAATGTGTAGTTTTCAAAATGGCCGCATCTTCATACTTTACCTCGGGATTCGCACATTGATTAGTGGTAAGGTCCATGGCTTTCCACTTTTACATCTAGAGGTGCTGTCCTTGATACAAAAGTGAGAACTAGTTTAAAAGAGTTGCAGAGATGGGGTGAGCCTGATGTTAATTTCCTCTCAATGCGAAGAATTTTTGTACATGGTTCATTAATTTCCTCTTTATTTTGTGGTTGCTTTAATATTAATTCTTGGTTTCTGGAAGGCAATTGCAACGCTCTCTCTCTCTCTCTCTCTCTCTCTGTCTCTGACGCACTCACTCACTCACTCAGTCACGCTCGCTTGCTCGCTGGGTGAGTTCTTCTTGTTTTGACAATATTGAGCCTTGTTTCAGGCCAGTGGGAGGGCACTCCCGATGTCTGCTGGCTTTGTAGGTCAAGTTGATGCTAGGGAAGCTGCTGGCCTGGTTGTTGATATGATCAGGCAGAAGAAGATGGCTGGACGAGCACTGCTATTTGCTGGTCCACCCAGTACGGGGAAGACTGCTTTAGCTCTTGGCATATCACAAGAACTGGGAAGCAAGGTACGATCCATGAACCATCATGTGTTTTTGATGCTCTTCTAATGAGAAAAAAAATTCTGAAATCAAGCGTTTTGGAGGATATTATTTTCTCGTGTATTTGTCCACGAAAATAAAAAGAATGTTTCAGTTTGGTCTTTCTCTTATCATTTTTATATAATTTAAACGTTTCAGTTTTTCTCTTTCTCTTATCATTTTTATATGATATAACTTATATCCTCATTAATTTTATGCAATGGTGTAATAACGTTATTTGTGCATTTTCTCGTTTTTATATGCATTTTAGGGTATCGAGCTTTAATGTCTATATATTTTGAACTTGACATTGAACCATTTACCTGCATATGACGTGAGATAAATCTTCTCACGATTGAAATCCTTTGGTATTTAATTTAGCTTGAGTTTAATTATCCCAAACTTTATATGGTATTGTCACATGAAATATAACTCATATTATCCTGGTTGGAGTGACAGTTTTTACTCTCATTTGCTGAGACATTTTTACACAATATGATTCAAGTTAACTCTCAGGTTCCTTTTTGCCCAATGGTTGGATCAGAAGTCTACTCATCAGAAGTGAAGAAAACTGAGGTGCTCATGGAAAACTTCCGTAGGTCTATTGGCCTGCGTATCAAAGAGAATAAAGAAGTGTATGAAGGGGAGGTAAATTCACACCTTGCCTGCCATTGAGATCTGTTTTGATTTATTTTTTTTCTCTGATAAAATATGATGCTCTCTAGCCTTGTTCTTCATGTATGGCTATAAACACACTCCTGCGGTGGAACACATTTTTCTTAAAATAATACGGGTTCATTTTGTCAGGTGACTGAACTCTCGCCAGAAGAAACCGGGAGCACCACAGGTGGCTATGGAAAGAGCATAAGTCATGTAATTATAGGGCTTAAAACGGTAAAGGGAACCAAGCAGCTGAAGTTGGATCCTACTATCTATGATGCTTTAATAAAGGAAAAGGTAAATTAATTTTCTTTTCATGTGTGCCATTATCTACATTGATAGTTCATAAAGTCCAATGGCACACAGGTACCTATATCTTGATGAGTTTCTTGGCTTTTGTAGGTACCTATATCAAGTCTAAGTTTTGAAGAGATTTGTTGTGCCAGATATTAAAAGGGTGGTTTTGCTTTGGTTGATGATGTAGGTGGCGGTGGGTGATGTAATCTATATTGAAGCGAACAGTGGAGCAGTCAAGAGGGTTGGCAGGAGTGATGCTTTTGCTACTGAGTTTGATCTTGAAGCTGAAGAGTACGTTCCTCTCCCCAAGGGCGAGGTGCACAAGAAGAAGGAGATAGTACAGGTACGAGGTTTGAATCAGATTTTTGTCCACCAACATATCCATTCCTCTGCATGTTTCCCCGTTTTCTGCAGTTGTCAACCGAATCTTCCCTATTTTCTCTAATCATTAATTTCATCACTGTAAAAAACAATCTTATCTGAAATTTTCCTTGATTGGATGGGTCAAAGATATCTGTTCCTCAAGTACATTATTTCATGCTTGATCTTAGATCAAGATGTCTATATTTGACTCTTCAACCGAATAAGAATGTTGTCTTTTTGATCTCATCAGGATGTCACACTTCACGATCTTGATGCGGCCAATGCTCGCCCACAGGGAGGTCAAGATATATTATCATTGATGGGCCAGATGATGAAACCCCGTAAGACTGAGATCACAGATAAACTGCGGCAGGAAATAAACAAGGTTCTTCTTTGACCAAATTTTCTCCCTCTAAACACCATTATCGATTCCTGGACATTATTTTGCCCATTTTTTTTGACAAGTACTTAAAACTGCAAGTCACCTGTGGGCTTTTGGCGTGAATCCTCCTGTTTTGTGCTATGTGCATGGCTCTTTGACTTTATTTTCCACGTGAGCTACCAGAGCGACTATCCCCCAGTTAGTCAGAGGGGTGGGGGGCGCTTTGAAATTTCCATTTACATATGCTGACAAACTAGAATAATTTTCTTTGATGAGCACACTCCGTCAATTTCAGGTGGTGAATAGGTACATTGACGAGGGGGTAGCTGAGCTTGTCCCTGGTGTCCTATTCATTGACGAGGTACCCCTTTCAACTTGTTTCAGTGTCCTCTCCTCCCAGAACATCGCAGCTCATCACACGCCTCTACATGGTTTTGTTTTTTTCAGGTTCACATGCTGGATATGGAATGTTTTTCATACCTCAATCGGGCTTTAGAGAGCTCATTATCTCCGATTGTAATATTTGCTACCAACAGAGGAATATGTAATGTGCGGTATGGAATCTTAACCCCTGATTACTAGGTATATGTGAAAATTTTTACAACGTTCAACCCATGGGAAGACAAGTCATGACGCTTTTAGGTGTTAGGGATATCTATTTATCATGGCAGCATATGCTCATGCATAAGTTGAACAAGGAGCCCTTTCAAATCGTTCATCATTTAGATGCCTTTGCGACCGTATAAAATTATTGTATAAATTTTCGGTTTTTCTTTTTTCTTTTCAAGGTTTTGGTGTTCTTTTCTGCATTTCATTTACAGACTAATTCTTTTTCTGAAGAGGGACCGATATGAATAGCCCGCATGGCATTCCTGTGGATTTGCTCGATCGGCTAGTGATTGTTCGTACAGAAACTTATGGACTAACGGAAATGATTCAGGTTGGCATGCTGATTTCGCCGCCCATAATTTCCCCAAGTTTAATTGCCCGATTTTCGTTATTAATTGCGGCGTTGATTTTCTGAGGCCAGATATTAGCGATCCGGGCTCAGGTCGAAGAGTTGGTCATCGATGAAGAAAGTCTGGCGTACCTTGGGGAAATTGGTCAGCGAGCTTCGTTAAGGTCCTTTTTCTTCTCTTGAACATATTATATACATTGATTCCTATTATTATCTGTCAGTCTGCAACCATGAAAGAACCCACTTCTTTCTCTCAAGAGCAATGGCGGCCGTGCCATTTCTCTAGGATTTTCACAGAGAGAGAGAGAGAGAGAGAGAGAAAGAGAGAATGGATCTCCTATTCGTTCTAGTCTGTTCCTCTTGGCTTCGGTCCTTTCTGCTTGTAGAACACGTTCCGGCACTCTTCCCCCCCGCGTCCAAGCTCCCTCCTTTAAGCCACCTCTCCTCTTTGTCTCCTCAGGCACGCTGTCCAGTTGCTGTCCCCAGCGAGCATCGTGTCTCGGACGAACG
Source organism: Spirodela intermedia (assembly GCA_902729315.2). NCBI lineage: Eukaryota > Viridiplantae > Streptophyta > Magnoliopsida > Alismatales > Araceae > Spirodela > Spirodela intermedia. The sequence continues at coordinate 194,818 of LR746266.1, forward strand.
GCCGGGAAAAGATCTGCAAGGTGCAGAAATCTCCGAGCTCTCTCCCCCACCTCCGAATTCCTTCCCGTGTGTTCTTGGAATCTCTTCTGCTCAGCAGGATTCCTCTCCTCTTACCCATCAGCGATCGCCGTGCTCGTCCTTAACTGCTTGTTCCCCTTGCAGGCCGACATCGAAGAAGTGGCTGCTCTGTATCTGGATGCCAAGTCCTCCGCCAGGCTCCTCCAGGAGCAGCAGGAGAGATACATCGCCTGACCCGCTCCTCAATCCTGAGTCGACCCAGATGCCAAACCGGAAGAACAGCCCCAACCCCCCTCCCCCCCCCCCCCCCTTCCAGAAAAATATTCGCGAGTAATCAATTGTTTTGTCGTGGGATTTAATTGTATTCTGAAACCTCTGTGACCAGAAAAGTCCCACATCGGTAATTTTCAAAAACCTCCAGATTCGAGGGTCTATAAAGTCCCCGTGCCCTGCTGTCGTCAGAGTTTAAAAGGGTCGGTTGGCTAAATGTGCCACGCCCGCCCTTCGCAGGCGGGTGCTGTATGGCTATCAAGACATATGGCCGACATAATTTGTGGACCCCCAGAGGGTTGGCCCGCCCGGCCGACCCTATCAATGCGGCAATCCCAAGCGTTCTCGGTTCGAGCGCCACGGGTTGAAAAACTACATTCATTCTGAAGCAGATACGACAGAAATAGATTGGATCGTACGAATGCTACCCACGACAGAAATCGACCAGTGGCAGGAACCGCAGTGCTGCGGTGCTTTAATAAGAAGGCTCGCTGCTCAGATCCCGCGCAATGATCGTTGGAGGTGGAGGAGAGGTTGGCGGCGGCGGAGAGACGGGGGATCCGGCTGCGACGATGGGGCCACACGTCATAGTTATCCCGTTCCCGGCGCAGGGGCAGGTGACGCCGATGCTGAAGCTCGCCGAGATCCTGTGCCTCGCGGGTATTCGCGTGACCTTCCTCAACTCCCACCACAACCACCGCCGCCTCCTCAGCTCCGCCGCCGTCGGCGCCCGGCTGGCCCGCCGCCCGGGGCTCCACCTCCGATCCATCCCCGACGGCGTTCCAGAGGACCACCCGCGCACCGCCGACCGCATGATGGAGCTCTTCGACTCCTTCAACGCCGCCGCGCGACCGGCGTTCCGGGAGCTCCTCCTCCTCCTGGTCTCCGGCGGAGGGGACGCTCCGCCGGTGACCTGCGTCCTCGCCGACGGCCTCCTCGACTTCCCGGTGGAGGTGGGGGAGGAAGCGGGCCTCCCCGTTTTGCTCTTCCGAACCAGCAGCGCCAGCAGTTTCTGGGCTTACTGCTGCATCCCCGACCTCATACAGCGAGGGGAGATCCCCTTCCAAGGTACGATAACTCGAAAGAAAGTACATCAAATTCAAAACCACCATGGCCTTTTGGCCTTCAAATCACACGATATTATCTGACGATGTGGTCGCGCGGCAGATGGGGGCGACTTGGATGCACTGCTGGGGTCCGTGCCAGGGACCGAGAGCTTCCTTCGCCGGAGAGACCTGCCGAGCTTCTGCCGAGCCAAAGTCGTCGGAGACGCCATCATGCAGTACGTCAAGGGGCTCAGCGAGAAGGCGATCCGGTGCCGGGGGCTCATCTTCAACACGACCGAGCTCGCCGAGGAATCCATTCTGGCTCATATTCGAAAACAGATTCCTCTGGTCTACACGATCGGGCCCATCCACAAGCTGCTCAAGGCCGTCGAATCCACTCCGGCGACCTGCACGGCGGAGGGCGGCGGCGGCAGGGGGTGGGTCTCCTCTTCCAACTCCTCCAGCCTCTGGAAGGAAGACCGGGCTTCCGTAGAGTGGCTGGACGGCAGGCCCCCCGCCTCCGTCGTCTACGTCAGCTTCGGCAGTGTCACGGTGCTGACCAAGGAGCAGTTCTACGAGTTCTGGCACGGGCTGGTCGGCAGCGGGTACGACTTCCTGTGGGTCCTGAGGCCGGGACTCGTGGTGGGCGACGCCGGCGACCTCCGCCAGGGGATGATGGCGGCGCTGCCGGTGGGAAGGAAGGAGAGGGCGTTCCTGGTGGAGTGGGCGCCGCAGGAGGAGGTGCTGGCTCACCCGGCGGTGGGGTGCTTCCTCACCCATAGCGGGTGGAACTCCACCTTGGAGAGCATCTGCGCGGGGGTGCCCATGGTGTGCTGGCCCTACTTCGCCGACCAGCAGATCAACAGCAGGTTCGTCAGCGAGGTGTGGGGGATCGGGGTCGACATGAAGGACACCTGCGACAGAACCCTCGTGGAGAGGGCAGTGAGGGAGGTGATGGAGGGTGAGAGCAGCACAAAGATGCGGGAGGCCGCCGCCGCCATGGCGATGACGACCAGGGAGGCCTTCGCCGAGGGTGGATCTTCCCACTCGAGCTTGGAGAGAATCATCCGCGATATAAAGTCGATGAGTAGTTAGTAAGCTGCTTCTTCCTTAGCGAAGGGGGGGGAGAGAGAGAGATCTTTGAGATGTCGTGCTATCTATTTGTGTGTTGAATAAATCCTCGGAGTGATCACCCGAGTCGAGCAATTTACCACCACGCTCCCTCTCTCTCTCTTTCCACACGGACTAGGAACGCGATTGGTTACTGCTCTTTTGGGTTGACAAGTCAAGTGGGGCCTCTAGGGAACACGTGGCAGTATTTATTATGTCTTCTACTTTTCGCACAGTTTACAGCAGACACGTCCACCAGAACTTACTCGGCACCACCGAAAGAGTAAGTAGACGACGACGGCGAACCCTAGCTAGACTGCGCTGACTAGCGCGGGGACGACGGAAGGCGGTTCCTCCTGAACGAGCTCAGCCAGAGATCTCGATCGCCTTGACCTCCGGCTTCTTCACCTCCTCCTTGGGCACCGTTACGGTGAGCACGCCGTTCTCCATGGCGGCCTTCACCTGGTCCACCTTCGCGTTCTCCGGCAGGCGGAACCGCCTCAGGAACCTCCCGCTGCTACGCTCCACGCGGTGCCAGCGGTCGGTCTTCTCCTCCTTCTCCTTGGCGCGCTCGCCGCTGATCTGCAGCACCCGCCCCTCCTCCACCTCTACCTTCACCTCCTCCCTCTTCACCCCCGGCAGATCCGCCTTGAAGACGTGCGCCTCCGGGGTCTCCTTCCAGTCGATGTTGGTGCTGGCGAAGGCCGCCGTCTCCGTTGCCACCGATGACGGCCGGAGCTCCGAGAGCGACCGGAAAGTATCGAAGAAGGGATCCCACACGTCCAGTGAGAACGGATCGAATACGTTGCTCCGCCGGCCGAAGAAACTCGGGATGATCGACATCTTCTCTCTTCCTCTTCTTCCTCTTCTTCCTCTCTTACTTTCTCTCTCTATGCCTGCTGATCTCTGTGATGTCGTACCAGAGGTGCACCCGTGCGCTTATATAGCGTGGGCGGGAGAGAGGGGAGCGGCTCCAGAGTGTTCCAGAGTGGCTTCTTTCACAGACAGCTGTGGAACTCTCTCGAGCCCCGGCGACACCGCGAGAGCTCTCGTGGCGGTTGGAGCCTCTAGAACTCTCTTCGGCCCTATCCTGTACCAAACCGGCCCAATAAACGCCTACTTTAGCCGTTGGCAAGGCACATTGGGCCCGGAATCTGGATATCGAAGATAATTAAATGGGCCCAATGCCAAATGGGCCCCGATGGCTGGTTTTTCGCTTTACCCAGATGAGAGAATATGGACACCGTATCGGTGGGGTCCACACGGTCCGCTGGATACAACAGTGGAGAAGGTGACCGTCAGATTACAATGAGCACGTGATCTGGATTCACATCTTTCTGCCTCCTCCCTGTTCCCTCTTTTCCTCTTTCCCATTGGCGGCTGCTGCACGCCGGCGATCCGCTTGCTTCTCCGAGGAAGAAGAAGAGGAAGAAGAAGGCAGAACGCAGAAAGCAGAAGGTATGGAGGAGGAGGACGGGGGCGGCAACGGCGGCAGTGACGGGGGGACGAGCATCCACGTGACGGCGCTGGACGGGATCGTGAACGTGAACTCGCTCTTCACGCTGGGCGTCTTCGTGGGGCTGGCGTGGAACCCCGCCGATCCCGGGGGGAGCCTGGCCAGGGCGGTATGCGCCGCCGGCAACGGGACAGCGGAGGACATGGTGTCCTTCCACGTCTACTCCTTCAGCGCCTTCCTCTTCTCCAGCCTGGTCGCCCTGTGCCTGAAGCAGACCATCCGCCTCGTCCTGCGGAGGAATGGCCTCCACATCCGCCGCTCCGTCTGGTGGGGGGAGCACGCGTGGGGAGCCGAGCGCGTGAACAAGGCGCTGCTCCGGACCGGGATCATGCTCTCCGCCGCCGGATCAATGTTTGGCTGCGGATTCCTGATGCTGGCGCTGGTGAACGTCGTCCAGATCAAGCTCGGGAAGCTCGGCTGCGCCGCGGCCAGCGCGGGGGCCATCGTGCCGCTCGTGATCCTCGTCCCCACCGCCATGCTCATCTACGTCTCCGTCGTCTTCTACGCCTTCACCCGCTGACGGCCCCCCCTCTCCCCCTTCATTCTATTATATTTTGAGTTTTTTCCTCCTCTTCCTCCGCGCGGTAGATGTGAGGAAGTGTTTGCAGGGAGTAGAGGAAGGTATGGGCAACAGACTGGAATCCCCGTCCCTCGTTCCCCTTTCAGAGCTCACCTGCCGGCCTAACACTGGCCTTTACCCTTCTTCTTCCTTCTTGTAGCGGCAGTCTCTCTTGAGGTGGGACGGTCTTCCCTGACGTCAGCCCTCCTCACCAGAGAGCTCCGAGACCTCGCCCCGGCAGCCATAGTCTGCGTGCGATTCCTCTCGCTCACTCGTCCATGGCGATCCAGAGAGCTCACCGCGCAGAACGTCCTTTTTGATGCGGTGGTCCTTCCCCCGAGCAGCCAGTCGTCAAATCGACGGTGCTCTCTGAAATATTTTCCGATCAAAGGCACGTCCTTTTTTGGGAGTACATTTCACCAGTCTACGTCGATAATGATGTCATTAAGAGAATCGCCGGAGGTTAATCAGAGGTAAACGTAGGAAGAGGGTTGCAGTTGTTGGTTGACTAATGATTTCCGTAGTCAGTGGTCCGTCCAATGGTCGGCTGATATTCCACACTAACGTTTTCCAAGTCAACAAAAGAGTAGTCAAAGTGGCCTGGTTAAAGTTAGGCATACCCGTGTAGTGGGGTGGCCCGCCAAACTTAGCACATCATCAATTTAATGATTTCCAATTAATTTATATAAACTATTAAATATTATTAAGTGAATTCATGACTCAAAACTATCTTCCCCTTTTTATGATTACGACATCTTGAAATGCATTAACTTTTCTTTTACCCTAGTATTTGATTGTTTTTCTCACTAATTTTATGATTGTGTATCAATTTATCAATTGTCTCTTGCTTTTGATATGTGTATTTCATCCCCTTTAATATGTGCAATCTATTTTCAGTTATAAATGCTTATGTCTCCAATGAAATCAGATCTAAATTTTTGTCACCAATGGATTGCTACATTTTTGTCTGGATATTTGTCAATTTTTGTTTGGTTATTCAAATTTTTGATGTTCTCATTCTTGTTTTGATCACATTAGATTGAATAACCTAAATCTAAAATACAAATCACCATAAAATATGAAGGACTCATGATTAATCATCAATCCTTAAAATATATTTATCATACATGGAATTGCATCTATCACATAAAAAAATTATTTTAAAATATTTTTTTCTGTAGAAAGTAGCTTTAAATTCTATCCTAGTATTTTATTGTTCCTTCTAGATATAACAATGTGTACTAATGTGAGTGTTGATATTTGGAACTCTCAAAAAGTATATTAAAAGAGATATGATGATTTACTATAATAATCAGGCATTGGTGGGACATAGTCAAATGAATTGATCAACGAAGATTTAGCCATACAGCACAATATGAGACATTTATATTGGTACACAAGAAATGTTCATGTCTACTCCCCCTAAGAATGTGCCTAATTCATCTTGTTTTTGCTAACTTTTTTCCACTTATTTTTATAAAAACATTTCTTCCTTCCCTTCAATTTATAATCATTGAAACTGTGGAAAAATAATGAAATAATTATAGATTCCATTTTCATTCAACCAAGTTTTTAAAATGTCATTAACTTTAATTTGATTTTTCCCATTCCTACATTTCCTAACATTACAATCATGTTTTCATTTAATTTATCAAAAGACATAATTGATCCATTGATTTAACATTGTTGTCAAATTGGTTTTTAGAAGTCAAGTTATGGTTTCAATAAACAAAAAAGTTCAAAAATATAACTCTATTTGAATTGGAGCTATATCCGAATTTTCATTGATCTATTTGTAAATTATACACTGTAATCTCCCTCAAGACATGACATTATTTATCCTAGAGGCATACAACAAGTTTTTATAATTATGTATAAATCAATGAATCTACATTTTTTTTCCCCTACTTCTCTCTTTGATTAGATGCATACAATTTTCATCATTTATTTTTCATCTATAGGCATACAACAAGTCGAAAATCAATTGGCCAAAGAAAAAAATAAATTTTTTGATGGTGTTATCATTTGAAATGTTCATAATGTTTAGTTGGGCTGATAGTTGGAAAGAAAACTTTATGAATATATGAACTATATACTCCAAATTTTCAGAAATTCTTTTTGAAACATTTACATTTACTTTTAAGTTTTTTGTGGAAAGAATATCTTCGAAGGTTTTCAAGCCAAATCTCAGTCAACAAGATATTTTCTAATTGTTAATTGATTATCAATTAATTTATAATTCCAAATGTTAATAATTTGTAGTTAACTTATTCTATTTACACTTCGAATACTGGTGTCAATTGATTCATCATGATATGAAACTAATTCTCAAATATCAATCAATGTGAAATATATTTTTAAAAATATTTTTATAATAGACTATAATGTAATTATTGGTAGACAAGCTTGTTTAACCTCTCTTTGACTATCTTAGTTCTTAACTTAATTTTTCACTATAAATTGCTTCTTCATATGATGACTTGTAGAACATATAATAGTTTTAGATGCCCAAACTTAGATAATTCTTTTTCTATGGAATGAGTGTCTAATTGGAATTTAGGGTGACCAAATTGTTGCCTATTCCAATACTTTTTTTGTTTCATATGTTCACAATTCTCAAGATGTTATAAACCTTCATAGTTATTGTGTTTGCACTAGACTTTTATCACCTCATCTGTTTCTTGTTGGCTCTCACTAATTTTATATAAAGAAGGTTGAATCCTTATATTTAGAGTTTTCAAGTATGATATCTATAATTTAAGATTATTACAAACAATTTCAGGATCCTCAAAATTCTCCTTAATTTTATGAAATTATTTTTTCAATAATTTCTTTTCTTTAACTAAAATCTTAATTTCTTGTTTAGCATTAGTAAATTATTATCTGAATTTCCTAAGTTTTGCATATGAATTTGTGTTTGCAACTGTTAATTCCTCAAATGCATCCTAAAACTCATCTTCAGTCAATTTAAATTTATTAGAAGGATGTATCTTGATAATTGGCATTGTATGACATAAATTTCGGTTATTCTTCAAAAGAATTATCCCTACTCCTAGTTACCTTTTCTCCATATGTGTTGTCAAGCATGTCCCATATTTCTTTCAATATATTACACTTTGAAATATGGTTAAGTCTATTATTATCAGCATAATGAAGTCAAGTTTATATTACAACTTACATCAGTTTTATAACCTTGTTATTTAATGAAAATAAAGTCATATTAGGTTCATCCACATATGGGACATTCAACTACATTCCAAGTATTAATATAAAAATTTATAATAAACACTTTCATAGCTATTTACTAATATGTATAAATTTTCATCAAATACAAAAGGTCTATATATTCAACCTATTTACCTTTTTAAGTGGTGGTCATTCAATTTTTTTTCACAAGGATAACTACTTTCTACAAGATGAATTGAGCTCTAATATCAATTGTTTGTCCTATGATAGTTAGATAAATCAAGAGAGAAGTTGAATTTATTTTAAATTGTTATTTGATTAAATATATTATTATTATATATAATACTAATTTAAATATAATTTAAATTCATATATAATAAATAAAACAATATTTTGTGCATACAATACTTTATAGTGGATTGACAAAACTCTTTTAACCTACATACACTTCTAAAGAGTCCATCTTAGTTTCACTATTTCACCAAAGAAATACATTTGATTTTATTGAGATCAAGAATCAATTTACAACACCAAACTTCACAAGCCTATGAACACTCAACCTATAACCTTAAACTTAAAAGTCTTAGATCTCTTCATTGCCTACATGATATAGGGCCCCTAGAGACTAATATGATTGTGTTGATTACACAACATAAGTGTCTCAACCAGTCCACACACCACACAATACAATAATAACAAACAAATAATTTATAATGAAGTTAATATAGTCTTCAACTATCCTTTTGATGCACCAAGAGTTGTCTGACTTGAGAAGTGTTGGGTTGAGGAAAGAATTACTTAAGACTCTAAGTGACATACACATCCTTAATTCTCATAGACCTAAGAAGAGGTGATGGAGAAGAAAAAAAGATCTTACACAATATTCATTGATGCTTGAAAATCATTTATTTTCCCATTACCCTAATTTAGACTAAATGTCTCCTTTTATGGTCAACTAGACTTCTCTTTATTGACACTTATTGAGTAAAATAGTCAAAGCTTAGGTGAGCCTTAGTGGGTCGCAAGCAAGTCCTATGACATATAGAAAAATAATTCTAAAACTTGTAAAATCAGAACTATTTCAATATTTTTAATTTTGATATGTGGTTTTCATATTTGAATTCTTCTTTGGATCAGTTTTTCACTGTTCATAGTTTTTGAGATAAAAGCCATAAACTATTTTGCCCTTGGATGAAAATATTACAGAAGTTATGTCATAAAATAAATAACAATTCAACACTTTAATAATTTTCTCTGAAATTTGTTTCAATATACTCTTTGTTCAAATAGATTGTTACTGGTTAGTCATATGCCTACATTAAGAAAATCATTTGATATAGAAAATCAAAATCTTAAGACTTTCACATAACATGATGATAAATTTACCTTACATAGACTTTTTACTGTATTGATACTTAAATATTTTAATATTTATTCCCTTGACAATAATTAAAATAAAATAAGATACATTATATGCTCAAGATCATCAATTTAAACCTTCTACACCTTAGTCATTTGTTTGAAATAATTTTCAATATATGTATTCATCATCTAGATTCTTAATTTTATTTGATATATCAATTTTCAATTAAATCCATATTTCACATCATCAAATTAATGATTTCAAATTAGTTAATAAAAATTATCAAAATAATATTGATTCAATCTATACACAATATGACATACTTATGACCTTAGACTAAATCATCTTATGTATGAAGTCACCAATATTAAAGAATCACATTACTTTCCACACAGATTTATTGTACTAGTTATTGATCAGCTCTCTCTCACTCATCAAACAATCTCATGAATTTCATAGTCTTAGTGCTTGTCCCAAGAAAATTGTTTACCTGAATCTTGAATGAAACTTCAAAGATGACATCCATTGAGAATTCTTTGAATCATTCTTGCAAAATTTTGAAGACCCAAAAGAATTTCATTGAAATATTTATTTAATAGGGGCCTTCTAGATACACATCGATGATATTTATTTTATTGATATCTGCACCAAAGGTCAAGGACCGACTTTGGAGAGATTGGGGCTTAGCTCCCAATGTTAGTAGCTGTACATAAAACTCCACCACCTCATGTGGACAGTGTTTCTACAAGTGGTGAACAAAGTAAGGTTGCTTACCCTTCACATGCAAGCTGTACCTCCTCTCTTGGGTGGTTGTCATCATCGTCATCATCATCTTCAGAAACTGTGGAGGCTGAGTCCCATGTTGATGTGGGAGTCAACGTGTGTTATTTTTGACTGCTCAAAATGACTCGTAATGGGCCAGAGCAAAGGGGCCAATCTAGTTGGCAAAAGCAAAGTACTTTTTCTCACCCGGTTTTTAAAGGCAGCAATAGTTGCAGAAAAGTGTGTGAGGTAGTTTTGAAAATGACGATTTTTAGAGTTTTGAGGAAGACAACTACTTTAGGTAAAACCCAAGGGTTTGAAGAAAGGAGGAAGAGTCACACATGTCTATTCCTCTCTAGTGTTCTATTGGTGAGAAAGAATCTTGTCTTCAAGTTGGTGGAAGGAGGTTTGAGAGAATCAGCTTCTTTCAATTGTTTCTAATTTATCTCGTCTCCATATTTTCCTTGACAGTGCATGTAGGAATTTCAGCTCCAAATTACATAACTACGACCACTTATTTATTTTCTATTGAAAGTGATTTGAATCAATCTTTTATCAATATGTTCTTACAATATTGAGTGTTTGACTTGTAAAAACAAAAATCAATTTAAGGAATATGGAAGGCATCAATCTAGCTACAATTGTGATATTAGGTATATTTGTAAGTGTGATTTCTTCTTCTGCACATCTATGAATATAAAGTTACCATCCAAGGTCTATTTTTTAGATTTCTTGGATCTCTTAAACTCTAATTTATTTTAGAGTTTTACTTTTTATCACAACATTTGGAATCAAAACCAAGTTTATATTCCTTATTAAAGTTATTTTTTTGAAGATGTTAATGACAAAATTTGAGAGTATAAGATTTGATAGGAAAAATGATTTCAATCTATGGCAAAAGAGAGTGAAGGCATCCTTCTATAATAAGGATTGCACAAGGCTCTTTATGACAAAGAAAAATCTGAAAAATTAAGTAAAGAAGAATGGTTTGAATTAGAATTTAAAGTATTTAGTACTATCTGATTATGTCTTGTTGATGACGTTATATGACACATATCTAATGTTGAAACTGCTATTGCTATTGATATGTGAAAGAATCTAGAAATGTTGTACATATCTAAGAATTTTACTAACAAGAGTTTTTTTTGAAGAAATCACTTTATAAATTGCATATAAATGAAGAGAAAAATTGGTTAGAATATATAAATATTTTAAATAAGTTGATCTTCTAATTTCACATTGTGGAAGTTAAAATTGAAGAAGAAGATCAAGCCATGCTTCTTCTTACATCCTTACCACCATCCTTTAATCATTTAGTGACTACCATTTTATATGGTAAAGACATCTTAAAAATGAAAGAGGACAAATCAGCATTACTATCTAAACCTCCCACTATTAATAAAAGTTTGGTTACTAAAGGTGATGGTCATGATTCAGGACATTAAAAGTTTCAAGATGACATGAAAAATTATTTTTCGACTAAAGTCAAAAAGAAATAATTCTTACCATTATTATAAAAAAGAAGGTTATTAGAAATCAGATTGCCCCAAGCTCAAAGAAAAACAAAAAGATATAGAACTAGTTTTGGAGACTAGTGTTGCATCTGATTTAGAAGCTCAATGAAATGTTCTTTCAATCTCCTCAAGTTCAGATAATTTTGAAACTTAGATTTTTGATACAAGTTGTTCCTATCACATCTGTCCATTTCAGGATTGGTTTGACATATACAAACCTCATGATAGAGGTAATATTCTGATGAGAAATAATTTGGAATGCAAAATTTTTAGCATAGGAATAATAAAAAATCAAGATATTTGATGGAGTGACTAGAACCTTGTCTAATGTAAGACATGTACCTGATTTAAGGAAGTTTATTTGCCTTAGGTACCCTAGATGTGAGTGGTTGTAATGATACTACTGGTGATAGCATTATGAAAATCAAAAAGGATGCTTTAGTTGTTATAAAATGAGAAAAAATCAAGACTCTATATAGGTTGTTTACGACAATCATTTCTAACCATGCAGCCTTCTTTTGAAATCTTTAAAAACTATTTTCTCATTTTTTTAGAAACTCTTAGAACTAGAGAAAGAGAAGCCATTATATCTCATTTTGAAAATGAAGATGCTACTATGATGTGGCATGTTAGGCTTGGTCATATGAGTGAGATAGAAATGTTAGAGCTACAGAATCAAAAACTACTTAAGGGAGTCACATCTTACAAACTTGATTTATGTAAATCATGTATTCTTGACAAATAGTGTAAAACAAGATTTTTTTACTTCTTCTAAAATAAATAAAAATATTAATCAATATGTGTATTCAGATATTTGGGGTCCATCTTCAATCACATCATTGAGAGGAGCTTTTTATTTATTTATTTATTCATGTTTTTTAAATAAATATTTAGATTTATTTTTTCAAATAGCAATATGAGATGTTTGACACTTCCAAAATTTTGGAAGGACAGTTTAAAAATAGACCAGTCAAAAAATTAAAGTCTTATACACTAATAATGGTGGTGAGTACACCTGAAACGAATTTAAAAAGTTTTGGTCTAAAGTATCCTTAACTTGGTTGAATGAATAAATAGAATATTATTTGAGAGAGCTGGTTGTATGAAATTATCGTAAGACAGTTTGAATTCTTCAAGGTTGAAAACACTTGAATCATTTTGATCTAGAAGACTTGTAGATTATTCTAATCTACATATATTTTGTACCATTTATGTACTATTGTAAGACAATGAACTGACCAAGTTGGATCCTAAATCAAAACATTGTATTTTTTTAGGATATAAGGAAGGTGTAAAAGGATTTAAGTTATGAAATCCCATAATTTAGAAAACATTACTTAGTAGAAATGTCCTATTTGATGAAGTATTATTATTAAAAAATATTCAGACCACTATTTCTTGTGAGAATGACATCAATACTTCAATTAAGGTGGAGTAATAAAAAGGGTTGATAGAAATTCAAAAAAAAATCCACCCCTTGATGAGTCTTCAATACACCCAACTCACAATAATATGTATTCTATTGCTACATGTCGTGCAAGAAGGGAAGTGAAAAGGTCAACAAAGTTTTCTTATTCAATTGCATATGCATTTTCTGTTGTTTCCTCTGATCCTATAATATTTTAGGAAGTAATTCAGAGTAAGGACATCAATGAGTGGAGAACTGCTCTAGAGCAAGAGATGACTTATCTTCATAGAAATGACACTTCCCAAGGGTAAGAAATTAGTTGATTGAAAGTAGGTGTATAGAAAGAAACATGCTCTATTAATAACAAAATCATTCAAATATAAGGCTCAATTGGTAGCCAAGGGATTTCACTAGAGAAAAGATATAGATTTTAATGAAATTTTCCCATTAGTGATAAAAAAATATTCTATTGATGTTATGTTTGTCATGGTTGCTATGTTTGAATTGGAATTGATGCAACTTGACGTGAAAATAAATTTTTTACATGAAAATTTAGATGAAGAGATTTATATGTTACATCTTGAAGGTTTTGTTCAGTAGGATAAAGAAAAACTGATTTGTAAGTTAAAAAAATCTCTTTATGACTTGAAATAAACTCATCATCTATGCTATATGAAATTTGATCATTTCATCTTGTCAAATAGTTATACCAGAAGTAAGTATGAGAATTGCATCTATTTCACTTCTTAAATGATGGTTTTATAATTCTTCTTATGTTACATATTGACGACAAGTTAGTTGCATCCAAATCCACAGATAAAAATATTAAATTGAGAAATCAGCTTAGTCTTGAATTTGGAATGAAAGTCATATTTGGGACATATGCACCAAAAAATTATGGTTTATATACAATCAGAAAGATTTAGCTAAATTCAACATTTCAAATGTTAAACCAATGAGTACCCACTTAGTTCAGTACTTTAAACTATCTTTACAACAATGTCCCAAATATGACAAAGAACATAACAAAATGATGAAGATAATGCATGTAAATGTAGTTGAATGTCTAATGTATGCAATAGTTTGCACTATACTTGATTTATCACATGTTATTAGTGTCATTAGTAGATATATGAAAAATCCAATAAAGGAGCATTGGAATGTTGTAAAATGAGTTTTGTGTTATCTTAAAGAGACATCATATTTTGGTTTGTTATTTCAGGAGAAAAAATCAATGTTCTTAATGGATCTGTTGACTTAGACTATGCAAGTGATCTAGATAAGAGGAGATCTACTAAATATATTTTCCCTCTAGGTGGAGGTGCCATCAGTTGAAAAGCAATGCTTTGAGAAATTGTTGCATTCTCAACTGAAGCTGAGTATATTGCTGCAGTTAAGGTAGAAAATGAAGTATTTTGGATGAAGGTTTTAGTAAAGGAACTTGGTATCAATCAATCTATCATACCTCTGCATTATGACAGTCAAAGTATCATGTCTTATGAAATATCCAGTTTATCATTTCAAGACTAAACACACTGGCATTAGATTTTATAAATTACGTGAATTTGTTACATAAGGAGGTATTAAGCTTGTGAAGGTATCTTCACAAGATAATGCTGTTGATATGATGACTAAGCCCTTATTTGCAGCCAAATTACATCACTATATGAAATTGGCTAACATCTGCCCAAGTTCAATAGTGAGACATGTATGAATATATTTTTCTTAAACATTTTTTTTTTGTGTGACTGCAGCTAAATTTTTAGGCGGAGTCAAAGTCGGAGAATGTTATTTTTTGACTGCCCAAAATTACTCACAAAAAGGCACATCTAGTTGAAAAAGGTAATTTACCTTCTCCCACCTCATTTTTAAGGGCAACAATAGTTGCAGGAAAGAGTGTGAGGCATTTTCAAAAATGAGTGGAACTTGAGGGAGTTCTATGGAGAAGGAAGACGACGACTTTAGGTGGAACTTGAGGACTTGAAGAAAGGTGGAAGATTCACACGTGTCTACTCTTTTATGGTGTTCTATTGGTGAGAAGTAATCTTGTCTTCAAGCTGGTGGAAGAAGTAGGTTTGGGAGAAAACTTCTTTCAATTGTTTCTGATTTATCTTGTGTCTCCATATTTTGTTTGATAGTAGATGTAGGAGTTTCATTTCCGGACCACATAAGTATTACCACCTATTTTTTTTCTATTAAAGTTGATTTGGATCAATCTTTCATCAGCTTATTCTTGTAATATTGAGCTTTGACTTATCAATTTAAAGAATATCGAATTCATCAATATGCTGATATTATGATATTAAGTATATTTGTAAGTGTGATTTGTTCTTCTACACATTTGCAAGTATACAGTTGGCATCCGAGGTCTTTTTTCAGATTTCTTGGATCTCTTAAACTTTGATTTACTTCAGAGTATTACTTATCACAACAAGCACGGTCTTGTACTCCACCGCCCTCTTCTCGTCGGCCAACTTGACCGCGAAGAACCGGAGGACCACCGGGAAGATCGTCATCTGCCTGTAAGCTAACTCCTTTCCTAATCACAGACGCGGCCCGGCCTGTGTCCCAATCAGAAAGCGAGCCCCAGAGTCAGTACAAGCTGTAGGACAGGTATCCCGTCTTCTCTCACCTGGAAAGCGGTGAACTTGTAGGGGCTCTCATGGCGGAACACCCCGTCTTCGTCCAGCCATCTCTCCGGACGGAAGTCCTCTGCATCCTCACCCTAGATGTACTCCATTCTCCCCATGGCATTGGGTTGGAAAAAGATCACCTCACCTCCCCTCACGTCGAACCATTGGGGAGCCTGTCTACTGCGAAGCACATCTTGCTATCCTTCAAACCGATAAAAAATCCAAAGATCATTAGCATAATCGAACCAGGAACCTCGAAGAAAGATTAGTAATGTTCACTGATTCTTCCACTGATCAGGGGTCTGGCCGGGTAGAGCCGCAGCGTCTCAGACAGAGCGGCCCGGAGGTAGTTCATCTTCTCCGTGATGCGGCCAGCGAAGCCTCCGAAGGACAACTCGGCCTCAGCCTCAGCCTCAGCCTCTCCGACTACGGTCTCCACTTCTCGATACATCTTTTCCAGCACAGACGGGTGCATGCAGAGCATGTAGAAGAACCAAGAGAGAGTTCCCACTGTGGTGTCCTTGCCAGCGATGACGAAGCTGAGAATTATATCCCTCAAGTACTTGAGACTCATCTTCGTAGGGTCCTCCGCTCTGTCCTGCAGAAACCTCGACAAGATGTCCGCCTCCTACTTCACTTGTAAGGGCTATCATGCACGTCCGTGAATGCTCGAACAGAGCGAGAGAGTGGAAGAATGGGAGATGGAGGTGATGAATGCAAGCAGCGGGTCAAGAACCTGCTCTTGTCCCTTAGAGATCTTGGCGTGGATCATCTTGTAGACGTACTCGTCCACTCAATTGATGTTCTTCCATAACAACGCTTCTGCCCCCACGATGAGAAACCTCTCCAGCCTCCATAGGGGATTGACTATGCGCCACACGATCAGTGCACTTGATTCGTCGAATGCCCACGTAAACTCGGCCCCTTCCTTATCAGATCCCTGCACATAGCTCAGCTGGACGTTGAACCGCAACTTCGAATATCTGCGTCTATGGTTGATTTTGTTAGAGTAACACGTCCTATATGGACTTCAGTAGAAAACTCCATTAGATGCGAAAAGTAATACAAGAGAAACACTCCTCAATAACCCAAAGAATAGATTCCTAATCTTAGCCTTCTAATGCACTCATCAACCTAAGAGATCTTCTTTAAAAGCTCTCTCTCAAACACTCTCTCTCTATGGTGAAACAAGGGTAGAATGGGGTTGCTTGTGCTGCTCCAAATGAGGGGAGGTGACCCCTCTATTTATATGCACCTTGTAGCCACCTCGGTAACCATGCTAGTAAAGACATCGGGAAGCGTGCCAAATGATTTCATTTTCTTACACCTGGACCGTTCTAGTTAATGACGTGTTCAGTCCATAATAAAAGGAGGCAATTCACATTACCGTTTCTCCCGTTCAATCCATAAGTTAATCAAGTTTAGACAATGTCTAAATTTATTTGAGTAAAGTGTCTTCGTAAATATATTCGTAGGATTCTCTGTTGTATGAACCTTCTTCAGGTCAACCTTTCCTTGCATTATAACATCACAAATAAAGTGATACTTGACATCAATATGTTTGGTACTCTCATGGAACATCTGATTCTTAGTCGAATGTATGATGCTCTGATTGTCACAATATATTAGAGTCGTCTCCTATATAAGATCAAAATCGTCAACTAAGTCTTGAAGTCATAAAGCTTTTTTCACTCTTTTTATCATTGTTATATATTCAACTTCTGTTGTCGATTTCAAAGCCATTGTAGACTGTAGGATAACCTTTCAACTAATGGCATAACCTAAAAGAGTAAACACATATCTTGTCAAGGATATCTTCTTATCCAGACCACCAGCATAATATGAATCCACATAGTCAGTCAATTGGCTATCGTTATTACTTCCCTTCTAAAATATCAAGCTTACATCTGAAGCACCTCTAAGATAATGAAGAATCTACTTTACAACTTCTAAATGAATCTTCCTTAGATTTTCTATGTATCTACTGATCACACTAACAATATGAGAAATATCTGGATGAGTGCATACCATAGCATACATAATGCTTCCCACTATATTCGCATATGGAACCCTATTCATTAGTTCCATTTTCTTCTCTGTCTTCAATGAATCTTCAATAGACAACTTGAAATGAGTTGTCAATAGAGTACTTACAGTTTTGCATTCTATCATGCTAAATTGTTCCAACACCCTCTTTATGTATTATTTTTGAGACAAGTACAAGCTTCTAGTGCTATGGTCTTTGTACATTTTCATATCCAATATCTTCTTCGTTGTACTGAGATACTTCATCTTGAATTCACCATTCAACTGAGACTTTAAGTGGTTAATATCTAGCATGTTCTTGACAGCAATCAACATATCATCAACATATAGCAATAAATATATATATGAATCATTTGAAAGTTTTCTATGATATACACAACTATCATAATTACTTCACAAGTAATTATGACTCGACATAAATGTATCAAACCTCTTGTACCACTATCTCGAAGACTATTTCAAATCATATAATGATTTCTTCAATAGTTACACATAGTCTTCTTTGTTAGGAATCTCGAAACTTTCTAGCTAATACATATAGATTTCTTCCTCTAGCTCACCATGTAAGAATGTTGTCTTCACATTCATCTACTCCAACTCTAAATCGAGTGAAGTAACAATAGCTAGTGAAACACGAATTAATGTATGTCTTATCACAAAAGAGAAAATCTCATTGAAATCAATACCTTCTCATTGTGTGAAGCCCTTCACCACCAAACGTGTTTTGAATCTAACACCTTCTCCAACCACGAATTCTTCTTTCTTCTTAAAGACCCACTTGCACCCTACAATCTTTTGACCATGTGGTATCTTCACAAACTTCCATGTCTTGTTCTTCTCTAGAGACTTTGTCTCCTCTTGCATGGCCAACTACCACTTTGAAGAGTCGTCGATAGTCATAGTCTCTTTGTAAGAACATGGTTTTGTCCCTCCAACTTCATCTACAATAGATAAAGTAAAAGCTATCATATTATAGTACATGTTAGGTGGCTTGATCATTCTTCGTTACCTATCTCTTGCAATACTAGGTTACCATTGAGAGACTTCCTCTATTGCTATATTCTATGGCTTTTCTTGAACTTTAGCTGTCTTCTTTTGCACTATATTATCTGAGAGCTTCACCTTTAACTTTTTTTATTTGCTACTAACTTGATCTCCTTCATCTATTTTTGATTTCTCTCTATTTTGAAGCATCGTAAATTCATAAAAGGTTACATCTCTCTTGATCATAAACTTTGGTAATAGAAGATTAGTGCACTACAACTAATACCACTTTACACGTTGTGTCGCCCTTAGCTCCAACTTGTCACCAGTGACATGAATATAAACGGGGCAACTAAAAATTCTGAGGTGAGAATAATCAGTAAGAGAACTAGACCATACTTCTTTAGAAGTTTTTAACTCAATGGCTGTACATGGAGATCTGTTAACCATGTAGCAAGTTGTGTTAACAACTTCTGCCCAAAAGTCCTTTGATATACCTGCTTGAGATAACATACTTCTAGCACGCTCCAAGAGTGTTTTGTTCATTCATTCTGCAACTCTATTTTGTTGTGGTGTTCGCGCTATAGTGCGATGCCGAACGATACCTTCATTCTTGTAGAATTCATATAAAACATTCGAGCAAAATTCCATATCATTGTTAGTACATAGGTGCTTGATCTGTTTTCTAGTATACTGTTCAATCAACTCCTTTCATTACTTGAATGTGATGAACACCTCATGCTTCTTTTTGAGAAAGTAAACCCATACTTTCTTGGAAAAGTCATCAATAAAGCTCAACAAATAATTTGCACCGCCCTTCGAGATAATTAGAGTAGGACCCCAAAGATCAAAGTGGATGTAATCTACTGTACCCTTGGTCCGATGGACTGCAATACTAAACCTCACTCTACATTGTTTGTCAAACACATAGTGCTCATAGAAGTCTAGTTTACCAGTCTTTTGACATGCAAGTAAACCACGCTTGCTTAGCTCCATCACATCGTTCACTCATATGGCCCAACCTCATGTGTCATAACTTAATAAAAATATCTAAATCTTCAGCCACATTCACATTATTTGTAATAGTGTGTCCAAATAGATGATAAAGAGTTTCGATCATCTTCACCTTCATCAGAACTAGAACACCTCTAGAAATTCGTAGAATACTATTCTCAGAAAAATATTTGTATTTTTACTTATCCAAAGTACCTAAAGAGATAAAATTCTTCTTCAACTTTAGAATATGTCTCATTTCTAAAGTCATGATGTCATTGCCATGCATCTTAATCCGTATTGTACCTATTCTTACAACATTAATAGTGTTGTGATCACCCAATGTCACTATATCATTATTTACTAATATGTAAATAGAAAACTAATCCTAGTAGAGACACATATGATAGGTATATTATGTATCAAGAATTCAGTCATCATTAGAAGATCTAGTAGAAATTGACAAAACAGTTTCACCAAGGTCAGTCTCGTCTCCTCTTGAACGATGTTTACTTTATCAAAAGACTCATTTCCTTTTTCCTTCAACTGCGAATAATTCTTCTTAATGTGTCTTTTCTTATTACACTCATAATAACGAAACTTCTTTGTTGATTTAGATTTCAATCTTGATTTGCTCTTTTGACCATACTCTTTTTTCATTCTTTCTCAAACTATCAAGCCGTTTGCTTGATCATCTTCTTCAATATCTTGCATTCTTTTCTTTTACTTCCTTGAGTTAATTGACGCCTTGACATCTTCTACTTAATGTCATATTTGCCAAATAGAAAAAAAATCACAAAATTCTCATACGAAATAAGTAAAGAACACAAGATTAATATGGCTTCATCTTCATCTTCTATTTTAACATCAATGTTTGTCAAATCTATAACAGCCTTTGTGAACTTATTCAGATAATCAGTAACCTTGCGACCAATAACCTCGGGAAGCGTGACGAACGGTTTCACTTTCTTCCGCGTGCACTGTTGGTTCGTGACGTGGTCAGCCCATAAATAAGCCGTTGAGTGTATGATAATCAAGTCTTCCGACTGACCGTTTCTCCCTCGTATTCCACCTCTCCGCATTAAATGCATGCATTTACTGTGGCAGCCTCGAAAGAAGGGAAGCCATAAACGGCAGATTTCACGAACAGCTCGTAGGAAAATGGAAAAAGAAAAAACGATGGAGACTGAAGCGGAACCGGAGTGTGTGTTTCAGAGAATCCAAATCACCGGGTGAGGAGAGAGACATGACTGAACGTCTACCGGCTCACCCGAGGCGGCGGCGTCGGAGATGACCTCGGCGAGCTTCGTAGCATTGGTCTTGAAAATGGAGCCGCTGTAGTCCCTCAGGAATCTCGTGGAGAAATGGCGGCTCGAGAGCTTCCTCTGGTGGAGCCATTTGCTCCCGTTCACCAAGAAGATCCCGTCCACCAGGAGAGCCTCCATCGTCTCGTAGTCATACCAACTCTAATCCGCCCCCATCGTCAGCAGCAAGACGACGGCAACAACGAGAAATTGATGGAGGAATTCGCCACCACCACTCGCCTTGTCGTACCCGTGGAAGTTGGAGGAGGGAATGTGCTCGACGACCTCGGGGTCGCAGGTGTAGATCTCGTAGCGGAACCCCATGAGCACCCGAAAGGTCTTGTGGCGGCGGCCGAGCCCCGTCAGGTAGTCGTAAATCTTGTCGAAATGGAGGACCTGATCCAAGATGGTGCCGGCGACCGGATGGTACCTGCGCCGCCGGCCGTCTCCCCCCCGCCACAGCAACCGGCGGCCACCACCACCGCCGGTAGCATCCCCAGGACGAGGGATTCCACATTAGCGCTTCAGGATGCACAGAACAGTGGCGGCTTCGAGAAATTCCCCGAGAAGGCGAGGTCTGTAGCTTAAGAAACGGCCCGGGTTTGTAAACCATCAAGTTTTGAGTATTCGTCAATATTCTCTGTACTGTCGGTTTCTCAAGTGTGGAGAGGAGCGCGAGGTCCGTAGAAAAGTCAACTCCCCGTCGGCGCTCGAGCTTACCCACCCTGCTACCGGACGGGCTTTTGCCGAGAGATCACGACGGATGCGCTCACCTTTCAGATCGACCATCCTCAGAATGGACCGACACCTAATATATGAAGAGACATTAACAATATTCATAGAGGAATCTAGAGAGAGAGAGGGCGGGAGAGAGAGTAGAGAGAGCAGGGAGGAGGGAGAAAGCCCAGCAAAAGCAGATATTAGGCCGAGTTGTTGTGCTGGCACAATTCATCTCCGTTTCTGATGGGAAACTTGTTGAACTGAGAAGACAAATAGGATATAGAGAGAGAAATCGTTGACATGGTCCCTGACCTGCCAGACTGGCCTTCTATAATTCCTTAGCAGAATAGAACCGTGATCCCAAATCCATAGTCATTACGGCTGAACCCATCACAGGGAGAGAATACCCCATTAGGGGAAGCTCTCAAGCCCGCGGCCAGCAATGGCGTCCTGATATATGGCCAGAGCTTCGCCCATGACTTGGGCCTGAGAGAGAAAATCAGCTCTCTTCCTGCTGGATGGGTGAGTGGAGAGGTAGTCCCTCAGCAAGGAATCCCGGTGATCTTCCCCAGCTTCTCATACACCATTGGTGCCACCCGAGGATCATATCCAGCGGCGGAGAGCAGGAGCAGGAGCAGGAGCAGCCCAATGTAGTCTGCTTCCATGTCCATTCTGTTTACGGAAACAAGGAACGGCGTGAAGAACAACACTGAAATTTGAAAAGGAAAAGAAAAACTCAATTCATGGAGGAAGCATCAATAAGATAGAAACGCAGGGTATAAATCACTCAAGCTCCAACTTGAGAACTTTTATTAGAGCAAGAGCTTAATGTGAACTTGCAGAACACTGCTCACCCGATCCGTAAGACGTGAAGTAGTAAATAAGAAATACATCAACTCACAACAAAAGCTTATAACAAGAGAACAAATCCCTGATCTTAGTCCTCCAATCACTCACCAAGAATCTAACAAGAGATCTCACCTTGGGGGGGGGGGGGGTTGACCTTGGGAAGCATGCCCCCATGAAACGGATCTGATGTTCATCTGGGCGAAAGACTTCAATGCTCTCTTGAAATGCGGGCATTTAAAGTGGTGCATGAATAGGCGTCCTGCATTAAATAACCTTGTGATTGAAAAAGCTGACCAACGCATCTTAATCACGCCATCTCACAAAAACAAGAACTGAGCTGCCAAGTAATCAGATTCGTAAGGAAATCAAATTCTTCATAATTTAGTCGACAAGACCAATGCAGCAGGAAGAGCAATAAGTGAAGATTAATCTTAAAAAAATTCTGCCAGATGTGCTGCTACTTCGTGACTTGCACTGTAAAGGATTTTCATTCAGCCTATAGCAAGAAAATCGGGGCACTGGTCTCCACCCGGCTGAAGATTCCCCATCGTTGCCGCACCAACTCGTCTTCTCCCTCCTCTGCTTCTTCTTCCACCACAAAAGGCATCCATCATCAACGAGGACGCGGGGGGGGAGGCCCGACGGAGTTTTCCAGCCGATGGGAGCAAAGCAGAGGGGTATGGGGAAGCGCCGCCACTGCCCAGCGCCGCCGCCCGTTCTCCATTCCCACGGGTTTCGCTACTTCCTCTTCGTCATCTCCGCCATGTCCCTGGTCGGCCTGTTCTATCTGGCGTCCAAGCCCTGCAGGCTGGGGGGCTTCTTCCTCGGTTCGAGGCAGCTCGACGACCCCTCCCTCTGGTCCGGCCGCCTCGACGAGCTCCCCTTCGCCTGGAACCACCTCCGCTTCTCCGCCAGCCCTCCCCCGAGGAGGCTCAGGATCGCCCTCTTCGTCAAGCGCTGGCCCAAGGGCGACCGCGCCGGCGGCATGGAGCGGCACGCGCTCACCCTCCACGGCGCGCTCGCCCTCCGCGGCCACGCCACGCACGTCTTCACCTCCGACCCCGGCGGTCCCCCGGATCGCTCCTCCCCCAACATGCTCTTCCACCTCTCGCCGCCCCTCCGCGGCGGCGGGTTCGACGCCGCCGCCGCCTGGGACCAGTTCGCGCGGGCCAACGCCGCGCTGCCGTTCGACGTGGTGCACAGCGAGAGCGTGGGGCTCCCGCACCTCTTCGCCGGGAACCTCTCTAACGTCGCCGTCTCCTGGCACGGCATCGCCTACGAGGCCGTCCACTCCGAGATCGCGCAGGACCTGGCGCGCCTCCCCGGCGAGCAGCGGTCCTCGGACCAGGTCAAGCGTATGCAGGAGCGGCTCTTCCGGGTGGTCGACGAGGTGAAGTTCTTCGACAGCTACGCCCACCACGTCGCCACCAGCGACCACGTCGGAGACATCCTCCGGCGGGTCTACATGATCCCCGATGAGAGAGTCCACGTGATTCTGAACGGCGTCGACGAGCAGATCTTCCGGCGGGACGCCGAGAAGGGGACGGCCTTCCGGCGGAGGCACCGCGTGCCGGAGAAGGCAAAGCTGGTGGTGGGCATGTCGGGGCGGCTCGTGAAGGACAAGGGCCACCCGATCATGGTGGAGGCGCTGCGGCAGCTTCTGGAGGAGGAGCCGGATTCCATGGAGTGGGTCTTCTTCCTGGTCGCCGGCGACGGGCCCTGGGGGGACAGGTACAGGGAGCTGGGGCCGAACTTCCTGGTCCTGGGGCCTCTGGATCGCCCGAGTCTCTCCGAGTTCTACAACGCGATCGACGTCTTCGCCCATCCGACGCTGCGGGCGCAGGGGCTGGACCAGACCGTGCTCGAGGCGATGAACTCCGGGAAACCCGTCATGGTGACGCGGTTCGCCGGCATCACGGAGTCGGCGATCGTCAGCTCTGAGATGGGGTACGTGTTCGCGCCCTCGGTTCAGCGGATCAAGGAGACGCTGTCCAGGGTCATCAGGGACGGCAGGGGGGTGTTGGAGAAGAAGGGGGAGGTCGCCAGGAGGAGGGCGCTGAAGCTTTTCACCGCCACGAAGATGGCGGCCGCCTTCGAGAGGCTCTTCCTCTGCATCGCGTCCAAGAACGCTGGTGATGGCTCAGATTTTTGCAGATACCCACTCTCGACGGACTGATTCGGCGGCGACTCGGGAACCCGTCACAGGAGCTCGACGGGGAGAAACGGCGTTGGGGAGAGGGCCCCATCGATGCAGGCGCGTCCCAACTCGGTTCGCACCCGGCGAGTCTTTTGCAGATCTGCTATTCTCGGAATTACACTGAGTTCCTATTTGCATTCTTCTTTTAATGTCACCACCTTCCTAATTAAGTTTAGATCTTTCATCTCAAATTAGTTATTCAGTAAATATTTTTGTTTCAAAATCGGAATAATATTTGGAGTGGTTATTAAGATATCATTCGCGTAGAATATTAAATAATTCTGAGATCTATATCCAAAGAGTAGTATAAACATAATGAAAAATATGTAATGATTCATTCAGCCAGCCAACAATTTATTTTGATCCTAATTCATTGAATCATATAAATAATTCCTTCCAAATCATTATGAAGAAATAAAATTGTCACATCAAGATACTCTAATTTCATATTCATATTTGTCACCTATAATTAATACATTCTTATAAATATTTGGTTCATAACTAGAGAAAATACTTCATCATTGTCAAACCCTTCCACATGTGAATATCCTTCCCCTGCTAATAGCATTGAACTTTTTCCCTTCATCTTCTGACATAAGCTTCTCATTTTTGAAGATCCATAGCCACCCAATAGCCTTCTTTCCTTTAGGATGTCCACATATATTTCATATCCTGGTGTCAATGGAGAGATTATTTTTCTTCCATCATTGACTTCATCTATTCATCATTTTTTTGGCAATTAATTAACTATTGCAAAAATGTAGGTTCACTTTTGCTAACAGTCAAAGAAAAAATATACAGTTTTTAAAATCTTAACTCACAAATGATCTAAGAGTGTGTCTAGCTCTTATGATACCAATTCTATTGCCATCTTCCTCAACTTAATTTGTGAATTTTTGTTCTCATCAATCTCCACTTGACTGAACAATACACATTTTTCATCAAAAACTTAATTAAATATTGCTATTTAATTTCTTTTTTCCTAGTCATAGCTTATAGTTTGTATCATTTCATTTCATCTTCATTGGCTAAGGAGGTACACTTCTTAAATTTTGAATCAATCTTTGACCTTTCATCACTTGGGAGATCCAAGTATCCTCAACTTTGAGTAGTCCACTTATTTCTCTATGCACACCTTTGATTTTCAACTGGGACATCCTTTGCAAAGATTTCATTGAGAACTTATACTGTCTCTCTCTCTCTGCCGTCAGAACAATGGCGTTGGATTGTGAATGAGCTACGCAGAAGAAGAATGACGTAGGATTGTGCGTTCGACGAAAACTCCTTCCAGGCTTTCGTAGACGATCATTTAAGAAAAATGACAAAAAAACAGCGATAAAAATCGGCTGGCTGTGGTGATGAAGAGCGGCAAGTATACAAGACCTCCTCATTTCAAGGCCTGATGCTGGCGATCGATGTTTGCCTGCGGATTCCTGATGCCGGCGCTGTTGAACGTCGTCCAGATCAAGCTCGGGAAGCTCGACTGCGCCGCGGCCAGCGCGGGGGCCATCGTGCCACTGGTGATCCTCGTCCTCACCGTCATGCTCATCTACGTCTCCGTCGTCTTCTACGCCTTCACCCGCTGACGGCCCCCACTTACCCCCTTCATTCTATTAGATTTTCAGTTTTTTCCTCCTCTTACTCGGGACGATATATGTGAGGAAGTGTTTGCAGGAGTAAAGGTACGGGGAACAGACTGGAATCCCCGTCCTTCGTTCCCCTATCCGAGCTCACCTGCCGGCCTAACACTGGCCGTGACCCTTCTTCTTCCTTCTCGTAGCGGCGATCTCTCTTCGGGCGGGACGGTCTTCCCTGACATCAGCCCTCCTCACTAAAGAGCTCCAAGACCTCGTCCCCGTCTAACCAGGCAGTCATAGTCTGCGTGCGATTCCTCTCGCTCACTCGTCCATGGCGATCCAGAGAACTTACTGCGCAAACCGCCCTTTTTCACGCGGCGGTCCTTCCTGTAGCATCTAATCAAATCGATGGTGATCTCTGAAATATTTACCGATCAAACGCGTCCTTTTTTGGAAGGAAATTTCACCGATCTACGTCGATAATGACGTCATTAAGATAATCCCCGGAGGTTAATCAGAGGGGAGAGAGAGAGAGAGAGAGAGAGAGAAACGGGCGGGGAGAACCGTGTGATCAATAGGGCCATGTACTGGGACGACGCATAGCCGACAGTCTGAAAGGGGAACGTAGGAAGAGGGTTGCAGGTGTTGGTTGACTCATGATTTCTGTATTCAGTGGTCCAATGGTCGGCTGACATTCCACACTAACGTTCTCCAAGTCAACAGGACATATAGTAGTCCAAAGTGGCCGGCTAAAGTTAGGGGTACCTGTGTGGGGGGGGGGGGCTGCCGAACATCGCACAAGTTCTCCCCCCACTCGGCGGAAGATTCCCCATCGTTGCCGCACCAACTCGTCTTCTCCCTCCTCTGCTTCTTCTTCCACCACAAAAGGCATCCATCATCAACGAGGACGCGGGGGGGGAGGCCCGACGGAGTTTTCCAGCCGATGGGAGCAAAGCAGAGGGGTATGGGGAAGCGCCGCCACTGCCCAGCGCCGCCGCCCGTTCTCCATTCCCACGGGTTTCGCTACTTCCTCTTCGTCATCTCCGCCATGTCCCTGGTCGGCCTGTTCTATCTGGCGTCCAAGCCCTGCAGGCTGGGGGGCTTCTTCCTCGGTTCGAGGCAGCTCGACGACCCCTCCCTCTGGTCCGGCCGCCTCGACGAGCTCCCCTTCGCCTGGAACCACCTCCGCTTCTCCGCCAGCCCTCCCCCGAGGAGGCTCAGGATCGCCCTCTTCGTCAAGCGCTGGCCCAAGGGCGACCGCGCCGGCGGCATGGAGCGCCACGCGCTCACCCTCCACGGCGCGCTCGCCCTCCGCGGCCACGCCACGCACGTCTTCACCTCCGACCCCGGCGGTCCCCCGGATCGCTCCTCCCCC
The DNA here is from genome assembly GCA_902729315.2 of Spirodela intermedia. Classification (NCBI taxonomy): domain Eukaryota; kingdom Viridiplantae; phylum Streptophyta; class Magnoliopsida; order Alismatales; family Araceae; genus Spirodela; species Spirodela intermedia. The sequence continues at coordinate 222,248 of LR746266.1, forward strand.
AACATGCTCTTCCACCTCTCGCCGCCCCTCCGCGGCGGCGGGTTCGACGCCGCCGCCGCCTGGGACCAGTTCGCGCGGGCCAACGCCGCGCTGCCGTTCGACGTGGTGCACAGCGAGAGCGTGGGGCTCCCGCACCTCTTCGCCGGGAACCTCTCTAACGTCGCCGTCTCCTGGCACGGCATCGCCTACGAGGCCGTCCACTCCGAGATCGCGCAGGACCTGGCGCGCCTCCCCGGCGAGCCGCGGTCCTCGGACCAGGTCAAGCGTATGCAGGAGCGGCTCTTCCGGGTGGTCGACGAGGTGAAGTTCTTCGACAGCTACGCCCACCACGTCGCCACCAGCGACCACGTCGGAGACATCCTCCGGCGGGTCTACATGATCCCCGATGAGAGAGTCCACGTGATTCTGAACGGCGTCGACGAGCAGATCTTCCGGCGGGACGCCGAGAAGGGGACGGCCTTCCGGCGGAGGCACCGCGTGCCGGAGAAGGCAAAGCTGGTGGTGGGCATGTCCGGGCGGCTCGTGAAGGACAAGGGCCACCCGATCATGGTGGAGGCGCTGCGGCAGCTTCTGGAGGAGGAGCCGGATTCCATGGAGTGGGTCTTCTTCCTGGTCGCCGGCGACGGGCCCTGGGGGGACAGGTACAGGGAGCTGGGGCCGAACTTCCTGGTCCTGGGGCCTCTGGATCGCCCGAGTCTCTCCGAGTTCTACAACGCGATCGACGTCTTCGCCCATCCGACGCTGCGGGCGCAGGGGCTGGACCAGACCGTGCTCGAGGCGATGAACTCCGGGAAACCCGTCATGGTGGCGCGGTTCGCCGGCATCACGGAGTCGGCGATCGTCAGCTCTGAGATGGGGTACGTGTTCGCGCCCTCGGTTCAGCGGATCAAGGAGACGCTGTCCAGGGTCATCAGGGACGGCAGGGGGGTGTTGGAGAAGAAGGGGGAGGTCGCCAGGAGGAGGGCGCTGAAGCTTTTCACCGCCACGAAGATGGCGGCCGCCTTCGAGAGGCTCTTCCTCTGCATCGCGTCCAAGAACGCCGGTGATGGCTTAGATTTTTGCAGATACCCACTCTCGACGGACTGATTCGGCGGCGACTCGGGAACCCGTCACTGGAGCTCGACGGCGTTGGGGAGAGGGCCCCTTCGATGCAGGCGCGTCGCAACTCGGTTCGCACCCGGCGAGTCACTGCGGTTCGTTAATGGACTCAGAGCCAGACCTCCATGCATCCCGTCCGATCGTGACTGCCCGTCCGATCGTCTTATTTGTACTCTTCCTTTAATGTCACCACCATCTCAATTAAGTCTAGATCTTTCATCTCAAATTAGTTATTCAGTAAATATTTTTGTTTCATAATAGGAATAATATTTGGAGTGGTTATTAAGATATCATTCGCGTAGAATATTAAATAATTCTGAGATCTATATCCAAAGAGTAGTATAAACATAATGAAAAATATGTAATGATTCATTCAGCCAGCCAACAATTTATTTTGATCCTAATTCATTGAATCATATAAATAATTCCTTCCAAATCATTATGAAGAAATAAAATTGTCACATGAAGCTATTCTCATTTGTCACAAATGATTAATAAAATTATAATAAATGTTTATTTCATAACAAGAGAAAATACTTCATTGTGGTCAACAACTTCCTCATGTGAATATTCTTTGACTACTAATAGCCTTGAACTTTTTCTCTTCATTTTCTGACATAAGCTTCTCATTTTTGAAGATCCATAGCCATCCAATAGCCTTCTTTCCTTTAGGAAGTCAACATATGTTTCATATCCTGGTGTCAATGGAGAGATTATATTTCTTCCATCATTGACTTCATCTATTCATCACTGTTTTGGCAATTAATTAACTATTGCAAAAACGTAGGTTCATCATCTATTAATTAACTTCATCTAAGAGTGTGTCTAGCTCTCATGATACTAATTCTACTACCATCTTGCTCAACTTAATTTGTCACATTTGTTTTGACGAGGAAATTGATATTCTCATCAATCTCCACTTGTATGAACAATACATATTTTTCATCAAAAGACTTAATTATAATGTTGCTAATTAATTTTTTTTTTGCCTAGACATATCTCATAGCTTGTATCATTTCATTTCATCTTCATAGGCTAAGAAGGCTGACTTCTAAAATTTTGAGTCAATATTTGACATTTCATCAGTTGGGACATCCAAGTATCCTCAACTTTGGATACTCTACGTCCTTCTCTAAGCAGACTTTTGATTTTCAACGTTTTGAGTTTCACAACTTGTGTTCGGCAAAAATCTATGACTTATGCTCCATAAAACAAAACTCAGATTTTTTTTGAGTGCTCGTTGATAAAACTCACAAATTAACAAGAGATATCATCTGACTTCACATTTAAAGGAAGGTAAATTCACAAAGTAATTTCACTACTTCACATTTAGAGAACGTGCGCAGCACCAGCATGGATCTTTCCAATTGGGAGATAGTCCCATATCGGATATCGCTACAGCCCCCCCCCCCCTCCCCCTCTTCAGGTCTATAAGTAATGGGCCCTACCCACTGGCCAGATATCGAATGCCTTGACCTCTGAGGTTTCTCCAAGGGTCCATCCCTAACATGAAGGCGTTTGACGAAAAATGATTCCGTTTTTTTTCGCAGACGATCATTATGGAAGAACAGAGTCAAAAATCGGTTGCTGCATCGATCGGGAATTTCATTGCCCACGATCGATCCCACCCTCCAACCCTGGTCACTGTCGTGTTGTTGTTCATTAAACCCGTTCGCATCTTCTGTGGTCCCATGATCGAGCTTGCACCCTTGTGTCTTCTCCCGGGAGGCATTGCTCTTTAGCTTCTTCCAATTTGTCACCTCGTCGCCTGTCTACGAGCCATCGCCTTCGTTAGCCCTTCTCCAGCTCACTCTTGGACTAGTTTGCGGCTATATTAAGCGACGAATGCGACAACATTGACGAGCAATGCCACTAAGTATTACTGCTTCCATTTTCTGGTTGGTGGATCATTAAGTTTCATCGATTGGGTGCCAGGATCTGCCCTCCTGTTTCTGGCACCCTCGATCGATCGAAGCCTTCTTCTGTGGGTGAAGGGTCCTTCGGGCATCCCATTTCTCTTCAGCATTCTCCCTTTTTCTTCGGACAACGTGAATCTGGGGACGCCCTGCGGCAAAAATTACCCGTCTTCTGTCTCAGCGATCCGGGTGGGCAACATGCCGCCGCCGTCTGTTAAACTCTGGCTCCTTCCCTTCCTTCCTCGGTTGAGTCCGACATCGTCAAGAGTTTCCCTCTGCGCGCGCTCATCTGTCGGCTTTCTTCCTGTGACTTTCCGATCATATTTTCTTCCCGAATGCGTCGGCTTTCTGAGTGGGAGCTCGTTCGTCTTGGGTCACCGGAATATGAAGAGCAAGTCTCTTCTTGGATATCTCAGCGGCTAGCGGACGAGAAGACCTTACTCTTGATTCACTTATCTACGGTCGGTAACTCACCGCCTCCCCCCGCCTCGTGGCCGTCGGTTGGACGTCGCCATCACTCCCACATCGTCGTCTTCCGTCTGCTAAATTAGATATTTCGGTCCCGGTGAGCAGAGCGGCCCTAGAGTGGCGGGGTACATTTGGGAGGACGGTGGTAACACCGTGGAATATGCTTTTATAGGAGAAAAGGGAGGGGAGGGGGGGGGGGGGCACAAGGGGGGCCGGCGCCGGCTGGCGGACAAGCCCGGCGGCACATGCCGCCGGCTGGTCTCCAAGATGTATCGGGACTCCCCGATCTCCACGTTTTCCAAATTGGATGGTGATTATCCGAGGGGCGTAGCCCGTCGCTCTCCGGCGTTCGTGACACGCTGCCTCCTTTCACTTAAAGAAGGCTCCGGCGAGGCAGCATAAGCCGAGGCCTCCTTTTTCGTCCTTTTGAGGCGGCAGCTAAGGGGTCTCCCTCCTCTGCCCGTCCTCATTCCCCTCGCCAGTTTCGCTCGCGGGGCTCCGCCACGCCGGTCTACCACCATGGTGACCACCGGGGACCTGTACCTGACGGTGGCTTGTCTCGTTGTGGCCGCCGCCGCAGGGCGGGGCTGGTCGCAGCAACTGCCGGGGACGTGGGAATTGCTGGTGCAGGATGCCGGCATTGCTTCCATGCACAGCGCCGTCACCCGCTTCGGCACGGTGGTGCTCCTCGACCGCACGGACATCGGCCCCTCGCGCCGCCTCCTCCCGCCGTCCCGCTGCCGGGTCGACCCCTCCGACCGCCTCCTCCCCAAACTCGACTGCTACGCCCACTCCGTCCACTTCGACCCCGCCACTCGCCAAATCCGTCCCCTCAAGATCCAGACCGACACCTGGTGCTCCTCCGGCCAGTTCCTCCCCGACGGCACCCTTCTCCAGACCGGCGGCGACCTCGATGGCTTCAAGAAGATCCGCGCCTTCCGCCCCTGCTCCCCTGACGATCCCCTAAATCTCTGCGACTGGGAGGAGCTCGACTCCCCGGGGCTGCGCGCTGGCCGGTGGTACGCTACAAACCAGATCCTCCCTGACGGTTCCATCATCATCGTGGGCGGCCGCGCGGCCAATTCGGTCGAATTCTACCCTCCTCGCCCTGGGAGCCCCCGGCCCTTCCCTTTCCTCGCCGACGCCGGCGACGCCCAGATGGACAACCTCTATCCCTACGTCCACCTCCTCCCCGACGGCAACCTCTTCGTCTTCGCCAACACGCGCGCCGTCCTCTACGACCACGTCTCCGGGGAGGTCCTCCGGGAGTACCCCCAGCTCGAGGGCGGCCCCAGGAACTTCCCCTCGGCAGGCTCCTCCGCCATGCTGGCCCTCTCGGGGGACTTCTCCACTGCGGAGGTCGTCGTCTGCGGCGGCGCCGAGTTCGGGGTCTTCATCCAGCGGTCCCCCGACACGCCGGCCCACGGCACCTGCGGCCGGATCGTCGCCACGGCCCCGGGCGCCGCCTGGTCCTTGGAGACGATGCCCTTCGCGAGAATTATGGGCGACATGGTGATGCTTCCCACCGGCGAGGTGCTCATCATCAACGGCGCCCAATCCGGCGCGCAAGGCTTCGACCTCGCCACCGATCCCTGCCTGAATCCGGTGCTCTACCGGCCCGCGGAACCGGAGGGCCTGCGCTTTATGACATTGACGCCGACGGACGTCCCTCGGATGTATCACTCCACCGCCAACCTCCTCCCCGACGGCCGGGTCCTCGTCGCCGGCAGCAACCCCCACCATTTCTACAAATTCCAGGGGCCCTTCCCGACGGAGCTCCGCCTGGAGGCCTTCTCACCGGAGTACCTCTCCCCGGACCGGGCCAACCTGCGCCCGGTTATCCTCTCGGTGCCGGAGAAAGTCTGCTACGGTGAGGCCTTTCAGGTGGAGGTGACGGTGGAGCTGCCCGTCGTGGGTATCCTTGAGGTGAACCTTGCGAGCGCCCCCTTCTCGACCCACTCCTTTTCCATGGGCCAGCGGCTGGTGAAGCTCAACGTCTCGCCACCGGCGTCGTCACCCGACTCGGTGGTGCACCGATACAGCATCGCCTGCACGGCCCCACCGAGCGGCGCGGTGGCGCCGCCGGGCTTCTACATGGCCTTCGTTGTCAACCAGGGTGTCCCTAGCGTTGCCTGCTGGATCCAGATCATCCCATAAGGAAGTCGAATAACCAACATCCCCCCCCCCCCAGCGTCACTCATTCCGATCCTAGCAGGCTCTCCTCTTACAACGCCGTGAAAGGCCTACTGTGTATGTGAACAAAGGTCTCTTTTAAGCAAAAATGGAGGCCCCATTCGATAGTTGAGGCATCGTTGTCGTGACCACTATTGCGTACAACTCAGATCCTATGAACAGTCGGGAGTCCACCCGACATTCCGGTCCACCCCCACGTGGTGACGTGAGTCTCCACCATGGCCCCTCTCTCTCTCTCTCTCTCTCTCTCTCTTCCATCCTCCCAATTCGCTGTGCAGAAGGCGAGTATGAACGGAGGAGAAGCACCAGAAAATGGTCGCCGCCGCCCCGTCGGTTTCCATGTTGAACAAAATAGGTGGAGAGTCAACCGTCGATCCTTATTGGGCTCGAGATTTTCCCCAGATGGGTAGATCGGGCTCACAAGCGGGTCGTCCTCGTCGGGCTCGCTAGAGGATTAGAAAGAAGTAGCTACGACGGCCGGAACACCTCCGCCCAACGATGCTCTGCATGGCCTCACGTGCGGGCCTTCCCCAATCACCTCGACGGCTGTCCTCGTCCGCATCCCTTCTGATTGACCCGCGGCGAGGGAGGGCATCTCGTCTGATGATCCACGCATCAATCACGCAGACACCGGCGAGACTCCGACGAGGCTGTCGACTTCCTGATCTCCCTGTGAAAGGGTGGTCGAGTTGCTGTATCGTCGGTCGTCAGAACTTTCGTCAACAGGGTTCTGGCAAGATTCTCGGGAATCACCTCTAAGTCTGACCATAGCCCTCGGTTTCTGCCGTTTTCGACCGGAGTCGGTTTGAACTATGCGATCTCGAATGCCATCGATTTTTGCTTCAAGGATTGAGACAGAATTAAGGGTTCCATATCAATTTACGTCATGTGGCACACATATCTCGATCACGTTAGTCAGAATCAGCTCACCCAGGGCCCGCTGACTTAATGACAATGGAAAAGAAGAAGAGACCGCGATTGATTAACTCAGCATCCCGTATCCCTTCACTTAAATGATTTAAGCCGTATTTTTGTGAGCAGTCACTCAATCCACGAAAGAAGACGCCAAGCATATGCCGTATTGTTGATTTTTTATATTACGTTATAATAATTAGGTGTGGTCATAAAAGTTGCGTATATCTAAAATAAATACCGTACATGTATTTTTTAATTAAAAATAATATCCAAGGCAACAGAGACATCTCAGATAAAAGATTGAAAGAAAATAATAAAAAACGACTACTGTTCCCTCCGCCGGGGGTCCCCATAGCTCAGTCAGTCAGGGTACTTTAATTATTAATATTATTTATTAGAAGACTATTCCTGGGGAACCGAGAGAGCCAGCCCAACAGTGAGGGTCGACTGGGTCAAGTCTTCCAGTCAAGTCCACAGTTCATCTTTATGAAGACACCAAACCCTTTCTCTCCCTCCCCGCCTCCCCCGTCCAATGAGAGCTGACCGAGTTAGCCGTAGACTTCAGCCTTAGCTGTCTACAGATAGCCCAAAATATACCTCTCTCGGCTCAGGATTCTGTAGTTTACTCCCACTTTCCAACAACCTCATGCTCGCCGACGAACAATAATAAAATGAAGCTGAAGACTATGGCGTTATAGGGGGCTCGGACATCGCGTTCTTCCCATCAATCTATCTCATGAATTCCCTGGCTTCCATGGGGTTCCAACATAATCTGAATCCGATTACGACATTCTAACTCATTTACAAAATCCGTCATGTTTCTAACCTTCGGACAATGCGGCGCGCTCCGACGTTATGGTTCGGACCACAACAAGGAAGGAAGCAATAGTAAATGCATGTCTGAAAGAGCGGTTGAGAGAGAGAGAGAGCGACGGCGAGCGAGACAGAGTAGGACATCGAGGCAGCTCGTACGTCATCGCGGCAGCTCTTTTAAGGTTTGTACGCAAGGAGTTCGTCCTCCGCCATGAGTGGCAGTAGCCGCGTTTGAACTGTGGAGCGCCCGGGAAGTGAGCGAAGCTTACGAGTCACGATGTGTCGTCCCCTGAGTTCAACTTGCCTACTATATAGAGGAACATGAAGACAGCGAGAGTATGAAAACATAGGTCATGAGCTTCATAGCCTAATCATGTTATAACTCCGGGTCTTGGGCATTAAACTAATGAACAAGGAGCTATTCTATGACGGCGCCTCGAGCAGCTCTTCTCGTCTCCCCATGAACATCTCGAGCACTGAGCTCGTAATGCTGTCGCTCATTGAGGACCCACTGCGTCCCCTCTCCCCGCCGTCGCCAACCTCGTCTTTAAATCGAGGGGGAGAGAGAGGAAGAGATAAATGAGGAGAGAGATGTAAAGCGCGAGACGTTCTGTCAAGCTGTCACATCCCGGTTTTTGGTGGGCCGACGGGAAACCCGGGGGTTTCACCAAGCAAAAGATATGGCGGTGGAGGTACAGCCGTGGAACAGCAAGCAGGGTTCGGAGTTAAGCAGTTTCGCACAGCGTAAAGTGCCAATTGAATCTGGAACGACGGACTTTAGAGAGAGGATTGGGTGTGCGAGTCTTGGGAGGGGACAGCCCTGAGACTTAAGTCGGGAAAAAACGACGTCACCTGCTTTGATGGTCCTCTGCAGGCTAGGAACTCTCTCTCTCTATCTCTCCGTTCCCCATCTGAACGACGTCGGATCAGTATGTCGGATCCCGACACGTGCACCATTTATCATAATTGATATGTGCTCTGACACGCCCTCTTCCCGGCCAGATACAGAGGTCAGGCTTCAGAGGTAAACATTCATTAGATTGCTACTAGAAGATAGAGCGCCTTGAATCAGTAACCTGACGAATCATTGAAATGATAAACTTTTTCATGAAATTTAGTAAAAATCTGATTGAAAAATTTGTTGGTGTCCCAATGAAGTATAAAGTAACCTGTCTCTCAGTGGAACTGCCCCACTGTTCGCCCTAAAGACACTCCTTTTTTGCAAGAGGCACCAGTTTCAGAACATCACGTCCATATTCTCATGAGAGAGAGAGAGAGAGAGAGAGAGAGAGAAAGAGAGAAGGGGGGGTGGGGCACGCGAGAATCTAGAGGGAGGGCGGAATTCCAGATACGAATAAATCTAACATATCATCAGCTCCCCGCGTTGATTCCGCCTCAGGTAGTTCTGTTTACGTCAGCTCAGGAGCGCAACTGGGTTCGCGGGGACATCCGATCTTTAAATCTTCAGTCCCCGGGGATTTGACCCCCCGATTAGACACAACACCGCTCGCGCCTCCTTCACATTAATCGGCGTAGGGGGATATCGGTCGGCCAAAGCCTCAATACCGATAAAGTAAAGATTGCTCCTTTGAAAAAAAAGCCACCTCTTTTAAGTCCTACCCTTCTCTCTCTCTCTCTCTCTCTCTTGTCCTCAAGTGTGCAGAGCTCTGGGTTTTCTACGATGTGCTCTGAACACGCGCTGCCTCTCTCTCCATGATTGTGCAGACTCCACGTGCGTCAGCACGACACTACCACTTCGGCCGGCTGTCTCCGCAGTAACTACGGGCAGGGTGATGGGGGCCGCCTGGTTCTGAACACCGTCGGCAAGGCTAGCGGAAGCAGAGGACGGTTTGTTTTGGAAGGTTCGGTCAGGCGGTAACTTGACTGCCTTGAGATCAGAGAGTACTGCACACAAAACTATGAAAGCCGGCGGCCGAGACCGGTCAGACCGGTTCCCGGTTCCCGGTTCCCGAGAGAACACGCCATGCAGCCTTCTCCATCCCCTCCGCCACCCACCTGCTTCTTGCTTCACCTCTCCTCCCTGTATCTCTCCCTGTATCTCTCTCTCTCTCTCCCTCTCGACCCGTGCCTTACGGTCACATCTCACTCTCCATCTCTATTTCTCTCTAAAGCGAGAAGAGCAGGATAAAGCAGAGCGACTCTTTGTGAAAGAGGCAGCGGCGTACGTTGAAGGAAAGGGTGGAAATTTTCGGAAAGACGACCGACGATCCATTGAAGAGAGGGCTGAGTGGGCGATACTCATGTTGGGAAGTTGTCCGAGAGGAGGAGGTGAGCAACCGCAAGGGGTGCTCGCTGCAGGTGGTCAACTTGCTGATGGGCGTGGCGGTTGCTTCTCCTTTTACCACGTACCTCAGCAGTGCCGGAGGGAAAAGCTCCGCTACGCCAATGCTGCCGAGGCGGCGCCGCCGCTGTTCATGCGGCCTTCGCCTTCCTCGCACATGCTTAACCCTCACTACAATACCTCGCCTTACGACCATGGATTTCCACCGCTCGACCTCTTCAACCCTAACCCTCTCTTAGGCGGCGATGGCAGCGACCAACATCAAGGCCAAGGCTTCTCCTTGTCGCTCTCCTCAGCAGTCGTCGACGATCAACAGCACCACCATGGGCAGGCACAGGGTGCGTCCCCCATGGCTGGCCCGCCGTCAGTCGTGTCGGCAGTCCAGCGGGTAGGGCCAGTCCCCGCCGGGCCGTTTACAGGGTACGCGACAATATTAAACAGTTCAAGGTTTCTGAGGCCAGCACAGCAGCTTCTCGAGGAGACTTGCGGTGGCGGCGTCGGAGGGTCTTTGGTCGGCAGCGGGGACGAGGTCGAGGCACTGGATATCGCGGGGGACATCCCTGAGCGCACGGACACCCTGGACGGCGTGATAGGTGGCGGGGAGCAGCGGAGGATGAAGTCGAGGCTCATCTTGATGCTGGACGAGGTCATTCATTATATCATCGTAGCAACTTCTATTAATTTCTTTTGCTCTATTTTCGTTTTCCTCCGTCGGATTGGGAGATCAGAGGTACATCTTAGTGCAGTCGTTGACCGTTCATCGTTTTCATCGTCTTTCAGGGTCTATGTTTTAACTTGTACTAAGTACGAAACAAGATATGGGTTGAGCCTTGGCGATTAGTCATCTTGATGGAGTCCTTTGGTTGATTTGATGGAAGCTTTGTTGATTAGATATTGTCAGGACGGATGATCTTCCTTGACCTAGACCTTCTTGATATTTCATCGCACTTCTCTTACTAATGCGAAGCCGCTGTGCTCGGTAGGTTCATTGGCTTTTATTATTATAATGCTACGGGGTTAAAGTGCAATGGCGATTTATCGTTGTCGAATATCCGTCCGATTATTTAGTGACGTGTTACGTGCTGAGTCAATGCTTTCAGTTGCACGTCCCGGGACTGTTTTAATGTTTTGTAGTTTGTGGGAAGGACCACGTTGCGTCTGGATCAGTCTGTAGCTGTTACAGATGCAACGTTGTTCATCTTCCTTATTGTTTTATTCTATTCGTAATGCAGCAGGGATTGAGGACGTTTTTTCGGTCGTGAACGCAGTACTAATGGTTTCAGAGTACCCTCCTCCACTATCTAGGAATAATGCCTCTTGGCGTTTTTGGGTTTCCTTTTGGTGCGTACAACACTCATTGTAAGTTTCTTGGCTGCGATGTCTTGGAATGATGCCCAAGGCTTTACTTCAGGCAGTTGAAGAAGGGCCTTTGAGGCTGGCCTTGGGAGTGTGATGGACGTGTACGTGATAAGTGAGGCGGAACGGGTTTGGAGTCTCGAAAGGTCTAACCCATTCCAAACACTTTAGAATTTGTCGAATTTTGTGGGCTGAGGGAGAAACGCCATCACCGCTGTTGACGCAGAAATGTCCTTTGCCGTTGTCGGCCGCAGGTTAATATTGACTCGCCTTCTATATTGCCTGCGATAGGCAGCTTGAAACCCTCTGAGGTTATGGCACAGTCTTTACCGGCATTGATGCTTTACTATGATCTTTAACACTGTATTCTCTTCATTTCATGTTTCTGTTTCGTTGTGTTCTTAGATATCTTCGACCAATGTTCTGTGGATAGCATGCCATAATTCATCTCCTCTTCAAGTTGCGTTGCATAGATTCTCAACGTGCGGCTTCCACGCTCTAGTTTACGTATCGAAGTCCTTTCCGTGTTGAACCCCGCCCCCCCTTTCCCTCCTGGGCCTTCTTCTTTTTTCTGCCCTGTAATTGCCCTAGTATTTTACATGTTGAAAATATACTGAAAGATCGTTATGAATCGTTTTAAGCCAACGACGACGGAACCTCAATGCTTTCTGTTACCTTCAGGTGTACAGAAGGTACAAACAGTATTACCATCAAATTCAAGCAGTGATCTCATCGTTTGAAGCGGTCTCGGGCCTTAGTATGGCAGCCCCATACGCTCCTTTGGCTCTAAGATCCTTGTCGAAGCACTTCAAGAGTCTGAAGAATGTCGTAGCTGAGCAGCTTCGGTTTGCGAGTAAATGTGTGGGCAAGGAAGGCCAGAGTGGAGAGGATATACCGTCGTATAGACTGGCGAGCAACGCTGGCCTTTGTTTCCCCAGAGTTGCTCATTGTTCTGGTGCGGTTAGCCAACAGCCGGCCTGGCGCCCCCAGAGGGGGCTTCCAGAACGCGCGGTCTCTGTTCTTCGATCATGGTTGTTCGAACACTTCCTACATCCGTGAGTGTTCTCGACTGCTTTTTTAATCGATTCACAACTTGTCTTCAATTCATGTTTCATGAGAGAGTTAACTTATTTTCAGATACCCTACTGATATGGATAAGCAGATGTTGGCCAAACAGACTGGCCTCTCGAGAAACCAGGTATTCGGATTCCCTCATTCGTGCAGTTTTTACGGCATGTTATTCCGATTTGCCAGTTGTTCTCAATGGATGGAAATTTATTTATTATGACGTTTATCTATCTCATTTCTTCGTCTCTCTTGAGCAGGTTTCAAACTGGTTCATTAATGCGAGAGTCCGACTTTGGAAGCCCATGGTGGAAGAAATTCACTCGCTGGAGCAGCAGCACGATCATCGCAAAGCTCCCCAATCTGACAGCAGTCGCGGTGCAAACAAGCAACCTGAGTTGTTGACTTCCCCATCCGCTGTCTCTGCCGGCGACAAGCAGGCGCCTCCTGCCGTCAGCAGCTCGTTTAAACGATCTCGGGCTGAATTTTCTCAGCTGCCCAATCACATCAAAGATCCCTTGAACTTCTCCCTCGAAGACTTCTCCGCCGCCCAACACCGCGCTGGGGTGCCGGTGACTATGGCAGGTGGCGTCCACGGAGGAGTCTCCCTCACCCTCGGTCTGCACCAGAACGGCGGCACTATTTGTTTTTCCAACCCGCCCATGCCCATGAGCGGCGTGCATCGTTTTGGTATCGAAGATGGAGGCGGCGTAGGGTTCGCAATGGACAGCGGTGGGTTCGAAGGGCACGAACAGCACCACAACTTCGGGAAGGAATTCGACGGGCAGTTGCACCACATATTCTGAAGGCATTATGTTCAAGTATTGTAGAAACGGGGCTGGGCTACTAGTCAGTCCATGCTTAATACATCAGTTGAGGCATTTGCATAGGTTGAGAGATTTGTTGGCGGTGGTGGTTTCTTTATAGATGAGGAAAGGAATCTCCATTCTCTCTCCCATCTCCTTGATTCACCCATGGATCATCATCCGAATCGTTTTCTTAGACTCCGTTCCTCGTCTCTCACGTCCAGGCGTGGAGCCCGATTATCTTTTTTAGTCCTGTGGAGAGCGGGGAGAGCCCGGGTACTCGACCTAGGGGACGCTGAAGACTACTGATGGGGATAGTGATGACCTCTCGGCAGCCGCCTTTCTCCCACTGAGAATCCTCGCCATATTGTGGATAATTGCCTTACCACTGCTCATCATAGGAGCCACTCCGACAGCAAGAGGTTGCGACAGGACGCTGACGGAGAGGATAGATTAAGTGGATAGTCTCTCTCTCTCTACATAAATGTGTATATAGATATCCATGTGCTGTCGTTCAACAGCCAAACAGGCCTCTCTTATTTTCATCCTAGCAGCGGCGGGAGGAGGTGCCGGGTACAGTGTTCGCCTCGGAAATGACAAGTACTTGCAACTATGTGCCCAACCATGTGCTGCGGTATTTTGTACGTCGTTCCCACACGCCCACGCTATGCTCCTTAGTTCATCGAGAGGGATAGAGGAGGGAACCTAAGATGTAACGTTATATGAGATATTGAAGCACCCCCTCGTTCATTCGTAGATAGGGTTGCCGCCGTCATTCACCACTGTCTTTTGCTACTTATTTGTCAATCCTTGTGTATTGTGGTCAATCCAATCGAGTTTATAGGATCCACTTCAACTTCGCATGAAATTTTCCACGTCAGTGAATTAACAAAGTGGGCTGGTCTATTTTGCTGATGGTTGTGAATCTAGAGAATGATGACTACTGCATGGACAAGGTTCCCAAAATATGACGAAACTAGGGATTGTAGGAGCCACTGGAAAAGAAAACGTTATTCTTTTCGAGATAGGTTAAGTCGAGTTTTGCCGTGGAGTGGGGGAGTAAATTCGAGGGATTCTCGGAAGCAACATCAATGTTAGAGCAAAATGTGAATCTATTGAAAAGGTAAAGAAGGCATAGTTACTATGGTTCTGGGATAAGAGAAAACTCTAACGTACGTACTATGATTTTTCGATAAAAATATCAAAAATCTACGTTTACCTCGAAAAGGATTTTATTGTCCGATTGTGAAACCCAATTAATCTATATCTCTTAAACTCCGTTGACGTTATTGAATCTCAATCTTACATCCTAGTGACACGACAAGTTTATACGATGCTTAATAAGACTCCTATGACGGCCCAATCCAGCTCACTAAAGCAAAGTACTCATCCATAAATTTCTTGCAGGTCTGAAAATTTTTGCTCCTGGATAAAATTTCTTCACAACCTCATCACGGATGCAATGATTCGTCATCTTTGCCTCTTCTGCAAGAATATTTGTGTTCTTGCTAGTGGGCTTAGCCAACCACTTAACTGGAACCGTTTTACATTAGTTTTCACCTCCTTTATGTCACATATCTAATGCTCAGTAAGTGTTCAATCACCTCCAAAGGTTCTTGAAGACGTTATTTAATTGATTACTACATAATACCACCTTTTCCATTGAATCGTTAATATGAATGCAGGTACGAAAAAATAGATATGTGATTGCTATGCCACTTTAGAGGTATCTCAATGACTTGAGATCAAACTCATTGATTTTTATGAAAACCCAATTGTTGAGGTATTGTTGAGAAACTTGTTTCATTTAAAGTTTACTAAAATTAAATTGTCTTTATGAAATTATTCTGCTAATTGATGCTCATTTTCACTATCATGTGTGAACCATTGATAGTGTTGAGGTTGATTCTCATTTCTTCCTAAACATGATTTATATATTCCAAAAATACATTGTTATTCTTATTAACTTGCAGGTTATTTAGTAATTAAATTAATTCAAGGATATACTGCAATTTTAGATCATAATATACATAAAATCGAGTAAAGTGTAATAGGTTAGAACCATGTGCATACTTGTAGCCCAACTAACATAAAACTAAGATTTGAAACATTTTCATCATAGTTGGGAATACTGACCTCGTGCTTAAGACATCAAGTTGCTTAGTTTGACTTGATATTTTTTATGCAATGGAAAGACAACCCTTCAATATTTTCCCTCTAACTAGTATGATAAGAATTTGACAGTTTTTGGACTTAATTACCTTAATATCAGATGATTAGAATACACCAGAAACTCTTGATATGATTTGTTCACCAATGTTGTATGTATCCACATGTTAAATGATATCATTTTTGTTTTAAAAAACTTCTTGTTGAAAATGTTAAAAGCTTTCGTTTTGGTTAAACATTGAGATTTACATAAGGTCTATCCAAAAATAAGACCACCATGACTTTGTGTTTGTGGTTTGGATGCTTGTCCTTGATCTTGATAAAAATTTCAACACATTGTTGAAGTACATAGCTATAAAAAAAATCTAGAAATAATTCAAGTAAATATCAAGTTAAAGTTTTATGAGTATTTGGGACATTAAATGGTCTGGCCATTTATTAGATGAAAACTTTGGCATCCACTATCTTTGTGAGTATACTATTTATAAAATTAAAAAATATATCATTAATAAAACACATTAACTAGGGTTCATTTTTTTCATGTGTGAGCAAGGCAAGAATATCATAAAACTCTGATCTCATATCCTGGCTATATTGTTGTTTAGGATTAATGAACAAGACATGATATAAGTTGTCAAATTTGATATCAAATTTAGGTTGTCAATCTTCAACTTGTTGAATTCTCTTACTAGTAACAAATTTCAGGATAATTTATTTATAATTGAATCTTGTTTTTTTTATAATCAGAATTAATCATATTGGGATAGTTGTGCTGGTGCTGAAGGGTTTTAAGTATTTTGATGTTGAAAAAGCTTTATTAAAGATAAATGAAATATAATTTAATAATATGAGAAATGTGTGAATTGTGATATTTAAATCAAGTGACA
This sequence comes from Spirodela intermedia, assembly GCA_902729315.2. Taxonomy (NCBI): domain Eukaryota; kingdom Viridiplantae; phylum Streptophyta; class Magnoliopsida; order Alismatales; family Araceae; genus Spirodela; species Spirodela intermedia. Next base: position 238,236 of record LR746266.1, read on the forward strand.
TTTTTAGGGCATGAATGCTTTGTGAGAAAGTGAATGAAATAATTTTTATAGAAAAATGTTGTCTCACACATAACTTCAAGACACTTATTAGATAGATAATTAAATAAGAACACAGTAACAACAAACATAACATCAAAATTAGAAGAATTCAGTTTTCTATCGTTTTCATAATATTAAAAGGTTTATTATTTCACCCCAAAGGCAACATGGTCTAGATTTCTAACCAAACTGACTAATTTATTTTTAGCTACAATATTATGTCACATATATGGATTCTAAAATAATAATTAGTAAGTTCACTCAAAGAGGAATCTAATGAAACACACAACATGCCAAAAATCAAAGTATGCGAATTATTATGAAGTTTACAATGTTTACGAATATATTTTTCTTTGAGTAGGTGGTAAGCCCATTAACGCTCATGTAAACAATATTTAATTATTTCATTTCATAGTCACTTTTTTAGTATAAAGTAAATCATTTACCTTGTTCAATTGATAATTATCAATAACTTACTATTTGGATGGCTACTTTTGAGTCTACTTTTTAGTATCCCTCTAGAAAACATGTATTACCTTTAGTCTAATGAATCATTTAATTATTATATAACCATGGTATATAAAATAAAATATGAAATACTTCTATGGACACATAAGACTTACACATTAGGAGTTCTATTTTCAATTGTATCTTACATCAAGGATTGGAATAATAATGAAAATTAAAATGTATCTCATTACCTAATTGAAAGAGTGTGATGTTTTAACAATTAAATGTTCTAGTTTTAGCAAATTGGTCTTAGTAACTTATTATTTTCACACTTGACCCAATTATCTCCTCAATGTAGCCAATTATAAGAGGTGTGCTCTCTGTTAGTGAAACATTTAGCTTGAAAAGTGCATATTATAACTTTCTAATTTTTTTAGCCACTATTAATACAAAAAAGTGTTACATGACTTAGAACCATAACCAATTTTAAAGCCTAATTGTTCAGTTTGACCACTCTATAAATTAATTTATTATTTTTTATCATTCAACTTAAAAATGCTTGACAAAAATTTTACTGTTCCATAAGTTTTCAACTCTCTTTTGGCCTTTAACACATATTTTCAAGCATCTTTTATGTTCAATAAACAAACTTCTAACATATAATCTTTGATGGTTGAGCTTGCAATCTAAAAATCAGCCATTTCATTACTAAGTTTGGTTATTCCTATTTAAATAAAGAGAGTGTCAATTTTATTAGTATATTAGATCTACTAATATCATTCTTTGGTCCAAGTTGTGAAATTCAAATAATTAATTAATAAAATTAGCTATGTACATTTCTCTTCATGTGTTTGAATGTATTGATTCTGAGGTTACCACATTGGGATTGAACTACAACATATTTCTCTCCATCCAAATAAAAATTGTTTGGATTATCTAAGAAAAAATAGTGCCATTCATTTATACACTATAATTTAAACACTTAAACCATGTTGTGTTCTAGGACTCCCAATCACCTTCTAAAATATATATAAGCTTCCACAAGTTGAAACTTTGGCAACAAATCCTCTAATGTATGTCTCATACTTATCATTTGTACTTGTTATTGCTGTTGATTCCTTGTTCCATGGAAACTTCCTTCATAGTCTTCTATCATAAGGAAGAAGAATTTACAATCTGATACCACTTGATGTAGTTAGGGAGAATGTTTGAAAGGTATTAGAAGACAATAATAATGTGAGAGGAAAAGGTAGAGAAAAGTATGGATCTAATGAATAAGTGACGTGACTTAGTCATTGTATAGTAAATCACACAAATTTAAAATTTTAAAAACTAGAAAATATGAATTTTGAGATATTTAGAAGTATTTCTGAACAAATATATCAATTATAATTCAATAAAACTTCTAAAAATAGTAATAATTTTCCAAGTTGATCACAGGGATGTAATATAATATTGGGTAATTATTTAGAATTTTCCTCAAAGAATACTATTTTCTATAAATTTTATACTAAGAAATAAAAATACAAGATATTTAAAATTCACGAAAAAGGGAAATAAGAGTGCGGACGTCAGGATGACGTCAGCGCCTAGTGAACGCGAATCGAACAAAAATAGAGTTCTGCCTGGCGATTCTTACGTAAGCGATTATAGACGATTTAATTGATCAAATTAAGATATGTAAAATCTACAAAAATCGTAATAGAATGAAGTATATCTTGGTAAATTTAAATCACACAAATTATTACTAAATGAAGCGAAAATTAAGTTGAAAGCAGAAAAATAGAATTCTAGCATCGCGGCGGCAATGCGTCAGCGATGCACCAGAATCTTGAACGTTTAGGAGGATCGTCGTGCAGTGTCCACGGCCTTGAAGGCTCTCATTGAACAAAGACGACGTAGGCAATCTCTAGATCTCCTTGTAAAGTCTAAAGATCAATGAAATTGGTCGTCGAATCGTCTCCGGCGGCTGTCACCTAACGGAGCAAAAAAACGGCAACTTTATGACTCTCCGACGGCTATCACCCGACGGAGAGGAGTTGGATGAAGGTGGGGCGCATGTCAAGGAGCTTCATCCTCAAGTTCGTGTCGTAAGAGGAGGTTCTTCATCGCATCCGATACACTCTCAAGAGGATTTTATACTAAGAAATAAAAATAAAATATATTTAAAATTCACGAAAAAAGGAAATAAGGGTGTGGACGTCAGGATGACGTCAACGCCCGGCAAATGAGAATTGGGCAAAAATAGAGTTCTATCCAACGGTTCTTACATAAGCGATTACAGACGATTTAATTGATCAAATTAAGATCTATAAAATCCAAAAGAATCGTAATAGAATGAAGTATATCTTGGTAAATTTAAATCATATAAATTATCACTAAATAAAGTGGAAATTAAGTTGAAAGCAGGAAAATAGAGTTCCGGCGTTGCAGCGGCGATGCGTTGGCGATGCACTAAAATCCTGAGCATTTGGGAGGATCATCGTGCAATGTCTACGGCCTCAAAGGCTCTCCTTGGACAAAGACGACGTGGGCAATCTCTAGATCTCCTTGCGAAGTCTAGAGATCAATGAAATGGGTTGTTGAATTGTCTCCGGCGGCTGTCACTTGGTGGAGCGAAAAACGACGACTTTGCGGCTCTTCGGCAGCTGTCACCCAACGGAGAGGAGTTGGATGGAGGTGGGGCGCATGTTAGGGAGCTTCATCCTCATGTCTGTGTAGCAAGAGGAGGCTCTTCATCACATCTGATACATTCTTAAGAGGTGGCGACTCGTCTTTCGGTGGATCGTCCTCTTCTCGACAACGGCTTGTTCGTCGATCAATCAGAGATGCTTTACTCGCTAGATTCATAATCCTTTTATTGTGAATCATTCAACAATTTTAGTAACAATGCTCTGCGAATCACGTTGATGAAATTTTCGCCGATGATCCAGCGATTCTAGTTGCTTAATCCTCCACCAGCGATCTACAAGAAAGTCACGATAATCAGATAAAAAGTATGAGTTTTGGCTCTAGGAGGATTCAAACCCACGCCAATTGCTAGCCCTTTCTAGGGAAGGTTTGACGCGGGTTTAGTCCCACATCGCTTGTGCGCCGAAGTTTCTGGTGAATATATAGTAATATTACACTTTCAATCAAGTCCCTTTCTCGTGCGTGTACGACCACTCCTTGCTCCACAGCCGACTGGCCACCGGTGACGTGGAAGGGGAGTGGCGCACATGTGCCCATATCGGTCCTAGCTGGCGGGTCCCCTCCATTTTGCTATATTTTTTTATTTTTTTTCTTCATTTATCTCAAAAGTAAGATTATAAAAATCATATAAATTTATATAAAATCACATAATTACTCAAAAATTCACGTTAATCAACTGAAAACTATTTTTCACACTTTAACACAAATATAAGTCTATTTATCATGAGTTAAGACTAAAACTATATTATTTACTAATTATTAACTCATGATAATGAAGACTTATCAATAAGGGATAATGATAAATATCTTCAAAGGTTTTGAGGGCCAAGGGAAGATAATAAAACTTGAGGTACAGTTGTAAGGTAACAAAATTTAAATTCTCTATCTTTAGAAGGCGCTTATATGTTTGTTAGTGATAAAATTAGTGATCATATCTCCTAACTTTGTCTAGATTGTATTTCACATCATTATTAATAATCTTTAATGTCTAAAGACATTGGAAGATACCCTAACTGCAACCAAGGGGATCTACTATCACATGTGTATGTATTGCATGCACTCATGTATACCCTCTATCGATTGATTTGTAAGTGGGTGTTTTTCTCATGATGACTTAAAAACTATATTGATTTTCTAGGTGAATGAGAAAAGTAATAAAGTAATAGAAAAGTAGAGCACTAGTGTCAACACTTTGTACTAATGGGTTGACAAAAAAAAACACTATGTTGGCACCACTTATAACATGTGCTGATAACTACACGAAAAAAAAGAAAAAAAAAGAACATGTGATGAATGCCTAGTCATTGCACATGCAAACACTTATTTTTCTTAATTATAGTTATTAATAAATCTATAAAATTAATCATTCCTTGCTATTAAAATCAGAGGTCTCAATTACTATTATATATTTACAATTGCAATAGATCATACTTATAGCCTTTTGTGAATTATGGACTCGATAATCTTGATAATTTAAACATTTTGTTATATCTTGAGAACTTATTAGTGATTATCATCCTTTCGATGGTTATTATATTTTTGGGACATCAAAAAGGTGAGCAAGACTTATGTAGTTGTAAAACATTTAGTTGACACCTCGAGCAGTCAATTTAAAGCATGTTAAGTGTTGACAAAATAAATGAGTCTAGAAGATTCCAAGGTCTGGTCATTATTTACATTGTGTCTAGTTTATAACCTTTTTAGGGGTAAGTTGTAAATACAAGACCCACACACTTTGTAAGAGATTTTTTCTTTTTTGAAGAAGAGAAAATATTTACCGTACATACATGATATTAAGGAAAATATTTAGGGGTCATTTTTCATCACATCAGACTTGATTCTATCCTCAACATGATATCATAACAAATTAGGTATAATCACTCCTTTTTCTTCTTCTATAGTAATGGGTCTTGAATTATTTTTTTCCTTTTATGGGTTGATTATTATTGAGATAATATCAGGTCCAATGAATCAAGTCATTTTCTTTTGATTTTAAATGTGGGGGATCTTTCTTCATCTTGTGTGAGAGATCCTTTTTCCACAAGGGATTCTATTTCTGATCTTGGTACTCTACAACTATTGATAGAAACTCTTACAATACTTATAGAATTCAAAATAATCAGATATAATTTGATCTAATAGTTAAAATATATTTGAGAGGTTTTGATTGGGAAAGGATGTTACATTGCATGCTAGATGTGAAACTAGATTCCTCATCCCATGAATTTCATAGATAAAGAAAGAAATATATATTAATCAATACTTGGGTATGGAGAACTATGATTCTCCAAATTATTCATGATTTTTTCTTCATGCTTATAATCAAATATTTGTGGAAAAATCTCTACACAAATTTCCCACAAAAGAATAATGAGGCTCATATATATGAACTAGGGACACAATTCATGTTTATAATTCAAGAAAATAAATCAATGATAGAATATGTTGGAGAGTTGAAAGGTTTTAAACAAGAACGTGATTATTATCTTAGTCTTGACATATAAAACCTTCAAGAAATTGTTGTTCTACAAAATTTCGTAGAACAAAAAATATTTTTGAAATTTTTTGCAGGACTTAATTTAATTTTTTATCATGTTAGACAACAGATTTTGAGCCATAAGAGAAAATCTGATATAGATGAGATTATTTTAATTATTGTAAATGAGGACAGCCGTTATAAATTAATGCTAGCACTGATTGATATAGATAGCACTTCATTTACGACTAAACAAACAAAAACTATGAAGAAACTCACATTTACAAATTAACACCCTCATCTAGGTCAAATAAAAAATCAAAGTTTATTATTCGAGATAATTTCTAGTACATATTGTTGAAAACCTCATAACATTAGAGATAGATGTTTCAAACTCCTCTACAGACCACATAACATCATCACTAAAAAATATCACAGTAAAACACATTTGACAGTTGGACTACAACTAATCAAACTTCTAGCTTGCGATCAAAATTGTAAAAAACTCAACCTCCTCTAATTCAACTAGATGAGATAGAATGACTTCAAGTTGAATTAAAAAAAATGAAGCCAATTGTGGCACAATAATAATTGATTCAACCAAGTTTCACTACTCTTTTGAAACTAAAAGTCCTTATGAAGATATTTTTAATAATTGAGTAGTGGACTCGTGAGCAACGTATAATATGACAAATTCTTCTCATCTCTTTATTACATATAATCCTTGTCATAATGATTGAAGAGTATCAATTATTGATGCTTCCCTTATAATAGTTGCTGGTATATGAGACTTCTGAGTTGAGTCCTTTAGAATCCTTATTGATGTACTTTATGTCTTGAAGTTATTTAGCAATTTCATCTTTATAAAAAAATCTGTGAATAATTAATCTTACCTTATCTATTTGTTGTATGATAATTGATAAGGTACAACATCAATTAATTAGAGTTATTAGAGTGTGTGCATGACTATATTTTAGAAAAACTTAGCTAAACATTCATAATGAAAGTATAGCCTCAAAAATACCTCCTAAAAATATAGTTACTCTACAAAATAAGGGGTCATCCTTCTTTCAACACTTTAAAAAATCATTTTTGTGATTTATTTCGAAAGGAATCTTTAGACACAAGTATGATGCATGTGAATTATCTAAGCACACTCATGCTTCTTTTCATACACACAAAGAAATGAGCAAGACTACATTCTTTTGTATTTATAGTGATATTTGGAAACCATATCCTACTAATGATTTTTTATGAAATAATTGGTTTGCCACCTTTATAGATGACTATATTCTTTTCATGTGGGCATTTCTTTTAAAGCATAAGTATACTATCTTTGATACTCTAATTTTTTTTCTTTACAATGATTAAAAATTAGTTTAGAATTTGCATAAAAAAATTCAAATATGATAATATTAAATACTACGTAAGTAAAAGTCTGAATTCTTACTTCCAAATAAAGGTATATACCCCACAATAAAAGCTTAGTTGAGAGGAAGAATTAACATCTTTTCAAAGTAACTTGATCAATTTTATTTTAGAATAATGTGTTAAAAAAATTGTAGTACAATTATCTTAATAACCACATATCTTATCAATTGATTACCAACTAGAATGTTAGGCTTCTAGAGACCTATAGATTTGTTAGCAGCGTATTTTCTAATAATCAAATCAAAGCTAGATTAGAACCCAATATATTTGATTGTGGTTTCTTTATTCATGATGACAATCAAACTAAAGGGAAATTAAAGCCATGAAAACTTAAATACATATTTATTGGACATTAAAATAATAAAAAAGGATACATATGTTACCACCCTCCATCTTGGAAATTTTCTACATCAATGGATGTTAACATTCCATGAATTATAATAATATTTTAACAAATCTCCATATGATGATCAAAACTTTTCTATAAATCATATTGATCATCATTTAGATAATTCAACAACTTACTCCTCTAGTATATTTGTTCTCATTTTAGTCATTGAGCACATTAATTATATTCCAAATTTACTTGAAAATGTAAAATTTAGCAAATTTTTTACTTTAGGAAAACAAAGATTGAAAACTCTATACAAATTTAAGAATATAATTCGACCTTAGAGAATATTTAAAATTCTTCATTTGTACAACCTATTGATCAAGATATTCTAGATATTTCATATTGCAACCTCCTTCCCATTGCCTTGAGGAAAAGAATGAATAGTGCACAAAGAAACTTTGTACCCATTGGCCAACTTCTTATCCTACCTATCAATCCTCCTTCATCTTCTTAAACAACATTACCATTAGAGCAAATGTCTTAGAGCTCTATCCAAGAAAAATGGAAACAAGCCATAAATGATAAAATAAAAACCTTTGAAAAAAATCAAATATGTGATATGGTGGAATTACCAAAAGATAATAAGGTGGTTGGGTATAAATGAATGTATACAATAAAGTATAGATCAGATGGCACAACAAAGAGATGTAAAACTAAGCTGGTGGTTAAACAGTATACCCAACTCTAAGATATTAATTATCAAGAAACTTTTGCACTTATGATAAAAATACATAACATTAGACTCTTGTTATCTTGAGCAATAATTTTTTCAGCTGAAATATATAATAATACAATGTTAAAAACACTTTCCTATATGGTAGCCTTACTTAAGAAGTGTATATGACTCTTCTAACAAGATATAAGGGACTTCATTCATCAAATATTGTTTATAGACCAAAAAGGTATCTCTATGAACTCAAAACAGCCACCTCAAGCCCGATCGGATAATTTATAGAGGCCATAAAAAAATTGAATTATAGCCAAAGTAATATGATCATAACTTTTTTCTAAACACTCTTCTTCACGATGAATTACAATCCTTTTAACTATGTCAATGATATCATTATCATAAGAAATGATAATGTGAAAATACAATTGAAGCCAATATGCGGTTAGAAAATTTGATATCAAAATATTGGGACAGCTCAAATAGTTTTTGGACATCGAAGTGGGTCACTCTTTTAGATTTATTTTTATCCTCCTGATGTAAGTACCTAATAAATTTGTTGAAGGATATGAGGAAATCAACATATAGACCAGCTAGCACACCTATTGGTCCAAATCATAAATAATGTCTAACAGATGAAGATATTTATGTTGATTGTGAGATGCATCAATGTCTCATTGGTTGGCTACATTATATGATGCATACTCCACATATTGAGTCAATTCATGCATCAACTAAAAGAATCTCATCCCCATATTGCCTATCAAAGTGTTATATTACTTAAAAGACATCATGTGGATGGATCTTCTTTAGATGAAGTGGGAAGGTAGAAGTTGAAATATTGATGATGATTATGTAGGAACAATGATTGATCGAAGATCTTGACTTCTGGACACCTTACACTCATTAGAGGCAATCTTATTACATAGAGTAAGAAACAAAAAATGATTGCATGTTCAAATGATAAAGATGAATTTAGATAACTTGTTCAAGATATATGTAAGCATTTTTTATGAAAAACTTACTTGATGAGCTACATATCAATTTAATTGATCTTACAAAATGATACTGTGACAATAAGGAAACGATTAATATTGTGCATAATTTGATACAACATGATCATACCAAACATGTGGAGTTTGATTGTTATACCATCAAAGAAAAACTAGAGGTAAATTTGATATTGATGTCATATATCTCACACATGATCAATTGACGTACATGAGTACCAAAGATATCTTTGGCATACAACTAAAAAAATTATTTTAAAACTGAAAATAGATGACATTCACTCACCAACTTGAGGTAGAATGTTGATAGAATAAATGTGTCTAAAAGATTCCCTAAAGTAACATGTTTGTTATGTTATACAACTAATCTAGAAACTTCTAGGGGACAATTATAAATACCAGACTCCACACCTTGTGTAAGAGAACTTTTATTTTCAAATGAGAGAATACATTTTTCTCTACAAGCAGTAGGGTCATCTTTCAGCACACCAAACTTGATTATATCTTCAACATTAGGTTATGACTTGAAACTACACAAAAATGATTGATCAATGGAGTAGTAGAATGGATTGAAGCACCTAAAAATTTTGTCATCATGAACTTAATTTATTCACACGAATATTGTGACTCTACCCATAAAGGCGTACCATTGCACATCGAGAGAGAGAGAGAGAGAGAGAGAGAGAGAGAGAGAGAGAGAGAGAGAGAGAGAGAGAGAGCCTAATTGTTGACAAGCATATCAGCCTGCATTAGATGCATCCCAATGTACGACCCCCACAACATGGAAGGTAAACAATAGAGGCAACTGCACAGTTACAAGACTTAATTTTTTTCATGTCACTACTTTACGAATATCGCACCATGCACCAGATACTAAATTCTATGAATTCAAGCAGCCATTGTCCCGTAGATACAACCTCCATATGCTCGAAACAACACTAGTTCCAACAAACTGATAATTTCTCACTAATCCGCTGGATATTGCATTATTTTCCGAACCAAGTAATATAAAGGGGAACTGACATAAAATCCAGCATAATAGCATGTCCCCAAAATCAAAAGATGAAATTAATACACACATATATAATATGTACAAGCAAGAAACAGATGGGGGAGACATTTTCGGGGTTGCACCACTGAGAGAGGGTCATCAGATGTATTAGAGCTCACTGTAATTGCGCCATACAGCACGAAATTCCTCACGGAAGGTGTTCAAGCGTGCTTTCAGATTGGGCGTTCTAAAGCTAGCATGGAGCAACATCGCTGGAGAGATTAAGAGAGAATAATCAAACCCCCAAAGAAAAAATTAAAATCCGAGGAAGTAGTGGGAGTAACTAGACAGCACAATTACCAATTAGGCCAATGAGAAGTGCCAACAGAACAGTCAAGAGTCTACAGGAGGTGATCCACAATATGCAACTAGCTGAAATCAACAATGGGAACTGTCAATCATTTGGTTGTTTGTTGAATGATTATTTCAAGAAGTATATTAAATGATAATAATTTCTTCACATGGACCAGCTATATGCAAATGATGGCTGGGGTAATGATAATACCGGCAGAAAATATCAAGACGAATATCCACCGAGGTCGTCCACAAATATGGATAGCCCTTTTCACAGATGGCCTCCCACGAATAACAGGCCTGCATGTTATGGCTTAAGCAAGATTTCCCAACAAGGGGTACATTGCACCCGCACACTATTATGATTGATATGGCAAATTGGCAGACATACTCACACGACAGGTGGTCTCATCTTTGCAGCTAAGTGCGGAGAAATTTGTCTTACAGCCCTCGTTACCTTCTCATTAAAAGTAACTGCAAAGCTGTGTTTACAATATTTAGGAAGTAAATGAAATGAAAAAAATACGCTAGCTAGTCTAAAGGACAAAGACTTTGTCAACATTAACTAAATAATCACATTATTAAATGAATCAATGGCACTTAAGTACTAAGTACACAATATGCAATGCCCCAAAAGAGATTTGATCTTTCTCTAGAATTAAGAATACAGCTAATTACAGAAAAAGGGTAATGGATAGCCTACAAGGCTTCGAAAATACCGTAGTTAATGTATATCTCATTAAGTATGAATTTCAATCTAAAAAAAAGATGATCCAAAAGCTACTCTTATTCAGGTAGACAGTTACAATCCACTGGAGCAAGTCCTTGTTTATGTCATCGTCCAACTCAATTATTGAATTTTGATACTTCCAATACTCATTTTGAGACAATCCAATGATACAACTGAATAGGACACATATTCTTGCTCTCATATACTCTATATTGGTCCCAGGTTCCATCGATTCCAAAAGGCTCCTCCATAGTCCCACTTTACATTCATCCCTAATTTTTTCGAAATAATACACTTTATCATTTTAAAATTTTCAAAAAATAAGGAATCGTACTATAGTTCACTGTTTCCTGACGTGGTCCTGCACAATCCCAGTGGTGTAACTTTAAACAAAGGCCAATTGTAGTTAACGAGATGGGGAAGTAGAGGTACTGAAGATATTTGAATCCCTAAAAAAGCCCAGGTGACAAGTAGCACGATTGCATGATTTGGCAACGTGGGAAATGGATATATGTGAGGCTATGAAACTCTAGAAATGACTCATTTCAAAAGCATGGTCATGTATAGTAGGACTAAAATGGCTTGGCAGGAATATGCACCTGTTATGGCCAGAAAGTTTCATAAGCATGTGATTGGCATCTACATTTGAAATTCTCCCTCCTCTCATACAAAGTTTTCCAAATAAAACCTTCATGTGTAAAAACCAAATTGACTATTGTACTTCTCTTTCCTTCTGTCAAAATAATCACGCAAGAGGATGGAAATCGACCCAAAGTGCATACGGTCATTACTGCATAATTTGTAAAAAAGTATGTACGTGATATGCAGGGATTATGAAGTAATCTTTGATAAATAAAGGATCATGTTCAGAAGAATTCCTAGAGTGTGTCTGGAATAAGGTCCTCATTGTTCATAGATAAGGTGAATAAAGGGTTTATAAATGCTTCTTTGGGCGTCAACTACCATTAAATAAAAAAGAAAGCTTTAATTATAAATAAAATCAATGCATGCCTCGAAGAATACAAAGTAACACTTGAAATTTAAGCATCACGAAAGCCATCTTAAACCTACTTGTCATGCACAAAGGAACCCAAAAAGAAAAAAACAGTTTCCTAAGACTGAGATGGATCAGAAGATCTACCTATCATTCAGAAATGCAATGCTCAATCCAGTTAAAATGGCTGCAATAATAGCCAATGGCTTCCGAAGAAATCCAATACCTATGCATAGAAATATGGGAGCTATTAGCCAACAGGAGTAGGACTAATCGCGATGTTAAGTTGTTCACCTTTTTTAAGTCCCTTACTCACCAAGGATGAAGACAATCATAATGAAGTAGTTTGTCCGATAGCTGGAAACAAAAGGACAACAATTCAAGAACAAGGTCAATCTCTTTGAGCAGAGCAGTCTAAAACTGTAACAGGAAACGCCATAATCGGCACGTGAACAGGAATTTCTCCAGCAAAAGGGACACCGTACAAATTACAAAAAATTAAAGATTTCGTCCATCAAGGAGAATGGTTTTACTCAAAGGGTAACAAACCACTTGCGATATACGACATAAAAGACCTGGCAGTCGTTTCACGGGGAAAGCCAGAGCTTCGAGTTTATGAATAGGAATCGAGAATTCTTAGATGGCCCGAAAAGAGACGATCAAGATCAAATTAGGGTTCCAAAAAGAAGCAGTCAGCGATCGATCAGGACACCGATGGAGCCATACAGAGATGGAGATAGGCTACGGACCAGAGCCGGAAGAAATCTTACTAGTAGAGGTTACATTTCACTCGGCTGTCCCATTTGGCGAGAGATCTTGGGAAAGTGAACCGATGGAAGAACTCTGAGACAGGGCGAGGTGGTGACGACCAATCTACCTCCCGCAGTGCATCCACCAAGTCCTCCGCTGTCACGTTTCCCCAATCCATCCCCACAATTCACCTCTCCCTCGCCCGGTCCCAGTTCCACCGGCCGCGGAGATGACAATCTTTTCCCAACCTCGAACCAAGAAGATGTCAACGCTGCGGACGCGAACAGCAAGCAGATCGGAGCAAAACCCTAGGCTCCAGGCGTGCTTCGATTTCCGTCGAGCTACGCTGTCGGAAGCCAAAAGGAGGAGGAGACAAGATTATAAGATTCCCCCGCCTGAGGGGGAAGCCGTGATAACAGTTTCAATTTACCCCACTAATAAATAATTTATTTTTATTTAAACAATATTATTCTATGAATTTTGAAAAGAGCCCCTAATCTCTTGGGCCCTGTATTCTATCTGGGCCGTATAATGATCCAACCCTGAAGCACTTGGCCTATTTTCATTACGCCCACCTTCCTTAACAGGCTGACGGCTGTCTTAATCCCTCGGCCCAAATTGGAGAAGCTAAGTCGGATCGAGGCCCGACTCAGGGCTCACCAGGTCCACTGCCCCGAAAATTGGATCCGACAGCAGAGGGTACGTAGGCATTAGGGTTCCGGTTTTGTAGTCCGTTTCTGGCAATTCGGATATCGCGCTTCGAGGCCGAACTGAAACGCCACGTGGCAGGAGGTCGGCATCTTCACTATGCGCTGACGGGAGGCGCAGAGAGTGCGTCGGAGGGAGAACGCTACTACGGGACCGGGGCGGTGAGGTCCTCCCTCGTTCGTATACGGAATGGCGGCCATGGATTCCTCCCGGGATTTCGTCAAGGACGTGAAGCGTGTCGTCATTAAGGTTTGCTGAGGCGGCGTCAATTCGCATTCCTTCGTTGGATTCTCGCTTTAATTATTGTTTTCGAGGATTTAACTGTAGATCTCCGTTGTTTTCGACTTTTCCCTTTATGTGACATATTTGTGCTGTGTGGTTCGTGTCTGAGTCGATTGCTCATTCTCTTTTTCAGCGAGAAATTGATCATGTATCCTGTGTTAACGTCAGGCTTTCTCTCGTATTTTTTTGAGCAATTTTTAGTTCGCTCGACTTCACGGTAGACGCACCAAATCGTGTTATATCCGAGCTTTATGAGATCCGAACTCCTGCCTTTTACGTATAGCGATTTTACGTCTAGTGAAAGCTTCTCCAGAGAAGAAAGAAGGCTATTTGTTCTCATTACTGCGTCGTGTGACGCGGCGACGCGTGCCGTCTCAATGAACGGCAGGTTGGCAATCATCTTCAGAAAAAGAGGCTCTAACGTCAGCAAGCATAACATGAAACGAGTTTTATCGTGACATTTTTGCGTTTTTCTGCGGTAACCTCTAATGAAACCGTTTTTCTGCTTGTATATACTTCCTTTTTCGGCATTTGGATTTTCCTCGCTTCCTCTTTGGTAAAACGATAGGCTTTTCATTTGGATACATTGGCTTCTTATATTTTCATCTCTCTTTAATGGTATAAAGGTCGGAACAGCTGTTGTTACTAGATCAGATGGAAGATTGGCACTTGGAAGAATAGGGTGCCTTTGCGAGCAGGTTTGTGAAGCTACTGGACAGGATGCTGCCTCCAAGTCCATATATTTTTAGTTTCATATGTGTTGTGTAAAAATTTTAGGCTCATGATTATTGGCCAACAAAATGTTAATTTTCTGTAGATCAAAGAATTGAACTATCAAGGTTACGAGGTCATTCTGGTTACTTCAGGGGCTGTTGGAGTTGGCCGCCAAAGGCTGAGATATAGAAGATTAGTTAACAGCAGGTTAGTTATATATCATTATATCATTTATTTCTCTGTTCCTATCCAACATATTTCTTTATCGGATGCTTTGATGGACTAAGCATAATTGTATAAATATAGCAGGCGAGGATATGCTGATTACAGACAGGTGTATGCTATACTACATCATCAGAATAAGAGAACACGATTATGTGCATTGAAATTGGAATATTCTATAGAGATTTTTAAAAAGAGAAAATTTATTTTTTAACCTGGAACACAGGGAGGGAAGCAGCGTTATGATGCTCTTGAGCTTTTCTCTTATTTTTTTGAGTTTTGTTGCAGCTTGAAAACTGCGGTTAAGATTCCTCTTGTTCCTGACACCTCATTCATTTGTTCTAATTTGCATTTTCCCCCTTTCTTGTCTTCCTCTCGTTTGCTCCCTTCATCTTTTTTTCATCATCTCTGTTTGCTATTACTAGCTGGGTTTGCAGCCAAAGGCTGTCTCCATGTGATGCCATTATGATGGAAACAGCACAAATGTGATTCGATATCAACGTGACAGGTCAAATTGGTGGTCTTTCAAGAAAGTTATGTTTTTTATTTTGTTTGTCTTTATGGTAGCACCATCATCATATATTCAATTATTTAGAATTAAGTTGTATATAGCTTTTTTTTTCATGGTATAAATCTTACTTATGTCGCAGTCAGGATGTTGACGAATATAAGTTGTCTTTATTGACTCCTTTCAGATTATTGAACTGATAAAAACTATGCAGTTGGTGAACTTTCCTTTGAATAGACATTTTTAGAAATTTTAAAAACGATTGTAACGTTTGAGGAAAGTTGGTTGATAAAAAAGCACAGCTTACAGCAGGAAATGATCAGTATATGCTAGCTGCTTGATTCTGTGTTGATAATCTGTGAAAGCAAATTGAAACACAGCCTCACCTTGCAAGCGGACAAGCCTAAAATATGCTATAGCATAAGGCATCCTAGCACTTAGCTGTTAGTTATGTGTAACCGACTACAGTAATTTTGAGCATTCTTTACGAGGCCCTGCTCCATTTTAACCGAAGAATCCAGAAGGAAACTTATTTCAGGCATGGAAAAACTTTGGATGTCTCCAGAGAAGATATGGTGATACTAGACTTCTACTATTTAGTATTCTCCAACCTCTTCCTTTTGCAGCTTTGCTGATCTTCAGAAACCACAAGTAGACCTTGATGGGAAAGCATGTGCAGCTGTTGGACAAAGTGGCCTCATGGCACTTTATGATGCCTTGTTTAGTCAGGTGAAGACTCCTGCTTTATTTTGCTTTACTTTATAACTTGGATCGCTCATATTGTTTTATTGATTCTTAATTCTCGTGAACTTCGTCAGTGCATTCCTAATTCTTTCTATTTCAGTGTCTAGAAGTTAACGTGTTTCTCATAATTCTCAATTCTTATGGTGTGATGCACTATTGTGACAGCTGGATGTGGCATCGTCGCAGCTTCTTGTTACTGACAAGGACTTTGAAGATACAAATTTCAGAATGCAGCTTTCTGAGACAGTGAATTCGTTGCTAGATCTGAAGGTTATACCTATTTTCAATGAAAATGATGCAATCAGTACCAGACGAGCTCCATATGAGGTATATTGTTTGAGTACAATGTTAAGCCATGAATTGCCACCAAGAGAGAGCGCACGTATTTATCTTGGGCATAAATGTCTAAATTAACAAGAGCAAAAGATGTTTAAAATTTTCATTAGGCTGACAAAGAAAACATGATCCTAAAAGGATAGGAGTAAGCTCTGTTTTCCCCGATTGATCAAAAACTTTCCTCGTATTTTGTCATCGTGGAATGATTATCCTTGGTTCATTCATTTTTTGGTGTTCGATGATAACTCAATTTATGTCAAGAATAGTGATGATACGACTGATTTAGGGATATCAACTGGATCCAGTTTACGATCACAATTTGTTTCCAGATTGAGGAACTTCAGGATGAATAAAAGATGGAAAATGAATAAAATAAGAAACTGAGAAAACAGCATGTCGGGTGGCTGGATCACCAATTTTAATTGAAATTGGTTCAATCTTGAAGTATTTATGTTCACAGTGGTTTCACAGTTATATTCCTCGTGTTGGAGATTTTTTTTCAGATTTTGCATGAATTTGATTAAAAGTGTGACAACATGCATCAGGATTTCTTTTGGTACATAATAATCTGAGGTTGTCTCTTTGTGCAGGATTCATCAGGTATATTCTGGGATAATGACAGCTTGGCTGGTCTATTAGCTTTGGAATTAAAAGCAGATTTGCTTGTTCTATTGAGTGATGTGGAAGGACTTTACAGCGGTCCTCCCAGTGAGCCCGGTTCAAAGATCATTCACACTTACATAAAGGAAGTGCATCAAGCAAAGATTACTTTTGGGAGCAAGTCTCGTGTAGGAAGAGGGGGTATGACTGCTAAGGTGAAAGCTGCTGTTTGTGCTGCTTCTGCCGGCATACCAGTTGTTATCTCTAGGTTTGTTTTTCTGCCTTGACTTGACATGTCCTCTCTCTCTCTCTCTTTCTCTCTCTCCCTCTCTCTCAGAGTAGAGAGGAGGAGCATTAGTGGACTCGCGTTTACTTTTGTGCTGTAGCTTGTGAACAGATGAACTTTCGTGATTTTTCTTCTTGCCACTATTGGTGATATACTATTTTTGTTCTCATAATTCGTGAGCTTTCCACGATACCATGCTGTCCGTCCGTGATGGAAACAATTTATCTGTTCCTTTAATCCCTGGATTGATTGATTCATTCTGGTACGTGTTAGAGATACTGTGCGTATCTGGTCATTTAGTGTGCGAGCTGGGAACCTGCTGGGTTGGTGCGCAGTGTGAATAACAGTTTATTATGTACTGAGAAATTTCTGAGGCACCCCCTTAGATTCGGGTCCCAGAATGTTGGCTGTTGTGTGAAAGAAAATGGGGCGAAGAAGTTTGAAGATATAAAGGAGAGACAGAAAAGGGAACTTGTTGCTGCTCACATGGTTTCTCTTGCAAATACAGAAGTTTAGACAGTGAAGCAGCAGATGGTAGACCCACGTGCCATCAGAAGTGCAGCACCCAAAAGGAAACAATTTTCTCATCTTGAGTGATGGTTGGGGCATGCGGCTATAAAAATGGTACTCATCATTGTACAAAATCAACTACAGGGCAGAGGTAACGATTGCTGAGCATGGCAACAGAATCAGCAGTCGCATTCACCTTCCCTCCTGTTTATATTTCCTACAACCACGCTTCATTTTGCATACCTATGGGCCGAAGAGGAATCTATGAAAGCAGCAAATGGGCGACGAATTTGTCTCAGAACATTTGAGTCAATCTTGAGCAGGAGCAGAATACTACTGATTTTAGCAGAGGCCTCTTTAAAACCCAGGCTCCTAAAAAGTTTTCTAAAATATTCGAAATCAGAATCAATTTGTGAATCAGGCTGGACCGATCCTAGGAATTTCCTATCTTTTAGGACATTGCCCAGAATCTTCAGAGATCACTTGTTTCTGTTTGCTTTTCCAATTTGAAGTGATCGTGGCAGATTTGGTGTGTGCAGATCATAAAATTGGTTAAACTCGGGTAATCACGATTTAGTTGGCTGAATTCAGATTTCCTGCTTGTAACCAGATTAGGAATTTTTTATCTTAATCCAAAGTAAGGCTAATGGATGCTTTGATACATACTAGGATATAATTATGTTCCAATGAAAAGATTCGATATCATGCTGCCCTGTGAGTGCACTTTTTCTCGTAGTTTTGATCCCAATGTGGCATATCTATCTGGTTGATTGTGAATTTAATCCGTCCTTATTGTACATCCTGCTTTGGAGGAATTGGGTAAGATTGTGAATTATAAATAGGATTCATTTTTGGTTTCATACTCAGAAGAGATGTACTTGTCTGCCTGACAAAGACTGATTCATCTGTGAATCATTATTGAAGCGGTTATGCTAGTGATGGCATCTTAAAAGTACTCAAGGGAGAAAGAGTTGGTACTCTCTTTCATCAGCACGCAGAAAAGTTGGTTTCCCTGAAAGAAATTGGTGCACGTGACATGGCAGTTTCAGCTCGAGAATGTTCTAGGCGCTTTCAGGTGATTATAAATCTTTTTTTTCGTGATTTTTTTCTGCATATTTCGCTCCTTGTTACCCTCAAGGAGGACACCCAGGGGACATGTTTGCATGCTTCGCACCTTGTGAATCATTTGTCCATATTAACGTCACCATTTGGTCTGAAATCTATTATTTTTTTCCTGGTACCCTTTTAGTTGAGAACTCTATCATATTTTTACAGAACTTATCCTCAGAAGAACGTAAAAAAATTTTGCTTGATGTTGCTGATGCACTTGAGGCAAATGAAAAGTTGATCAGAACGGAGAACGAAGCTGATGTTGCTGCTGCAAAGCTGGCTGGATATGAAAAATCGTTGGTTTCTCGACTGACTTTAAAGCCAGGAAAGGCAAGTGGACATTCAGTAAATCATGATTTTACCAAATTATTTATTGGGTAAAAATTTATCACTCCGAATATTTTATACTATTTATATTATATCAGTAAGTATATCTGTCGCGGTGCTAATATGTATTTTCAATTTTACTTTCTCCTTGGTGGTTCTCTCAAAGCGTAAAGTTCTTAATTCACAGATATCAAGCCTAGCAAACTCTATTCGTGTGCTCGCAGACATGGAAGAACCAATAGGACAAGTCCTGAAACGAACAGAGGTAAGAATACGGGATGCAAGATTGGAATTTGAATTCTTCTTTTTACGGAGGGTTAGAAGGACGTGGAAAATCAGCATTATTCTCCAGCTACGAATGGATAGATATTAATGGCCTATATGCGTAGACCTTTTGACGTTTTATCCAGTGCCACCTCGAAGATTTGATGTGCAATATGCTTCCAGCTTGCTGATGGACTGGTATTGGAGAAAACAGCATGTCCCCTGGGTGTCCTCCTGATTGTTTTTGAGTCTCGCCCTGATGCCCTTGTTCAGGTAAAGTATTCGAACGTGAAATAGAACTTCGTGATAGGGACCAAATTCATCTTTAATTTCTTATCTTATCTTGAACTGTAGTCATTTGACTCGTTGCACAACCTTGGTCGAACTCACATATTACTGACTGTGCCTCAGGCTTTTGTTTTTTTTTTCATTTTTGATTCTGTGCCTTTTGTCTGATCTCATGAAATATTCTGTTGATTGAGACGTTTAGTTTCCCTGGAATGAAACAGATTGCCTCATTAGCGCTCCGTAGTGGCAACGGACTTCTTCTAAAGGGTGGAAAAGAAGCAGCGAGGTCTAATGCTGTCTTGCATAAGGTTCAGTTTCCTGAAGCCCATCCCTCATCTTATTCTAGGAAGAATTTACTCACCTTCCTTATGTCTCTCATCTTTCTTCTGATGATGTAATAGTCTATATTTTGAAATGATGTACATATGTATTTCAAACAGGTGATCACTGGAGCCATCCCACAGGCCGTTGGTGAAAAGCTTATTGCACTCGTTACCTCAAGAGATGAGATTCCTGATCTGCTGAAGGTGAAGAGTTGATCTGAATACTTACTGTTTATTTGGCAATTCATTATCTATTGAACATTATTCTTATCTTATTCTATATTCTTCTTCAGCTTGATGATGTGATAGATCTTGTGATCCCAAGAGGAAGCAATAAACTTGTTTCTCAGATCAAGGAAGCTACCAAGATTCCTGTCCTTGGCCACGCTGGTAAGATGCAATGTTTTTTTCTTATTTATCTTTTAATGATATGTTATTGAAACTCGTACATCATTCTTATAATCTTATGGTTCACATGCGTGAGTGTTGTCCAGATGGTATTTGCCATGTTTATGTTGATAAATCTGCTGATATTGAAATGGCGAGGAAAATCATCTTGGATGCAAAGACAGATTATCCAGCCGCTTGTAATGCTATGGTATCTTCTGATTCTTTTATTCTTGATTAAATACCTTTTTTTTTCTGGTGACATTTCTTTTCTACTATTGTGGCTGATTGCTACATAGTCTAATGGCCGATAGTATAAGTTTCACTAGTGGCATAGCAACACACTTGACCTTTGGATGATTCTATCCGCAGGAAACACTTCTTGTACACCAGGATCTTGTAAAGGGTGGACAGATTAATGACCTTGTTATGGCGTTGAGACTTGAAGGTACGATTTTCAACTTAGATCGCATTAATGTCGTTTATAGTCTCGCTTCTGTTGATTTAAAGGCAGAAATCTCTACGAATCGACTGATCGTAAAATTTTCGCACACATGTGTCGATATTGTATTGAAAAAAGTCTTGGTACTGCATAAGCGGACAGTTTTTCAATATTCAAAGCCACAAGTTGTTTCATCACGTCACCATAATCTGCATTCAATTGGCGGGCCTCGTGTTGTTGTGTTGGAAGCTACTTGATGCGGAGAGGATCTCAATATGAGGCATTATAACTGTCTCGTAATATAGAAAAGTAATAGATGGTACAACGTGCTTTAACATCTGGATTGGGACAGGTTTATCTCTTCCCCTCAAGTAAATTGGACTACCTAACAGAAGAAAAGGATTTTAAAACTCTAAATGAGTAAGCTAGTGAAACTCCATAAAGGGGACTCGATCTATGTTTATTACCTATGTGATTGTGAAATAAATGTGATAGGGATGATGCTGAAAAATTCAATAATTTGGAACTAAAATCCCTATATTTGGGCATCACTCGACAGACCTGCTTCCGTTTTCATTCCAGTTTAATTATAAATAATATAATAAATAAATAAATCTTACTTGGGGGATTTCCTTTCAATCCACGTCATCCTCAGGTTCTTCTCGTTTGTGAGCACAGTAGCTTTTCAAAACGCCAGCGAAGTTGAAAATCGTTACAATTCTCATTGATTCCTTAAAAAAATCATTTCTCCGTGCGCAATCATTTTGGGTATCTTTCTTACATCTTTTCTTGTTTCTTCCGTTGTCATGAAAATATATCTTCGCTTCAGGAGTTACCCTCTATGGAGGACCCAGAGCTAGTGCTGAACTAGACATCCCTCAGGCTGGTTCTTTTCATCACGAATACAATACAATGGCCTGTACAATTGAGATAGTGGACGACGTCGTTGCTGCTATCAACCACATACATAGCCATGGAAGGTATTCTTTTCCAACTCTTTGTGCAAATATTATGACATCTCGAGGAAATTGTAAAATCCATAGCGGCGCAATGTGAGGTGGAAGCGGGTCTGTAATCTAACTGCCACCTTGTGTTGCAGTGCCCACACTGATTGCGTAGTTGCCGAGGATGAGGAAGTTGCAGAGTCGTTCCTGAGAGGGGTTGACAGGTTTGCTGGTCCCCCCCTTTTCTTCTGTCTTTTTTACTGAAGTTTTAAAATCATCATTTATTAATTTCCTCGCTGACTTTCATGTATCCGGATACCTGTCGTCTTCATGATTTTTTATTTTCTTCGATGATGCAATCAAATTAAGCCTAAAAAAAATCGTGGAAATTGTAGTAAATAGGTTCTGAATCAGAACAGCCTGAACCATCTAGAAGTCCGGATCCTGCCCAGATTAGTCTGCCAATTATATGATCATATTGGCTCGATGGATTTGATATTATATTTATTTTTTTAATGTTATAAGAGCCATGACTGTGCTCTGTTTTTCCTGCAGTGCGGCTGTATTTCACAATGCAAGCACCCGCTTTTGTGATGGAGCTCGTTTTGGGCTTGGCGCAGAGGTCAGTTGAGCTATCTTGAGCTTTCTTAGCTCTGAATTGAAATCTCCGATTGCCATTTGTATTTATTTATTTATTTATCTACTTTAATTCTTGAGAAGGTCGGTATAAGTACAGGCAGAATCCATGCCAGAGGCCCTGTTGGAGTGGAGGGGCTCTTGACGACGCGATGGTAAGTAACCCATGTCAAGCTTCTAATCCGTTGCAATACTCGTAATCGGCTGTTGATTTCTCCATCTGGCGAAATGCAATCCAGGATCTTGAGAGGCCATGGCCAGGCGGTGGACGGCGATAAAGGGGTTCTTTATACCCACAAGAATCTTCTCTAGGGGTACGTAGCACTTCTCTCTCTCTCTCTCTCTCTCTGTCATCCTTCCTGATTGCCCTCGCTTCGTCTGAAACTCAGAGGAGCCGCTCAGCTGTCGCGTGGAAGAAGAAAGCCTGCCGGGTACGCTCTTCTCTCTCTTTCAGTGCTCATCTTCAGGTCCCCTCCAACCGTAGGAATCCCCCGGCATGGACGCCCGTCTTCATCTCCCAATAAACCACCCGCCCTGGATGGATATTTATGCCCGGTTGTGATCTCTGTGTGACCATTTTTGAATGGCAGACTGCAGAGATTTTATTTATGAACGTTGACGATCATAGTAGCTAACCAGGATAAATTACCGTTTAAAATCATAGCTTAACGCGATAATAACATACCGGAGGAGGAGGAGGAGGCGTGTCTCTTTGGGCTGATGGGTCGTCATCATCGACCCAAGAAGCCCCCCTATGGGCCGTCTGTTGGGCCCGAGTAGTGTGGGAGCTCAGAAGTGGGCTCCTTTATGGGGTCCAAAAGCCGGTAATTGGATACCCCGTTCAGTCATTTGCGTCGTACCTTTCTGTGCAATAAGACAAGGTGTGCAAGTTCTACTCTCTCTCTCTCTCTCTCTCTCTCTCTCTCATCCTTGTCGTGCAGCGTTTCATCGTGCGCAGTGGGTGGGTTTTCTTACTAAAAATAAGTTATTTTGTGGGTAGCAAATTATACGTAGCGAGGTATCCTCACGACGTGGCCGACCTTTTTAATGAGTAGGGATTCCTCTCCTGGTCAATTTATATGTCGCATCAAAGTACTTTGAAGAGCCATCTCTCTAGGCGAATAATAGCCGCGTTGACTATTTCACGTATTTCCTCAGATTAAGAGCCTTTTCCTTGACCAGTAAATTGAAGTGTTTTTCCCCCCCTTCAAATTAAAAATACTAAAAATAGATTAAAATGGATTTATCTGGGGAAACTATATCATGATAATCAGTTGTTAATCCCCGCACAAATCTCTTTATATATATATATATATAAATATTCAAAAGGACTTATCTCTCAAAAAAGTATGCATTTTTTTGGAATAGAAATATAACCCGAAAATAGTGAAATTCGTGCTCATGTTTGCATCATATTTGTATGAAAACTGCAGCCTGAAAAAGAGCGTTTTTTAATATATTTAATATATTTAATATATTTTTTCAGACTGTGTGGGTAGTACAGCACATAACAGATCGACTGTTATCCCACACTCCCGTGGCAGGCAGCTGCGCCGTCAATCCCGCCGCCAACCGTCGCCCGTCCCTGCTCGACGGGGAAGCTCCTCCCTCTCCCCCGGCTTCTTCCCTGGCCCCCGGGCGTCCTTCCGGACATGGCCGAAGGTGCGTGGTTCCCTCCCCTTCCTCTCGTCTCTTGTTCGGAGCCTTCCTGTATCTCCCCACATCCCCTGTTTTCGTGCGAAGTAGATGCCGGAGCTCGGGCCGCGGAGGAGAGGGGACGGCAAGCTTCCCCTTACGAGGAGGCGTTGGCCTGCTTGTCCTCCCTCATCACCCGGCGCACCCGGGCCGACGGCGCCAACAAAGGGGATCATTTTGATTTGCTTTTCGACTACATCAAGGTTTAATTTTGCCTTCCGCTTCTTCTTCTTCTTCTTCTTCTTCTTCTCCCAGATTGGTGTCGGTAGATTTCATTTTGAATTCGTCGGGTGCTCGACGATGTAGATTCTAGAATTGGAAGGCCCGATTTCTCAGCTGCGAGTCATCCATGTCGCTGGAACAAAAGGGAAGGTAACAGCAGACTCGCCGAGTGAATTGTTTCCTCTCTGGATCTCCGTTCCCTGCGCTGGGCTGATGAACGGGGTATCTGCCGACCTAGGGTTCGACGTGCACGTTCTCCGAGTCCATTCTTCGCTGCTGCGGCTTTCGCACCGGGCTCTTCACGTCTCCTCACCTGATCGACGTGCGCGAGAGGTTCCGACTGGACGGGTGAGCTCCTAGAACACAAGCTAACGTCGATCTCATTGCTGTGCTCTCGGCGGCGTGGCCGGTTCCTCGGAATTAGCCCTTCCCAATTGCCTAAATGCTGGTCGGATTCCATAGATGCGATATCTCCGAGGAGAAGTTTTTGGAGTACTTCTGGTGGTGCTGGCGCAGACTGCAGGTGGGCAAACACCATTCACACCGTTTCCAGTTTCCGAGGATTTCTGCCGGCTTACATCGTCTGATACGGCGGTCTCTTCTCCTCTCCGAGGAGCGACCTCGCCGTCCTCTTCAATGATTACCGATCTTCTTGCCTCCACGATAATGCCTGCTCGCTATATTCTTTCTCCCTCTTTCATGATTCTACCAGCTGGTTCGCAGGAGAAAACCAACGAAGATGTTCCCATGCCCTCCTATTTCCGGTTCCTTGCCCTGCTTGCGTTCAAGATATTCGCCGCTGAGAAGGTCCGTTCTACAGCCATTTTTCTCTGGCCCCTTTGTTGAGAATATGGTTTCCATACAGTTGTCATAGCACCCATCATCATTATCTATCAGAAAGTCGTCGTTTTTTGTCAACAGCCGTGGAGCAAGGTCGTGTTTCTTTCTACTTCCCCGCATGGTTTCTACTGGACCTGTAGTCACAGTGGTTCAGTTCTCGTGATGTCTCGCAATTTCCTGAATGAGTTGAGACGACGTGCAGGAGGTGGAAGAAAGAACAAACCGACCTCTTATGATGCTGCTAATCAGCTCAGTGGATGACAATCAGAAACGCACACCAAGATATGAAAAGAGAGAGAGAGAGAGAGAGAGAGAGAGAGAGCGATCTTGGGTAACTTTGAAATCATGTCTCAACAGTTTCAGTAGATGAATGAAGTCTAGACAAGCTGTTTTGCGACAGTGTTTTGCAAACTTGCCGTTCTTCAAGGCTCCCCAGCTCCAGATATCCTCTGTAGGAGACTTAGAATCTTTATCAGGTCAATATCTTGCCTTCTGTTGGGCAAGATATTGCAGAGAACAGGTTAAGTGATCAAAAAAATGTTTTCTTTTCTTGTCACCACCTCCTTTATCACAACCCTTCATTGAGTTCCACATTAGATCAGACGATTCAGACTCAAGTCTGGGTAAACGTCGACACAACGAGGGTTGACTTGTCTGGCTCGTCGGATCTTTGTTGGAGACTTTGACCTTGCTACTTTAGCACCAACTATGGAAGGGTGGGTCTCCTCTGCGTGGGGATGTGGAAGATGTTCAAGCCAGTGAATAATCTCAGCGATTAGTAGTTCCTCCTCCCAGGAGATTAATTGATGACAGTGATGTGAATAATGTGTTCTAAACGTATGCTGTTTATTAGTCTGAGGAGAATTTTTGAGTTATGAAACAGAAATGCTTCTCTAAAAAAATGAAGGATTCGGGAATGAGCCCCCTCACCTGATCTACACTTTCTCCATGAAGGTAGATGTGGCAATTCTAGAAGTCGGCCTGGGCGGAAAGTTCGACGCAACTAATGTGGTGCGTGAGTCATCGATTCGTCGCCGTTCAATATCTTCTCTTTATCCAATTGGGCTCTGTTGAAAACAAGATCACGAGCATCTGGTTTCTCCTTCTCATGCCGACTTTTTGAATCGAGTGGGCCCGGGGTTGACTATCGGTACTTGTTCTTCAGGTGCAGGCACCTGTTGTCTGCGGAATTTCTTCTCTGGGCTATGACCACATGGAAATTCTTGGTAATTTATCTGGCACCAAGTCTCTGCTTTCTTCCTAATCACCCCTACTATCTATCTATCTATCTATCTATCTATCAGGCATATGAAAAATCTGGGTTTTTCGGATCTATTTCTGGATGGACTGAGATATCTAGCCTCGAGTGGTTTTCCTCATCACATGCTGCAGCTGTTTTCTCTTCGGCAACAGTTATTTGACAATGTCTGGTTCATCCTTTGCCGGGCTGGACAGGAAACACGCTCAGAGAAATCGCCGGGGAGAAGGCCGGCATCCTCAAGGTTTTCCTCTGCAGTGAACTCTCAGAGAACAGCTCTCTGGACCGTGTTTCAGAACCTCTATGCCATCTCAATTTCTCCTTTCATTTCATCACAGCATGGCGTTCCGGCCTTCACTGTCCCTCAGCCCGAAGAAGCAATGGCCGCCCTCAAGGAGAAGGCCTCCCAGCTGGGAGTAAGTTCCTTGGCTCCCAGGCTAATACGTAGACATTTACTTCTGCTCTGAAACCGTGCACCTGATAGATCCCTCTGGAGGTGGCGCCGCCGCTGGATACATGGTCACTAAAGGGCCAGAAGCTTGGGCTCCAAGGGGAGCATCAATATGCAAATGCGGGCCTTGCGGTCGTCTTGTGTCGCACCTGGCTCCAAAGGACTGGAAATATGGGGGAGGCCCTTCTTCCATGTGGCGTGAGTATCCTTCTGAAGAAATTTCTCCTTCTCTATGCTATACAGAGAAGATGATCCTCTGTTTTCCATTTGGCGCAGGCCGATCTACCCGAGCAGTTCATCAGAGGGCTGGCGACAAGCCAGATGCAGGGCCGCGCCCAAGTCGTCGTTGACCCGGTCGTCAGCCATCAGGGTCCAAGGAATTCTGGTTTCAGGCCTCTGGTTTTCTATTTGGACGGTGCTCACAGCCCAGAGAGCATGGAAATGTGCGCGAAATGGTTTTCTTCCATCATCAAGGAAGACTCCCAGGAGGAGGGCCCGGGGGAAGGGAGGTTGGACGATAATGCCAATGCCCAGCAGGTGACAGATTGCTTTTCTTCTTTCTTTCTTCTTTGTGTGTGTGTGTGTGTTCTTGTAGGTGATGCTAAAACCAGACGAACTGCAGATCCTTTTGTTTAATTGCATGCCTCAGAGAGACCCTCGGTTGCTTCTCCCGCGCTTGCTGAATACCTGCTCTAATCATGGTAATCGATGCCTCCTTTTGTTCTGAAGATGCCGATTCTGCCATGGGTTGCTGCATAATCCGCCCTCCTTGCGATTGGATTCCAGGGGTCCACTTCCACAAGGCCATCTTTGTCCCCAGCCAGTCAGCATTCAACCAGGTGGGCTCCCACTCGCCGCCGGCGGACAGTCCTCAGGTTGATCTCTCATGGCAGAGGACACTCCAGAGAGCGTGGGAGAGCCTCCATGGCGGAGACAGAGGTATCCTCCTGCTTCGCGCTGAAAGTCAAAAGGGTTTTGATCCGGGATGCTTGAATTTCACAAACCAAGAAAAAAAATATGAATAGGCATCGATCGGTATGCTCAGGGGGAGCCTTGTTCTGTCTCAATGTGATTCCAGATTCGGTCAACGAGGCCAAGGAAGATGCCCGGCCGGATGCCGCGGAGTACACGAGGAGCTGCGTATTTCCTTCTCTCCCTCTGGCTATCAAGTGGCTGAGAGACGGCTCCCAGCAGAATCAGATCGTTCGTTTCCAGGTATGCAGAAAAAGACAAGTTTTTTTTGGCTGCGGCCTTCCTTCCGGACCTCTGCCCGTTGACCCGCGGGTTTTGTTGGCTTCCTCGCCGTTTAGGTGCTGGTGACCGGGTCCCTGCATCTGGTGGGCGATGTGCTGAGATTGCTGAAGAGGTGAGCGTCCCTCTTAGCCCGTGTGGAAAGCTCTCATTTTTTCTGCCACGTCGTCCCTCTCCGCGTTGACTTGTTCTTCACTTGCCCTCGAAATGTCAGCATTGTCCGTTTTTCTTCCCCCTCACGTCGTTACTTTCCGAAATCCCGCCTAAGGAACTTCATCTCCAATAAAAGTCTTTAAAAATGCGTGAGACTCTCTCTCTCTCTCTCTCTCTCTCTCTCCGAGTGCGGGCTCAGCTCCCCGCGTCCAGACCCCCGGACGGCGTCAACGCTTTCCTTCTCTCGGGGATTGGACGGTCAGGATTTTCTTGTGGGCCCCACCGCAGCCATCGGAATAAATCCCAACGGTCGGCCCGGGAAACGGGGCCGGGCCACCCAAAAGCATCTCTAGTTCAGGCCACTCGGGAACTGGTCCTAGAGCCCGGGGGCGGGCCTAAATGGATGGGGCCCGGGCATAAAAAGGGCCCACTAGGAACCTGATTTCTGGGCTTTTGGACATAAAAGGTCCAGACCGGCATCGAGCCCGGACCCCCGGTAACGAGAATATCATTTTACTTTAATTTTAAAAACTAATTTATTATTCTTAAAAGCTAATTAGTAAAAGAACCTGGCTCCCGTCATGGGGGAGCGGGTCCTTCTCTCGCACGTGCGGTGTTTTTAAAAAAAGTAAAAAACAACAGGAAGGTGGGTTGGAGGGGGGATTTTCTCGCATGACGCGATAAATCCCCCGGGTAATCGCGATAAATTGAAAGGGACAAGCGTGGGTATGTAGGGAAACAGCTTGCGTTATCCGAGGGGCTACGGTGACATGGAATGAAACGCAACTACTATCCTATCGTCCGCCGCGGTAGATCTGATAGCGCCTCCTCCTCGCCGCCGCTCCGCCACCGCTCCGCCGCTGTTGGACTGTTCCCCCCGGATTCTTCCCCCCCGAGGGCTCTTCATCCCGTGTTTCGGGCGCTGCGAGGTTTTCTAGGGCTCGGGAGAGGCACAGCAGGGCGGCGTCGCGGTAGTTGCTTCCGCTCCGGTGGCGATGGCGGCTTTCGGCGGCGGCGGCGCCGGGAGGGGAGGGGTCGGCGGGACGAGGGTCGTCGGGGACTACATATTCGGGCGGATGATAGGGCGGGGATCGTTCTCTGACGTGTGGCTCGCGCGGCACCGCGTTCACGGGACGGAGGTGGCGGTGAAGGAGATTCCCATGGAGAGGCTGAGCAAGAAGCTCCAGGAGAGCCTCCTATCCGAGATCGTCATACTGAAGAAGATCGAGCATCCTAACATCATTGCACTATACGACATCATCGAGGTGACCATCCGTTTCTTCTCGCAGATCATTTTCTCTCGTTTGGGGATTTTCGTGTCGAGACGTAGCCGGTCGCTCTTCCTACCACGCATCCTCTTTAGTTTTAATGCCGGTGAAAAATTAGCCGCCATGAGGTCTCCCTCGTCACATCGGCTGAGCAAAAATTTCCGGTGCAATGCAACTTGCGATGCGAAATTTCAATCAGCCGACCGACCGATGCCTCTCCCCGTGCAATTTTTAGGGGGAAATATAAATAAGACGGTATACAGCCGTCAACGTGAATATCTGTTCCTCATCCCTATCTGCCCATCGCCGTGGCCTTCCTCTCGCCGTGTACTGCTTTACGGACATCGTTGGGTATTTAGAGCCATCTCAGGTCGTGCATGGGAGAACATAAGTCACCAAGTTCCTGTTCATGGCTGGAAACTTGGAAGATTCCTTCACTGGGCAGCTTCTCTGCCGGCTGGTGATGAATATCAGAATTGCTTTCTACGTGTAAATGTTCCATCAATTTGAGATCAGTGTGCAGAATTGCATGCCCGAGGATCAAGGCAACCAGGAAAGAAAATAAAAAAAATGAAGGCACTTACTCGAACTGTTCAAGAACACTTACTGTTCAAGAACACTTACTCGAACTGTGTCCCAACATCAGACCCACACTATTTGGGTTACCTTTCCAGCTGCTTAGTTTTGATAACTTTGCAAAATGCAATGTACGAGAGATTTTGAGAGTGGAAAGTCTTAGTTGAGCGGTATCTCAAGGTCAGCCAGGCCCAGCCCATCTTGAACTGGTTTCTGTCTGCATCACTTCGATCTGTTCATGCTGGGATCCTTTTGGCGACTGCCGTACTAACTAACTCAGAGACCACCCAGAATGCTTGTCGATGAATGTTGACCTGCAGCTCTTGGTTTGGGCCTCGGTTGATAAACCAACTCACATGGTCGAGACCGTAATTCATGCTGACAAAATGATCTTACAGAAGATATGCGATTTGGCTTTGAGGGTCAGGATCTCTGAGATGAAGTTGGCAAGAATCTACCCTCACCATTTTCATCACTATTTTCATGCCCTATTTTCGTCACTATTTTCATGCTCAACTACGCTGCATAGAGACTTATGTGTAATGTTCTTTCCAGTGTCCAAAAACGATATATATTGTTTTGGAGTACTGCCGAGGTGGTGATCTATCCATGTACATTCAGCGCCACGGAAGAGTTCCAGAAGCAACAGCAAAATACTTCATGCAACAATTAGGTATGATAGAAGACAATTTAATTCGATGTGCTATGTTTTTCATTTCTCTCATCTGTACATTACCTCTTTCGTAGACTAGGAAACGTCTTCTCATAGCTTACTACTAAAAAGCTTTGTTTCCCTTTCAGCCAATGGTTTGCAGGTCCTTCACAGACACAATCTTATCCACCGGGATCTAAAACCACAGGTGTGGGCAGTTCACACATCTCCTCCTTTAGCATGGCACAGGCTGCAAAGTTTACCTCTTTCAGAATTATATTTGACGTATGTGCTAGATGCTTTCTTGCATTAAATCAATATGCCCATCTCTGTGAAAACGCTTCTCGTTGTGATAGATAGCATGAGTGGTGTACTTCTCATTGTTCCCTTGAATTATGCAGTATACTTGGGAAGCAAATCCCCCACATTTTCAGTATTTGAGCTGTGGTGCCAAGTTATTTTCTCCCGAATATTTCTTTCTAAAATGCCATTCAAATGTTAAACTCTTGTTTTGTCTTTTTCTGCATATTAATCTCTTTAACAAATACTATGAACTCGGGTCTACGGTAGCCCGTAGCTTTGCCCTTTAAAGCACTGGCCTGACCAAACTATAGTTGATGTTTTGCACAGTTTCGGTCCGTTTCTGCTCTTTATCAGACCATGGAATTCATCTTTTCTTTGATGGCCGTGAAATGTGATGTCCCAGTGTTTGACATGCACTCACGCGAAGTTCATATTTGCTGGTTTTCTCTTACTGTCCAGCTTAGTTACCTGTGAAATGATATAAAAATGGAATATGCGCCTGCCCATGTCATTGTTATCTCGTGCTCATTGCCTTCTTCTTTTGAACAGAATCTTCTGCTGTCCTCGAATGATGTCAACGCTACGCTGAAGATTGCTGACTTTGGTTTTGCAAGGTGAAGTGCTTCTGTCAAAAGAGTCAATTATTCTGTATGTTACAGGTGACCAGTCGATTGTTTTTAGTTCCTACATGTTGCTCTACCTGTCGAATGAATCCCCTGGTCTGTGCACAACGGTTTCAACCTCACTCTGTTCGATTTATCTTCTGAGACCTTCTTATGTGCAAAACATATATATATATCTATATCGTGCGCAGAACTTGGAGGGTTAAGTGAAGGGGATATGGTAAGGTAAAATGTCTAGGGGTGGGAAAACCTCATTTCACTTCTCGAGTGCTGGGTTGATCAGTGATGAAGCTTGAAGATTGATGCTAAGAAGAAATTGGGACTTTGGAAAATTTTGGGTGGTCCAACATTCATTTGAAAAAGACAGCCAGCCGTTCACTACTTCAAGTTAATGAATAATATCCACAAAAAACTCCCATACCTTCTCTGATGGGGAAATTACTCTTCATGAATACCCCAAATCCCTGTGTGGTTTGAGTGCAAACAGAATAAACGATTTTGTTTTATAATCTTACTTTTTTAGCCTGAGAAAGTTGTGGTGAATCAGAATATACAAGGTTTTTTTTTTTTACGGTGGATTAATTATTTTTTTTCATAAAAAAAATGAGCTAATACAAAAGTTCATACCTTTGAGAGATGATTTACCAGAGTATCAACAGTGGAATTTTTTGACCATCTCCAGGCCTCTACAGCCCCGGGGTCTGGCAGAGACTCTCTGTGGTTCTCCTCTCTACATGGCACCAGAAATAATGCAACTGCAGAAATATGACGCCAAGGTGATTTGTATCCTCTGATAGGAAATTTCCCTCTGAGATGGCTGTCATTCTGAAATCAGGCTGTACTCGTTACAGGCAGACCTCTGGAGCATTGGTGTCATATTGTTCCAGCTTGTGACTGGGAAAACTCCATTCAATGGAAATAGTCAGATCGAGGTGCCTATTGTTCTCTCTTAATTTCTTATCATAATCTGTTGAATGCGAATATTTGCCAGAAACTTTAACAGCTGTATAGTCAATAAAGGGGTCTCATGTCTATCTTTCTGTCGATCCAGTTACTTCAGAATATTATGAAGTCAACGGAGTTGCATTTTCCTCCTGACAGCAATGATTTGAGCTTCGACTGTGTCAATCTATGTCAAAAGCTGCTGCGTCGAAATCCAGGTTTTATTGTGTTTCCAACACGTTCCTATTTATCTTATCTGAAAATATTTTATCTTTTCTAAAATATGGTGCATTTCATAAAAGGGATTTCTTTCCTCCACATGCTTGTTATAAATGGTGGAGAATAACAAGGGTTTACTAGTCTAAAGTGGGTTTTCTCCTTGGGCAGTTGGAGAAAAAATTCCATAAAAAGCAAAAGAGAACTGAACATATTTTATTTTATTTTATTTTATTTTTTGTTGAGAAATTTATGATCAGACCCTAGAGGAGAACTTTCGGTAAGATAATTTTATGAAAATGAATGACGATTACCTCTGGCTGTTTCTCTGTCAAATTGTAAAGCCCTTACCTTTTTCCTCTTTTCTGAACACAATTCATATTCCTTCCAGTCGAGCGGTTGTCGTTTGAAGAATTCTTCAACAACAGGTTTCTCTCAGATCAACCGCTGGACGAGCCACTAAGGTGAGAGGTGCAAGTTCCCTCGTCACACCAACGTCTGCTCCTGTGTGTAGAGCTAACACACACATCGTTCAGGATCAGCCCGGCATTAGCTGAATCTGTCCGAGTACCAGAGGAGGCCTCTCAAGAGGAATGCCTCCCCTTCCTATTTGAGGATGAGCCCGGCGGGCAGGAAGGCAGCTCGGCCATGTTTACAAGGAGTCCCTCAGTCCAGTGTACGACCAGCAGGATAGAAGGAATCAGATCTTTGCCCACCAAGAACACAAGGCATTCCTCAACAAGGCCGGCCGCACATGGATTCAGAGTTCATAGTAATGTAGACAGAGCGCCACGGTCTGGTGATTCTTCCAATAACACGGATGCGCTCTCTAGATGTGCTACTGGGCACAAGCAAGAAACTCCCGCTTCCGGCAGCAATTTCAGTTCACCCTTGGCTAGAACAGGGAGAGAGGTCAGGTCACCAATGGAGCAGAGCCCAGTAAGATTTCCCTCAAAAGGTAACTAGCCGCTGCTGCTGCTGGCCTTCTTCCCCCTGTTACTTCCTCATATTCTAAGCCATGCCAAGTAGCCTGACGGTGATATGTTTCTTTTTCTGTGTGTAGATCCGATGGCAGCAGAGTCACTAGAGTTGATAGATCAGGATTATGTTCTAGTTTCTGGGCCGCCCATGGAGGCTTCGTCTTCATCAGTAAGTGCATCCCGGACATGCAACTCGCCATGCACCTCTCAAGTTTCCCCCATTGCATCTTCGAGGAACTGTGCATTAAGTGCACCGATAAAAATAACTGGTGCAGCGATTAATAAAGTCTGCACAGCTGAGAGCCTGGACAGTCCCAGCACCCCCTCTGTGACCTCACAAGGATCAACAGATATGGGGGATGCCATGGAGCAGCCGTCGAGTCACTACCAGACTAGAATCAGATCTCTGCAGCAGTGCGCAGCCTCTGTTTCCGAGCTGGTCGGAGAAAAGGTAACCCACAGTTTCCATGTCGTCCATCTTCCTGCATCCCCATCCTCGTGGGCACCGCCCTGATTGTGGAGCTCGTGTGTGAAGTTCGGGGTGGGGAGGTACCTGGAAGCCTTCTCGATCCAGCTGGTGGTTCTGGCGATTTGGAAGCAGGCGCTTCACATATGCCACGCGCAGGCCGCGTCGGCTCTCGAAGGAGGCCCCTCCCGAGAGATCAGAGACAAGAAGGACGCATCCAGCTCCGAAGAACTCGGCGGCGCACAGCCTCAGCAGCTCAGCAGTGAGGTCTCCTCTCAGATCGAGAGAGCTTTCCTTATCGAAGTCGGCCGCGCCGATGAACTCGCCAGAGAGCTCGGCCCCGTCGACGGTGCGCGCACCCTCCAGAATCCCTCTCTTCAATGCTAGAGATATTCTTCTTCTCCAGCATTTTTCAAAATCTCACACATCGGAAGTTCATTCCCGATCTATCATTATCTTTGTTCTCTGCACTGACGGACGGATCGATCGGATGCAGAGGCCACGGAGATGCCCGACGCGATGGAGATGGTGTTCCAGGCGGCCCTCACGCTCGGCCGAAACGGGGCGGTACGCAGCCTCTCTCTCTCTCTCTCTCTCTCTCTCTCTCTCTCTCTCTCTCTCTCTCATCGGACCTCCCCGATCTGCGATCTCTACTCCCTCGTCCCTCCGCCCTCCGCCGTTGGCCTTCCGCTAAATAACGTCACTGCCGCCTCGCAGGTGGACGAGCTGATGGAGAACATGGAGAACGCGGCGGCGGCGTACTCGAGGGCGGTGCGGCTGCTCTACTTCCTGCTGGTGGAGGCGCCGTCGCTCATCCTGAACCCGCCCTTCTCCCTCACCAACTCCGATCGGTTCCGCCTCCGCTCGTACATCGACGTCCTCACCAGCCGCCAGAGCCAGCCGCGGTCGGCGAGGATCAACCTACTCAAGTGCGACGACCAGGGGAGCCCCTGATGACGGCTCCCCCGCCCGTCGTCCCCCTCCTCCCGCTTCCTCTGTGAATACCAGCCAACACAAAGAACCCTACATCCAATTCTTTGTACAGCACCTGTAAAAGTTCTCTCTCTCTCTCTCTCTCTCTCCTGTTCATATCACACATCTTTAGCCACATTATTCCCGTATATAAATCCTAATTCTATCATTGTTTCCATATATACCCCCCTTAATCGTATCATTATTTCTATGTGCACCCTTAATGTTATCACCATTTCAATATACATCCTTAATATTATCAATATCCTCACTATTATCACTATTTCCACGTATACACCCTAAGATTATCGTGTTCCACACATATACCCTAATATTATTATTATTTCTTTATTTTCGTCTGCTTTTATGGTAGGGCCGTCTGCGGACCGGGCCGGGCCCAGGCTTACCCGGGAGGATCCGATAATGCCCCCAGTCAAATGTGGCGATTCTCTCTTTCCCATTTCGGTAGCCAGGATCCGCCTTACCGGCCCGAAAGAGTATTAATATCTCCGTCCGAGGGAGAGAGCGTGCGGCGGATCGTGGGTGTTGACCGTACGATCAAGCGGGACCCACAAGGCTCCGCCGCTGACTGGTCAGCCCCTCTGCACCCTCCACTTCGCAACCTGCAGTTGTAGTAGCAGTAGCGGTAGTAGTATAGAGAGAGAGAGAGGGGCCGCCACTGTTCTGCTCTCGCTGCTCCGCTGCCGCTGCGGAGGAGAGAGGCGGAGGGGTTTGCGTTTGCTTGAAGCTCTCGCGAGGCTGTATTTGTGGGGAGGGGGGCGGGAGCGGGGGGAAGACGACGGCTCTCCCTCGGGGCTTCTTACATCTGTGGTTGTTAACTCTATGCACTATCAGTAGATCCCGAGCATCTGGGACTCGCTCCCGTCGGCGTGTTTCTGCTTCTTCCGGTTGGCGCGACATTTTCTGTCAGAGCTGAGCTGAGAATCGCGGTTCATCGTCTCTCTGTGATTCCAGGTTCATCTCCGGGTAAGGGTTTATATATATCCTCTCAGAGGTCTAATCACATTCGTCGACAATATCGTACTAGCAAGCAAGAGGAAGAATTCGGAGAATACTTTTACCTATGGCTCTTGCCGCCGCTTTAGGCCTCAGGATACGCTATTCGCCATATTTCTCGGGCGACCTCTGTCTGAGTTTCGGTGAGGTCTCTCGTTGCTGGAAAAAGAGCGGCGCTTCGCATGGAAGGTTTTTTGAAGTCGAAAACGGCCCCAAATGTGGTCGTCGACCTCATGTCGAGGGGGCAAGCGTTGCGGTTTCTCTGAGGCAGTATGGGAGAAACGTTGTTCCAGGGTGTAGCTTGCGGATCAATGTCCCCAGGTGTGAGCTGGGGTCTAATTTGGGGGACACTGCTGTTGCAGGAGAAGCTGCGAATCCAAAAACTGGGGTTTCATTAGGTGGTGATGATGCCCCGTTGGGGAAGGGCCTCAGTGCCTCGGATACAAGCAGTCGACTCCGCCATGCCAATAGGGAGGATGCTATTGGTGGGTGCTCTGACGGTTCGGGCGGCAATGGAGAATTTCCTCCGGGAGGCGGTGGCGGTGGCGGTGGTAATGGGGGTGATAGCAATGATGGACACGGTCAGGATGATGAAGGAGACGACGAGGCCACATCGGTGTTAAAGTTTGAGGATGTAATGAATGAAGCAGAAGCTCGCGGTGTGAACCTGCCTCCAGACATGTACGAAGCTGCCAAGACTGTTGGAATCCAGAAAGGTCTCTTAGAAAATTATCTGAATCTGCAGGTACTTCTCTGTTGGGTTCTCAAACGTCACATATGTTGTTTTACTTAGCAATAACTGCGTGTTGACAGCTTAGTTTCTACTGAAAGGAATTGGCTTGGCCTCTTGGTGCTG
The DNA here is from genome assembly GCA_902729315.2 of Spirodela intermedia. NCBI lineage: Eukaryota > Viridiplantae > Streptophyta > Magnoliopsida > Alismatales > Araceae > Spirodela > Spirodela intermedia. Next base: position 275,585 of record LR746266.1, read on the forward strand.
CAATCAGGTGGTGCCCTTTGCTCCGGGACCGAATGCTTGTTGATCGTCAGTTCCTGTTCAAAATTGGGGCAGAGGTTTGGCCAATGTCTCACATTTATATCGTTATCGTTTTCGGAGGGCATTTTGTGCGCACTCATGAGCCTTTTTACTGCAACTTTCAGATTGTTATTGATTCTTGCTGTGCAACATTGGCCGAAGTTCAGAAAAGGGGCAAGGATTTCTGGGCAGAATTTGAGCTATACGCTGCAGATCTTTTGGTAGGAGTTGTTGTCAATGTAGCCTTAGTTGGTTTGTTAGCTCCGTATGCACGCATTGGCCAGCCTTCTACGTCAAAGGGATTGTTTAGTAGCGTGGCTCGTTACTGTGATGCGCTTCCTAGTAGGTTGGTTCTCTTTTAGCTTTTCTATTTGGATTTGCAACCTAAGCTTGTTTTATTATCTTACATGTGATTAACTAATGCATCATACTTTCTTGTGAGCTTCGTGGGCATATATGGCCCTTGATTCAGACCAAAAGGTTTTCTCATCTTTTGATGCATTAATCTGCCATGCTTCTTTCTCATTGAATAAATGGCATTCATCGATTACAGCTCAAGCGTTCCGTATCTATCCACCTCTCTACTTTTTACTCGTTTTTTTTTGACAGGGGGTTCATCTCTCTGTTGAGAAATAAAAAGAATTAATGAAAGATGTGTCGGATATTTGTTTCAACTAAGTCTCATTAATCTATCGGAGGCCCTATAATAGTTTCTATACTCGTCATTTTAGAAGTCAAACAAGTTTGAGATGAGACTTACGTGGGTGTTTCCCATCCCATGCAGTGTCTTTGAAGCTGAAAGACCAGGATGCCGATTTTCAGCCCAACAACGGATTGGAACGTATTTTATCAAGGTACATGTTTTTCTCACGGACAAGGTTGCGTTTCCCCATTTTCTTTCACTGTAAGCTGTATGTGAATGTTTGGATACTCCTTGGTAATCAACATAGTCGCGCAAGAACTGTTGTCTGATGCCACCTTTAGGATTCCTGAATGAAACAACATGTATTGTTTGGTTTGGTCTGAATTGTATTACTTGGAATCTGAATGCAGCCTTTTAAGAAATTATTTTTTTCTGCTTGTTGTGCATGCAGGGAGTTCTATATGCATCTGTTGGATTTGCATGTGGCCTTGTAGGCCAGGGCATTGCCAACATGATCATGACGGCTAAACGGTATGCACTCGTTTTACAGTAATGGGTTCAGAAATATAATCCACTGCTTGAAAAATGAACTTCGTTTTCTTGTTGGTAGTTAATGCTTCAGTGAAGTTCTTGATGGGATATATATCTTTTCTGAAATCTAGTTTTGTGGAGACCTACAGACGAAACTAGTGGCTGGACCAAATTCTATTTTTTCTTTTCTGAATCCACAAACAATTTAAGAAGGAAAAAAAAAAGCCCACATCCTCGAAGGGGAACCAAAACAAGATTTGTTATAGAACTTTAAGGTTACATCCGCAGTTTCCAAAGCCAACCCCCCCCCCCCCCCTTAAAGCACTGCTTGTTTCAGCCTGTTTTGCTCTTGAATCGGCTTGCCTCTTTGTGATCAGATTGAGCTCGATGCATTGACTCATTTCAAGGAGTTTCTATATGATTCGTGGTCGACTCGTTGATCGGGTTCTTTTGAACAACTCATTTGCCACGCTGTTTACTCATCTGTGTTGTCTTGTAAACCCATTTCCGTGTTCTTATCGCGTTCTGTGTACAATACATACGATGGGAGTACCTAGTAATATGCCACGCTGTGGACTTCGGTTGCTCTATGCACAACAGCAGAGACTGGCTGACTGTTCCCATTCGACTGTGGATTTCTTCTCAGTTGATGTTGCGGTGCATAAAAAAGTAAAAACTCTGTGCTGATTGGCCGGACCCATTGGTGAAGCTGCGAAACACAGGCCTTGCTCAAGAGCATTGACTCCTGTTCTAACAGGCTCTGATACTTCTGCAGCTGCAACCGTGATATCTCAGGTTTTTAGAAAAATCTAGAAGGATTAGCCTCCGCGGGGTAAACCGGAACCTTTAAATCATCACCACCCTTCTTTGTTCTCTCGGTGGAAACTATGCTTCACAAGGCTTGCCTGCTTGCCTACTCGTGCTTCATATTCCGTATTACTGCACCATTTGTGGGCCTTCTTCGTACTGCATGCATGTTTTCTCCACTTCATCTTGGCTGCTGCGTCAACGGTTTACACCTGGCAGGACTGTGAACAAGTCCGAAGACGATGTGCCCGTGCCGCCTCTCGTCAAAAGCGCTGCTCTCTGGGGTACGTTTCCGAGCCCGTTCTCTTTTTTTTTGCCCACTTAGTTTGCTACTCTGGGATCTTTTGATGTCTTTGGCTTGGTTCATCTGTTATTCCATCAGCATCATCTATTGCCATATACATACATCTGGGTGCCAACCCAAAAAGGAAAAATAGAGAGAGATAGAGAGAGAGAGAGAGAGAGACAGAGACAGAGACAGAGACAGAGACAGAGACGGAGAGAGAGATAACGGGACTGGTATGAGATCATGCGTCTGGGCAATGGGAATCTTCAGACCCAATAATTTTGTTGGAAATATAGCTTCTTGATCTGTGCTATCTAGGAAAGGTGGCTTATTTTTTGCCACCGGGGCGCCCTTTTGCAGGTGTCTTTCTGGCAGTATCTTCGAACACGAGATATCAGATTATCAATGGCTTGGAACGGGTGGTGGAGTCAACTGCGGTGGCCAAGCGGGCGCCTCCCGTTGCAATGGCCTTCACCGTCGGCGTTCGTCTGGCCAACAATATTTACGGCGGAATGCAGTTTGTGGACTGGGCTAGGTTGAGCGGCTGCCAGTAGCCTCTCTCTCTCTCTCTCCCTCTCTCTCTCTCCCTCGCTAGTCTTCTATCTATCCGTATTGATGATGCCGTAGGAGGAAATTGCTGGCACTTTGTTTCAGGGGCTTATGGTATCTTGGCATTTTCTGATGGTGGTAACAGCCTCCCACCTAACTTTCTGGTCTTATATATTTTGTTTACTTTATTGGGCAATATTTCCAAGGTTATTTCATAAGACCAATTAAAGCAGATGGCCGTAGTTTTGACTGTTTTTTCCCTCGTTTCAATCATATTTGATTGGTATTAGATCCTGATGGTTTTTCGATGTAGATTTTTCATCTCTCTCTCTCTCTCTCTCTCTCTCTCTCTAGATGCATATATATTATGTATAAGTAAATGCTTATATCTTAGAGATGTTGATGTCCGAACATTCGACGTATTCACAAGATGCAGAGGGTGAGTCCATCTCTTGAAGTCAGAGTAGCAAGAATGGACTGAATTGGAACGCCTATAAGTAGAACGCACGCGTTGACTGTTCTGGACAACTTTTTCTCCCGAGATGCTTTGGTCAACAATAAGTCAATTGCTTTTAGGTGTTAAGAGCGAAACAAATAGTTCCAATAATGGGAACTGCGAGCCAATCGTTAAAGAGGAGGGGTCAGCGCTCCAGGGAAGGGAGGAGAAAGGCGGCGGGCGTTCCTTTCCTGGCACCCAAGTCTAACGTTGACTTTTGGAGCTCTGCTTTCCATCCTCAGCCAAGGGATTAGTGCTCCACGGGAAAAAAAAAAAAAAAAAGAAGCAAGAACGATGGAGAAAGAGCACCCGCCGACGTCGACGCGCTGAAGAGGAAGAAGAACGAGAGAGAACCAGAGCGGGCCGCCTTACAGTTCTTAACGAAAGAAAGCAGCGTTCTTTATTTATTCAGACGAGGAGGTGCGATCGTGACAGACCTTCCATGGAGGAAACCCGGGCCCCCCACCCCCGTGGGGACCAAGCTCTCATTTTTCTCTCTCCCCCTTCCCTCTTCCCCCGTGGGCGACACACAGAGACGGGCATAATGACAGAAATCCTCTGGGTGGTGTGAGGCGAAGAGGGAAACTCTAGAGTGGCCCCGAAAACCCTAGTAGAACAGCGGGGGATCCATCACCGATCTGCCTCTGAGGGCGTGTGCCTCTGAGGGGGAGGGTGGAGGGGGGAATTGCTCGGGCTCCCGTCGCAGGTGGGGTGGGGAGGGATGGAGATTCTCGAGGGACCTCGCCGCCGTGACGGCTGCTGTTATGGGGTAAACTAGGGATTCGAAAGGGTTCGGCCGGTTTCGTTCGCTCTGGGAGATGAAGTCTCTCGTGGGGAGCCCCGGTACCGTCAGCGGGCTGCTGCTGAGGTTAGGGCAGTGTCTGTTCGCGGCGGCTTCCATCGGGGTGATGGTTTCTTCCTCCGGATTCTCCAACTATACGGCCTTCTGGTACGGTCGTTCCTCATTTTCTTCATTTACCATATATATTCCGATCTGGTGATATCTGGATGGTCTTTTATCGTCACATCGTTGTCTCCTCTCCTGGTTTTCTTGCCCAAGCGGGTAATTCGCCCAAAATAGCCCGCTCTTGACTTCTGTTTCCAATCTTGATACCCAGCCAAAAAATATAAATGTGGTTCTCCCCTTCAACTCTTCGAGTTGACTAATCATCCTGAGATCTCTCCCCTCTCTCCCCCCCCCCCCCCCCTCCCCTCAGTCCGGAGATGTTGGAGGCCAGCTGCTGCGACCGAGATCTGTGAATATGGTGGCCTCGAATGAGGATTTCATATCTATATATATATAGCCTTATTGATGATGATCAGCGCACAGGAATGTCAGCTAATCGGGGGGTCGTCACTTCCTCATCCAGAAGCACCCCCTCAATGAAACATAGAGCATTAAACCCTAGTCCGGTGGCAGGGCATCCAACGAGCCTATGCCTCCCGAAGAGCGGAGCGAGATGGCACTGTGCATGGGGGAAGGACCCGGATTGTGGAGAGATCGGTAGCTCCCATTCGGTGGGAGGATCATCTGAACCTGTCAATTGTGAAACACCATGAAATGAGTCGTCTTTTTTTCTGGGCGCGCCTCGTCTGCAACATATCCGCTGCTTGATTTGAGAATTCCCGCGCCTCCATGGTTTTCTTCGCTTCATGCTCTGCGGTTCTTGTTCGTCGACTGCATGCCGATATTATCTTCTGAAAGATTTTTGTCAAGTGTGACGACCGACGTTCCTCTTGGTCAGCTACCTGATCGCGTCGATGGGGCTGCAAGTGCTGTGGAGCATGGGGCTCGCGTGCCTGGACGTCTACGCTTTGAGGATCAAGAGGGATCTCCACAACCCGGTGCTAGTGAGCCTGTTTGTGGTCGGCGATTGGGTAATCCCTCTCCTCTCCTCTCCTCTCCTCTCCTCTCCCCATTCCCATCCTTCCATTAAAGACTCTGCTTTTATGCTCCCTCTCCCCGGCTGTGCCGGCTGTGTCGCCATGGAGGCCTCTCGGGGGACCGTCTGTCCCACTATCTGATCCGATCTGTGAGCTGATTGGTTGCTCGATCTTATGCATCACCGTCTCTAGGGGGAAAACCCAGCTCAGCTTTTCCAGAAACGGCCACGAACTTTTGTAGAGACTGATTACCCGATCTGGATCATCTCAGACGAGGCAACCCAGTCGGGTTTTTTTTTCGAATCTCTAATCCGGAAGTTGGGGGAATACCCATTTTCGGTGCTTTTCATGATTCTGCTCGCGATTCTCCGTTTGACTCCCAGGTGACGGCGACCCTGTCGCTGGCGGCGGCGTGTTCTTCGGCGGGCGTGACGATCCTGTTCGCGAGGGACGTCCGCTTCTGCTCCCGGGGGTTGGATCTCTCCTGCAGCAGGTACCAGATATCCATCTCCTGCGCGTTCGTGACATGGGCTCTCATCGCCAAGTCCTCCCTCGTCATGTTCTGGCTCCTCGCCTCCGTTTGAGGAAGAAGAAGAAGAAGAAGAAGAAGACGGGCCATCGATCAACCGATTTGATTGCACCCGATGAGGAGAGGAGTTGCCGCTTGATTCATCTGAGCAATCAATCCCCCTTGTATAATTGTAAGTTTTGACGGGCAATTAATTAACGGAAGGCCTTTAAATGGGCCTTGAACGCCTATTTTCGGGCTCTCAGCCCAACTTCACTCAGCACGGCCCCATTGGTCTCCCTCACTTTTAGTATGAAACCAATAGCGAGAGGGAGAGAGAGAGAGAGAGAGAGAGAGAGAGATTGAATGGATTCTTAACTTTTATTTAGTTTTTGCATCTTTTTAATCATTCTTTTAATTTTAATTCAGATCAATAAGACAAGATAAAGATAATACTTTTATAATGGTTTAATTTCTTTTAGTTTACGTCCACTCTTAAGATCACTCTCTTGATTCTACAATTATTGTATCCAGAATACAACCTAACATTAAGTCATAAACAATCTTCTTAAAAAATATATTTCATTGGTAGATCAATTCACTCAGTTAATATAGTTTATGGGTCTATCAATCCATATTAGATATCAAGCCTTAAACCATGTTACCAGAGCTCATCAATTGACTTTGCACATTCAATTACATGGACAAAGGAGTAACATAGATATCAAGATCTTACCAACACCTTCTCAACATAAAATGGTTTTCCTCTCTAGAGAAGGTGCATGTGAATGAGCCCTTCAAGAGTTTGAATTGTTTTGAATCTTCAATAGTTAGAGCTACTCAGAGTTGTTTGATTGAGCACTTTGATCATCATGTTCCAGGAGAATAAAGACGGATATCGCTAGGGTTTGGGTGATTTCACCCTTTTGATTTTACTCGATTGAAGCCCTAATTTGAGTGAAATTCTCTCCTTTTATGCATCTCTCAAGGAGTATCATCTGAGTTTTATCTGTCTTAACAGCCGCATGACAGTCATTAATGGGCCAACCCATTTCCTTTAATGGCTAGTTCAAACGCCATTAGTGGGCTGTGCATCACCATTAACGTCTCTTGAGCAGTCCTTAATGGGCACATAAAATATTCTAGGTAATATTATTTTGAAAAGTAAAACAATTTGAAACCTTAGATTTTAATCGCATGCCCACATATGCCAAATCATCTTACCATTAAAAATTACCTACCATAATGATATGGACCATCTAATGATATATCGACAAATGAATCAGAGTATATGGACCATGTAATAATATATGAACAATAATATATCAGAGTATATGATTTTCAATACTTGATTTGCTGCAGTCTGTTTTCTCATAATTTTCTTCCCAATAACTTATTTAGTTCTCATATCTGTGATCTCCATTCTCAGATTCATATTTTGCCGCACAGATGTCTCGCAATCGCTCACATAAGAACCTCGGTCTTCCTCCCGCTCTCTCTCTCTCTCTCTCCCTAGACGATGTCCGTAGGACGGGCTAGGTCACCGTATAGGTCAGAATCGGACTTTCAGCCTCGTCTAGACCCTCGAAGACGCCGTTCGCCCCTGACCCACACCATCAGGTCACATGCTCTCTCTCTCTCTCTCTCTAGAGAGGCATATTATGAAAACAGCTGGACGCCCTCCCCCTACGACCATTTGGATTCATTCGCTGAACCTCCCACGCGACTAGGGGGGGGGGGGCAGAGGAACTTAATTTCTGACCACAGTCGCTGAAAACCAGAAGGCGAGAGGTGGTGAGGGATCGAGGGAAAGAACCCATCTGGGAAAACAGGGCTGGAATTCTCATCGGAGGCCGGACTAAGAACGATGGGCGGGCGGCCTCAAGAACATTTTCGTTTGTGATCTAATGGGGGAGACCCATCTGGTTTGACTCGGGGGTTTATTCTATCTACATGCGCGGCGGCGGGGGGAGGGCAGGACGAGAAGGAGAGGGAGAGGGAGCGCGAGCAAAGGACGGCACTCACATGACGATCTCGGGTTTGACTATGCTGGACTTGATCTCCTTGTGGGGAAGCACCACGCCGCCGTTGCTGTAGATCTCGTCGCCGACGTGGACGTCCTCTCCGAGGATGGTCATGTTCTCCACCCGGGCCCAGCAGCCGACGGTGGAGTGCCAGCCGATGATGCTCCCCGAGATGCAGGCGTGCTTCTTGATGCGAACTCCGCGCATGACGGTGCATCGGGAGAGACGCACCCCGGGCTCAACCACGCACCCGGGCCCGATGGCCACGTCGGGTCCGACCAGGCAGCCCTCCCCGATGGTGGCGCTCTCGTGAACCAGGACGTTGCCGACAATGTGGGGCCCTGCGGCGAGGCTCGAGGGGGACCTCTTCCGTAGAGAGTCGAGGTACAGGCGGAGCCCGGTGATGTAGTCCCTGGGCTGGCCGATGTCCATCCAGAATCCGGGGAGAACCATCGCGTGCAGCTTCTGCTCGGCGGCTATCCTGGGGAAGACCTCCTTCTCGATCGAGGTGGGTCTCAGCTGGATCCGGTCGAGAACCGAGGGGTTCAGGAGGTAGATGCCGGCGTTTATCTTATTGCCCACGAAGATCTTTGGTTTCTCCACGAACTTCTCCACCTTCCCGGTTTCCTCGTCCATGACGACGACCCCGTATTTTGAAGGCTCGTTGACCTGAGCGAGAAGGAAAAGCAGGATCGTGAGAAGAACTGCAGGAGGAGAGGGGTGGACTTGGGTTAATTTAGGGCATGGTGTGTGACCGGGGTTTTTTTTCTTTACCTTGGTCACCATGATGGAAGCCTCTCCGCCGTGGGATTTATGAAACTGGATCATCTCGGCCAGTGGGTACTCGCTTATGACGTCGCTGTTGAGGACGAAGAACGGCTCGCCGGAGTCATCGATTAGCTTGTGTCTCGCTAGAGCCAGAGGCCCGGCAGTCCCTAGCGGCTCCGTCTCCTGAGAGCATGTGATCTTCATGCCAAGCTTAGCTTCGTACTCCTTCAGGAAGTTGAGCATCACCTGCAGCAACCATGGCTTCCTGGTAAGCGATGCCGCTACAAGACGAGGAATAGAAGGAGACTCATCCCCATTTTTACCTCTGGTTGATAGTTGATCGCTAGGACAACCTCAGTGACTCCGATTTCTTTGAGGGCTTCGATCTGGTCATCAATGCGGGGAAGAAGTCATTAAAGTATTATAGCCAATGCTAGTGTCCACACAGGATCATTGGCTTCCCGCTTCGTCAACGGCGGATCCAGGAATTGAAAATGAGGGGGAATGGGGGGGCGTTCTCTTATTTCCGAGTAATGGGTACCTGGTGGAGGATCATGGGCTTGTTGGCAAAATCGACGAGTGGCTTGGGGACGCTGAGAGTCAACGGCCGCAGCCGAGTTCCAAAGCCTCCCACGAGGATGAGCGCCTTCATGGTGTTGGGATGCGTTCCTCTCTGTTCCTGCTCGTTAACAATGGGGCCAGATGAAACAAACTGCAAGCAGATCTCCGAGACTCCGAAAGTTGGAGAGGTAATATTATGGGTGACTGTCGGCAGATCTCAGCGAGGAGGGTGCGGGGAAATCTGCGAATGGGATGACGAGAATTCGACGAAGAGCGAAGGTCAGCAAGCGTTCGGAGAGACGCCTAAGGCTCTAGCTGCCAGTAGAGAAAAAAAAGCTGTATCTCGCGCAGAGGAGCCAAGTCTCCAAGTATTCAATCCTAGAAGACGACCTGTTGGATTCGTTTCGTCTACTCCACCTAATACACGTTTAAAAAGCTTCCTCGGAAAGTAAAGAAGAGGGAATTAGGTCAAATCTGCTGCAATTGGCGGATCACAGCAGCTGTCGGGGGCCGGAGAACGATGCAGGAAAGTGACGAGAGCAAACATCCAAAATCCAGCGATAGGAAAAAACTTCCAGAAGGAACGGGACCAAATTAATGTCAGCGAGGAGAACGGATTGGGAGGACACTGAGATAGATCGGAGATACAGCGAACATGGTCCTCCGCCCCACCCCTCGCCCCTTCTCTCTTCCAGAACTGAGGGAAACCTGAGGAACACCCGACCAGAAAACGAGGAGATCCGGCGATGAGACGGAATGCAGGGTAGATTCAAGCGGTGGTACCTGGAGACTAGATTCCCGCTGTTGAGGATGCGCTGCGGCCGCGTCCGATCCCGCCCCCCCTTGTCGAGGCGCCAAGATCGACCGAGGAGGAGATGTCACGCAGCGGCCAGGTCACAGCGAGAGAGAGAAAGAGTAGCGATCCGCGTGAGGACCGACGCCGGTCCCCTTCCCGCGCTTTAATAGCAGCGCCGCCGCCCCCCATCACAGGAGGCCGCGGATTTTGAAAACGAATCTTCCCTTGTTTTATGGTTGCGTATTTATTTAATTATTATTAAACAAATTAATTATTTTATTATTTTTATATTATCCCGGGGGTCCTGTACATGACCTGATCCGGCTCCGCAGCTTTCGCGATCTGAGGCACCTGGCATCACCCACGTGCTCATCACGTGTAATGCCATTCTCTCGTGGTTCTTTTTAAAAATTACTCCCCCATATTTTCGACGTGGCTCCCGATTGGCTGCCACTTGCTTTATTTATATTTATTTATATGATATTTTATATTTAGTGTTATACTCTCAAAAATTCCATATTTGTCCCTTTCGCGGGAATATGCACCGGAATAAGGAATCCTTAATGGGCTCCCGGTAGGTCCCTCTGCACCATCACCGAAAGTAGGGCCCATTAGAAACTGCTCCAAGTCGTGCTTGTAGGCGTTGACCGAGCTTGGCTCTCTCGAAGAACCAGCCGACGCTACACGAGAAACGTGGACCCCGAGCTCATAGCACGTGACTGATTATTTTGCTCGTGTCCAACCGACACAAAGGGGGGCCGAGTCATCCTCCGAGTCACACCGCATTCCGTTGACCCGTTGGAGCAAAAAGATTTGGCCCGGAAGCTTCTTCTCTCTCTCTCTCTCTCTCTCTCTCTCAATGCGGTGGTTGCTGGGCGGTGTCCGGTGCGTTGCACGATCAGGCGAGCCGGTTCTTATCCTCCGGGTTCACGGCGGCGACGCGGTTCGACTTTTGCAGTGGCTTTCTCCACGCCCCGGAGCAGTCGGTGGTTTGACGTTGACCATTCGGATATATTCTGGCCTAAATCTTTGGAGTTGACTTTTTACCCCCCAAACCTCTTTGGGGAGTGGAACATTTGGCGAGGAACCACAGGAATTGACTAAACTGGACTCTACGAAGGAGGCCAACCACGCAGGCAGCTGGCCTCGAGGCATGGATGCCTTGATCAATGAAGACATGTACATAAACATCAGCTACCACTCTGATCTAGGATTTACATTTGGCAGTAGACAGCAGATGGGCGGGGAGAGATTCAATGCCGCAACCAGATAGCGAGAGAGAGAGAGAGAGAGAGAGAGAGAGACTACGCTACCAAAATTGCCTAGACCGGAATGCTCATCTAAGGGGAGTCGTCATGTGAAGGGCTTTGCCAGCAAGAGCGTGTGCCACCAGCCGCATGAAACGTTCGTCGGTAGACATCCGTCGAGCGGAATCTGGGACGGGATGCTCCTGTCTATCGCGTCGCCTAAACCCAGCTGCCAACACACAGTACAGACGCAAAGGGTCAACAACGAGAAATTAAGAGAGAGAGAGAGAGAGGGAGGGGGGTACCTGGCCGTACTTGTTCCAACCCCAGCAGAAGACTTTCCCGTCCTCTGAAGTTTCAAGTAGAAGGGAGGGGAGTCAGCAAGACCAAGAGATCCCGGGGAATTTCAGATAGTGGTTACCTGAGACCATGGCGCTGTGGCGAGCTCCGCAAGATATTATCTTCGCGCTGCTGTTCTCCAGACACTGCGCATCCAGAAGCCTGGGGATCGTCTGTAGAGAGAGAGAGAGGCAGAAGCTCGGACCAGTCAGATCCGCCGCCAACCAAGAGGGACTACCGATCACAGGAAGGTCACAATCTACTAGAGTAAACCCCGTATATTATATCATATCATCACATTTATTTTTCTACCAACCAAACTGAAATTATACTCATTCCACGCAGGCCCCCTCGGACTCTGCCTAATGGGAGGCGGTAACCCGCAATATATACGGTAAAGCCCATGAATGAGTTGACCTCCGAGTCACTTCTGACTCAAAATGAGATCATAGCAGAAAAGAATCGGGGTTTTTGGTCGATACCTCGGCCTGCTCAGTGCCGGTCCCCAGCTGGCCAAACTGGTTGCCTCCAAAGGCGTAGACATCGCCGTCGGCGGAGGTGCAGATCGTGTGCCAGAGGCCAGCGGCGATCCCTCGGATTTGGATCCCCAGAAGGGAGGAAACGCAGGTGGGGCTCAGCTCGTCGTCCGTGCTCCCTTGCCCACACTGGAGCAGAAGAATATCAAGGCAGAGAAGAGGTGATAACATGGAAAGGTAATAGAATTATATGGGACAAAAAATAAATCCACTTGGTTTCAGACTTGGTACAACCCAAAATCATAATTCCTTACATAATAATACTTCGTTGTTTTTTTTTTCCACCATCTTTTCTGCAATTCCTACGTGTTTATCATCCTGGAGAGCAGTTAATGCTTCACAAAAACCAGGCCTGAACACAACAGAATCAGGAACAAAATAGATCATGTCCTGGTGAATGTAAGGCGACCGTCTGTTTATATGGTCGGCCCTTGCGCTCTGAATGTTCGGATAGATTTTTGACTATTTCAGAAGAGTGAATAAAAGAGGATGCACAGTCATTTCATTAATCGGCTGGAACGTGTTTCTATGAAGGCAGAGGACACTATTACCCATTGAGTTATTTTTTAAGTTATTTTCCCAAAAATATACTTCATTAAGTATTTTAAGTGTAAAAAGGAAAAAGCACTTTGAGAATGATACAAAAAACGCAGATAAGCATCAAACAAAACTGCTTTGCTTCATAATGAAAAGTTTTCTATTGAATTGGACCAAGAGAGAGAAGAACCCACCTGCCCATAGAGTCCCCAACCAAAGGTAAGCAACGCTCCAGTGTCTGTGCGAACACAAGACATGTTACAAAATGCACGATTTTTAATTCTAAACCTTCAACAAGGCTGTCAATCGTGATAAGGGGTTAAGATTTGATTGCATGATTGGAAACGTCAGAAAAGAACTACATAGAATCAGAACTTGCAGCGATGATATCAGGCAGGGAGAGAGAAACATGACGATCTTGTCAAAGGCAAACATATCCACATCATAACAAAATAGGGCGAAACGTTTCAGACATTTTGTTCACCTTGAAGATCAAAACAAATGTGAATATGATGATTGTAACGCTTTCTTTGCGCTAATATCATTCAAACGTCAATGTCATGTGCTTAATTAAAATAAGAGATTATAACGGAGGCAATTTTGTTGGTTATGTCGTGCAGCATAAAATTTAAAGCAAAACTTAATCCAAATGTTCTTAGATCCAGCATCGAATCCATTGGTGAGGAAAACTAATAAGTACTTTCTCAATACCGTATAGGCAGAAATCAAAGGCAAATCATGCAATGCTGACCTGTTACCACTGCACTGTGCCGACCTCCACATGCTATAGCCTTCACAACGCTTCCAGTCATCTTATGAGCCTGTCCTTCCGAACTGATATACCCTCCAGGAGCAGCTTGAGATTTATCTTTACCACACGCAACAGACTCAATGCAGGGCACAGGATGAGGAGACGATACCATACGGATCCGAGAACCCAAACCCAATTGCCCTTCACCTCCATATCCCCAACCCCACACCTGACCCATATCTGAAACCTTGGAAACGAGGATAAATTAGCGTCGAGCATATTCCAGGGCCCAACTACTTGTGTTCTAGATCTCAGAAGTAAGATTACCGCACAGGCCAGTAAAACCTGGAAAAACATGTGGATTTACCTGACAAAGCTAATGTATGGCGACCGCCAGCAGCCACAGTATTAATCCTCACTCCTGGGCCGAGGCTCACTAGGCAGGGAAGTGCTGATAAATTCTCGTCACTAGATGAACTTTCTGGACCCTGCTTAGATGACGTCAACTTCCTGCGTTTCGCACTCTCTTCACCACCCTTTGAAATTTGAGACCTTGGACTCACTGCAACAAAATCTTCGCTGGTATGGATGGCCGAGAAAATTCTACAAAATTTCTTTAATGTATAGTATTTCTAACCATAGTTACCTTGGTCACTCGACAACAATGCATCCTTTTCCAGTAACCGTAATCCCGCAGCAGATTGATCACCTACGACCTTTCCTGAAGGGACACATTCTTTCCAACCCCATGTGTAGACCTCGCCTTGGGCTGGTATAGTGGAGGAAAAAGCATGTTAAAAGAATGAGGTCCAAAAGAAGCATTTGCATTAATGAACACAAGAATGATGACGATCTACATATCGAAGTTAGGACATCCACATTTCAGCAGGTAAGCGACCATAATGATAAATAGATTTTTTGATAAAAATACAACTATTCTTATTCATCGATGATGGTATTCAATGACAAAAGACGATTTGCCAACGTACGGTTACATGGCATAGCAGGCAAAAAGAGATCAACAATCATTCTGAATATTTTATTTAAGATATACTCGGTTAAAATTAGCTAGGCTTATGAACTTTCCTGTGTGTTCAATATGACTATAGTAGTACAAAAATGGTAAAAAATACGACGTTTGGATGGGATTAGTGGGCATGTATGCAAGGGATGGAGAGGGACAGAACCTGTAACTGCAACGCAATGAGCCCATCCAGCCGCAGCTTTCATTAGTGGAGTATCAGTTGGAAGAGGAAAGGCCTCTGGAATTTCCTGTGCGCATGATGACATTGATTCACAGAGCATAGCGGAAGAAACCACCTGACTGAATTGAATAGACTAATAAGTACCTCGTGCTTTCCTGAAGTTAAATAACTCTGGCCTAAATCATCCGTTGAACCCCATGTCATAAGCTTCCCAGATTCTGATGCGGCATATAGAAAAGACGTATTTGTGAGTCTAAAGCTAGTTACATCTAAAAACACGGAGTCGCAGAAGTAACACCTAAAATGTGGCATACCTAGACAAGGTATGCCATTAACCACTCACCCAGTTAATGTGGGGCACATGCTAACCATGAAACTTGAAGCGAAATGTTCCGAGGAAAGAATATTGTCTCACGCATTCACAGAGAACAAGAGAGGGAAAGTGTTGGAGCAACAGAGTAAATGACACGACGAGATACCACAGAATGGAAAATACACTCGCGATCGGTCACTGACACCACTGAGTCCTCAGACCTCCAAAAAAATAATACCTCTTCATAAAAATCAGGGGGAAAAAAGGCAAAATCTGAAAGAGAGGAGACGTAGAATGGATCATCTCGTTCAGATTAATCGGGATGAATTCTGACAAAGAGGAAAACATCACGCTCTTCCTTCGTGGAGGAAACAGATCAGATAATGCGAGATCGTACAACCAACACAATGAAATGCGTTGACGAACCAGGTGGGTGCTGACATTCTTTCACTCGAAAAAATCGAAGCCCAAATCATAAGAATAGAACAGAGACGAGCATAGACTCGTATTTGGACCTACCAGAGATCGCCATGGCGAATCCGCAGCCCCCTCCGCACGCATCCCTCCAAGCATCCCCCGCGGGCGATCCGGGGAACCTCACCGGCACCGGAGACAGCAGCGGGGATCTCTGGGGCGAGACACCCGGGAGGTACCCCCACATCAGCAAGATCCTCTCCTTCTCCTCCTCCCTCTCCTCCTCCATTGGCTCCCCTTCCCTCTCCTCCCCTCCACCATTCATCTCAGCGCATCAGATAACCCCGCCAGGCGCAGCTCCTGGCTCCAAATATTCCCCGCCTATTCTCCTCGTTCCTTTCCACTTATTTCTCCACCTCCCCTTCAACCGGCGGCGACTTCAACTCAGCTCCCACTCTGGAGCACCGCTCGTGTTACAGAAGAGTCAAAACGGAGCTCTGAGCGACAGAGAGAGAGAGAGAGAGCCCTAATTTCCCCGTGCCACCGGAGGGAAGAAGAGCACAGAAAGAAAGCCAGGTGCACCCCGCCCGTACGAGTTGAGTAGAGCACCAGACGCCACGTAGGACGGCTCACGCACGCCCATTTACACGTGGCATGAGAATGACCTCTAGCGCGAGCCAGTTGCTTGTGGCCACCAGTTTCATCGAAGCTTCTGGAAACATCACGCTCAAGAGCACCTCCCAGCCGCCAACGTGGCATCGCGGACGACAAAGAAACGGCTGGTGGTCCGCCACGTGGGAACCGGGGACCCGCGGCCCTGGTCCTGGCTTTCACGAGTCGCTGCCCGTCCGAACGGATCTGCCGCCCAATCGTCCCATCGGATCCAATATGGTCCTATCGGACCGCCAAAACCCGACATTTTCATGGCCTTCGGAGATTCAGATCATTGTAATGCGGGAGAAAAAAGAATATATGATCCCTTTTGGAAGTCCGACGCTTTGATAGAACAAAAGATTCCGAATGGAATGATTTTGAATATATATTCATTAGTAAACCTTCACCCAATTTTTTTCCGAGAGGGAACTTCTTATTCTTCTATGTGCATCGACCACCTCCGCCGCTGTGCCGCCGCCGTTCCCCGCTGGTGCCACCGACGGTCGCCGGAGTTGCCGCCGACCGCCGCCACCATTTGCAGCATGTAGGGCAGCATGCTCTTGAAGAAAAAAAAGAGACAAAAAGGAAATATTTATCCACCGTGCAACTTCAACTGAGAAAACTAAAATAAAAATATGACATTTTGAAAAAAATCCCCACATCTATTTTTAATGCTGTAATTTTTAACTTTATTTCAATCGATTTATTTTTTCTGATTGTTAACTTTATTTCTATTGACTATACCCACTTAGGCGACACCACTCTACCTGAGCCACGTTGGTGGCTAGTGTGTTCGTCATGATCTCCTCTGACAGTTTGACCTCGTAGAAGAGCTTCAACTAGTCCAACTAGTAACGGTCTATAGGAAATAAAAGAATAAACCTACAACAAAAACAATAATTTTGGAGAGAAAAATAGACAAGAGAGAGAGAGAGAGAGAGAGAGAAGAGACAGTTCAAACATTTATGAATCCTAGAAAAGGACAAAATATTTAATATATTAAAATAAAAAGAGAGATTAAGATTTATAGTCATATACATTAAATCGACAACCACTTATGGCCCACTAAAGACACGACAACTTTAGCCCACTAAACAATAAAAGAAAACCCTAATAAAGACAAAAAATGAGAAATATTTTTGCATTAAATACTAACACTCTCTCTTAATATAAAAAACATTTAAGACCAAGAGGTTATCTAAATTTTACGAATTTAGAATGTCACATCACCCTTTTAAAGCCATTTGCCACTTGACCCAATGTTGAACAGAATTTCATTTCAATAAAAAAATTGTCATAAATCTTAAATAAAATACTACCTTATCTCAATATGCTTTGTTCTTTCATAAAATATTGGATTCTTCAACATAGAAATAGTTGATATGTTATCACAATAGATCACTATAGGCATTGACTGTGAAATATTAATATCTTATAAAATCCTTCTCATCTATATTACTTGTTGTGCAACCAATGATGTAGTAATATATTCAGTTTCAGAAGATGATAATGTTGTAGATTCTTGGTTCTTAAAAATCAATGAGATTGCACATGAACCAAAGCTGAAAATAAAATCACTTGTACCTTTTTTGTCATCAATAGTACTTGTTCAATCACTATCTAAATAATTGAAAAAATTAAATTCAGCAACCTATTGATATAGAATTCTATAATTAATGGTGTCATGCACATATCGAAGTATTCTTTTTACTGCTCCAAGATGATGAATAGATGATGAGTGCATAAACTTTGAAATTATATCAACTGAATGAGTATGAGTCAAATACGTCAAATCATCAATAATGCTTCTATAAAGGTGTTTATTTATTTTTGTAGTCTCATTATTAAGACAATTGTTTTCATTTATATTCATAAGAGTAGAGCAAGTCTTGCAATGAAACATATTAAACTTTTTCAACAAGTCACATGTATATTTCTCTTGTAAAATAAATATACTATGATCATTTTGAATAATTTGAAGTCCAAGAAAGTAATAAAGTAATCACAAATCTATTATATCAAATTCAACCATCATATCATTCTTGAAATCTAAAATTAGTAACAAAGAAGATCCCCTATATATAATATCATCAACATAAACACATACTATCAAAATATATTTATCTTGAGTCTTGATATAAAGTGTTGGCTCATTCCCACTTCTATAAAAGTGATACTTGTGAAAATATGAATCAAGTCTACTATACTATGCTCTTGGTGCTTGTTTAAGGTCATAAAGTGTCTTCTTCAATTTATACATTTTGTTCTCTCTTCCTTCAAGAATAAAATCTTCAGCATATACTTTTTCATTCAAATAACTATTCAAAAATACTGATTTAACATCAAATTCAAAAAAAATTCATTTCATTTGAGCTGTCACAACTAAAATAATATGGACTGCTTTAAATCTTACAACTGCATAAAATACTTTAAAGTAATCAATATCTTGTTGCTATGCATATCTTTTTACTACTAACCTTGTCTTGTATTTTTAAACTTTGTCATCCGATTTATACTTCACTTTGTAAACCCACTTGACTCCAATTGCTTTTATCTTTTGTGATAAATTCATCAACTCCTATGTGTCATTCTTCTAAATTACTATAATTTCTTCTTGGATGACTTTCTCTCATTCATCTTTGCCTTGTGCCTCCTCATAGCTTGTTGGTTCTATAATCATAAGAGTAAAAACATATGATTTATAAATATCACATAAAGATTTCATCTTTCTTAAAGGGCTTGATGATTTTAGACTTGAATTATTTTGGCCACTAATAAAAATTGAGCATTCATTGGAAGTAGAGAGAGACAAGGAGAGGTTAGGAAGTAGTTCAGGAGTAGATTAATCTACTTTAGTCTTTGTATTGATCTCTTAGGTGACATAAGAAGATCTAAGGAGATTAGAGTTTTTATTTAAGCACATTAAGATTAAGAAGTTCACAATCATCTCAACTTTCACTATTTGTTTCTCACCTGATTTCCCTTCTCCTGATGACTGAAAATCATCAAAAAAAGATTCATCTATTTCCCCTTTAGTATGCCTAAGTCAACTCTCTTCTATCTCCTCATCTCATTCTTCATTCAAAATTCAATATTAGTTAGAAGTTAAATCTTACCTTTGTTTAGACGACTCCTTATGATTCGACTTGAATATTCCTTAAATTGTACTCATTAGTATAATTAGGAAGACATCTGAACATTATAAATTTTATTTTTGACACTCCTTAATTATGACGTCTTGAAGCAACCAAATTTTGACGCCATGATCATATGCTTCCACTACAATGTAAGGACATGTCTATTTAGACTTAAGTTTTCCTAGAAATAAGTATAGTCTTGAATTGTAAAGCCAAACTTTTTGTTTCGGCTAAATTTGCCTTCGAACAATGTGTTTGTCATGAGAAATTTTTGTTTTGGCTTTGTATATCTTTGAACTCTCATAGGTTTAATTGTAGAGTTCTTCTAACTCATTTAACTTCAACATTCGATACTTTCTTGCTTGTGTGAGGTCTATGTTGAGTTGTTTAATTGTCTAATATGCCTTGTGCTATATCTCTATAAGTAGATGACAAGGTTTGTCAAAAATTAAACGATATGGTGACACACCTATGGGTGTCTTATAAGTGGTTTTATAAGTCCATAATGCATAATTCAACTTCTTAGCTCAATCCTTACTATTTGACTTGACGATCTTCTGAAGTATCTTCTTAATTTCATGATTGCTCACTTCAGTTTGCTCATTTATTTGTGGATGATAAGGTGTAGACACTTTGTGATGGACTTCATACTTTCTTAATGGTGTTGCAAAGTATTGATTCATGAAGTGTGATCCTCCATTATTGATGATTGCTTGCAGACATCCAAACCTAGAAAAAATGTTAGTCTATATAAATTTAACTACAACCTTATGATCATTAGTCCAGATATTCTTGTGCCTGTAGACTATAGTCTACAACCATAAGAATATACTCATATCCAGCAAAAAGTGAAAATGTACATATAAAATCAATTCACCACACATCAAAGATCTCTACTTTTAAAATTAGATTCATTGGCATCAAATTCTTCTTAACAAGATTCACAATAACTTGAAAATTCAAATTTAGCTTCCTATAATAGATACACACTTTCTATTCGGTGGTTAATTTGGTATGTAACTCTTCTCTCTTCTCATTCTTAATCACTATGAGACCAGATTTCTCAAGTACCATTTGAGTTAGGTGATCCATTCACTATCTAGGTATGATCTTTCTTCGAAAATCTGATCTATAAAAGGAAGTAAAAAATGATCTTTCTTAGTCACCAAATTCAACTTCCTACAATTGATACACACTCTCCATTTGGTAGTCAATTTGGTATGTAATTCTTCCCCCTTCTCATTCTTAATCACTGTGAGACCAGATTTCTTAAGTACCACATGAGTTGGGCTAATCTATTCGCTATCTGAAATAACATAAATAATTTATATCTAACAATTTAATCACCTCTTCTTGTATCTTGTACTACCTCTTTTATGTTGGGGTTGAGACTTTGTTGTATATCCCTCGTAGGCTTAGCTCCTTCCTCTACATAAATATAATGCATACACATACTAGGGTAATACCCTTTAGGTTTGAAACCATCCAACCCATGGCTCCTCTATGTCATCTAATGACCTCTAAGAGTTTACCTTCTTGAGCAAAGGATAAGTTGGACAAGATGAAAGCTAGATATGATTGGTCAGCTCCGAAGAAAGAATACTTCATTGACTTAGGTAGAAGCGTGAGTTCAAGTGAAGTGATGTTCTCCTCAACTATGGTGGAAGATGAGGGTGTGATCTTCATTCCTACTTCTTGAGGAGAATCTACAAAAATATTTAGCTCATCATTATTTGACCAAGTTATCATAAAAGTTTCCTCAATGCAAACATCAAGAGTATTTATAACATGTCATTCTTTGAAATCATCATTGTGATACTTCAATGACTTAAACATTCATAATGGGATTATCTAATCTCCATTCTTAATCATCAGCATGCATGTGTCAAAAATATTAGCCTTAGTTATGTGTAGGGAAGATCTTCTTAAAATGATGGGTGTTTGAATAAGATCCATAAGTATCTTCATATCTAAGATCAAAAAGTCAACAAGAAAATAATAACCTTCCACGTTAATAATCACATCATCGATCTTACCTCTTATTACCTTCCCGAATCTACCTACCAATTGTAAAATAACATAAGCAAATTTAAGTTCACGCAAATCAAAATTTGTCAATGACTGTCAATGGTAAAAGGTTCACACTAGAACCATGGTCTAACATATGAAATAGAACATTCTCAATGTCACAATTAATCAATGAAGAACTTTGATTTTTTAATTTTTCTAGCATATCACTAAGGAAGACAGCACTCACATCTAGAGAGAATTGGACTTTCTTCGACTCTCTTCTAGGCGTACATAATTCTTTAAAGAATTTAACATACACTAGCATATGTTTGATAGCATCTACTAGAGGTATGATGATATTCACCTACTTGGA
Source organism: Spirodela intermedia (assembly GCA_902729315.2). Lineage (NCBI taxonomy): Eukaryota > Viridiplantae > Streptophyta > Magnoliopsida > Alismatales > Araceae > Spirodela > Spirodela intermedia. Next base: position 296,990 of record LR746266.1, read on the forward strand.
TATCTCTTTTAATTTCTCATTAAAGGTTGACTATTATATTATTGGAATGTGGCTTTATTATTTATTTCAAAGATGATAGATATGTTATCAAGCATAGGAAGAGTAGCATGACTCTAATGATGATTCATAAGGTTGGAAAGATGATGTTTCCTCTTGATATCTCAAGACATTGATTTTGGCATGATAAAAGAAAATAATTTATCTTCACTTTGGAATATGCGTTATGGTCACTTAAACTTTAATGTATTGAAATTATTACATCGCAAGTATATGATTGATGACTTACCTTCTATTTCATCAAATGACAAAGTATGTGAAAGATGTGTTTATGACAACCAACATCAATTATCATTTCCTATTGATAAATCATGGAGAATGAGATTTCCTCTTGAATTATTATATGCTGATTTTTGTGGTCCAATGAAGATATTAGTTGATATTTTTTATTGATTATTGATGACTTCACACATATGAGTTAGATTTATTTTATTTTTCATAAATTTGAAGTATTTGAGAAATTTATTTATTTCAAGGCTTTTGCTGAAAAATCAATTGGACATGTTATTAAAACTCTTCGAACAAATCAATTATTTCTCATGAGTTTGAGTTATTTTGTATGAAACATGAAATTAAAAGACAAATCACTATTAGGAAAACTCTAGAGTAAAATAGTATTGCTGAAAGAAAGAATAAAACTATTGTAGAAATGGCTGGAAGTATATTTAGTGAGAAGAATCTTCCTAATGATTTTTGGGTTGAAGTCGTTGTAACTTTTATTTATCTTTTAAATATTTCTCTTACAAAAGTGGTGATGAATATGACTCTTCATGAAGCTTGGTATCATCAAAAGCTTAATGTTAGTCATTTAAAAGTTTTTGGTTACATATCTTATGCTTTAATTGATGTTAATGATCATAGTAAGATAGACAAAAGAAGTGAAATATATATTTTTCTTAGATATAATGATGAGAGTAAGGGTTATCAATTATATAATCTTGAAATAAAAATATTATTGATTCGTCGTGACATTATATTTGATAAATATACTTGTTAGAATTAGAATGTAGATTCAATTTGTCAAATTTCTTCTTGTGAAAATGGGCAGAAAATTATGCAAAATGATGAAGATTTAATAGGTGGAGCTTCTACTTACCTTTCTCTTGCTTCTCTTGATTTTTGTGGATCTCTTTATTTATCAAGATTGGTCACATTTCTAAGAGAGAGCAAATAGGGCAGATTTAAGGTACTTTAAATCCTTCTTTTGATCATTCTCATTCTATGTTGATTTGCTCCTTTGATTTATCAAAGTTGAGGATTCATTGAAAGTAGAGACAAGGAGAGGTTAGGAAGTAGTTAAGGAGTATATTAATCTGCTCAAGGCTTTCTATTGATCTCCTAGGTGACATAGGAAGATCTAGGAATATTAAAGTTTTTATTTAAGAACATTAGGATTCAGAAATTCACAATGATCTTATATTTCACCATTTGTTTTCTCACCTAATTTTTCTTCTCTTAGTGACTGAAAAATCATCAAAAGATGATTCATCTATTCCCCCTTTGGTGTGCCTAAGTCAGCTCTCGTCTATCTCCTCATATCATTCTTCATAAAAAAATTCAATCTTGATTAGAAGTTAAATCTCACCTTACTTTAGACAACTCTTTATGGTTCGACTTGGATACTCAAACTATACTCATTAGTATCATTAGAAGGACATCCAAATATTATTAATTTTATTTTTGACACTCCTTAATTATGACATTTTGGAGTGATTAGGCATCAATTACTCAAGATGGCCCAAACTTATATTGATCTTAAACTTGCTGAAATAACCAATGTGGAGTTAAACTACTAGCAGTACATGTCGGCAAAAAAGTACCAAAAATACTTGTACAATAAGAGAAGGTAATAAATTTATGTGTTTAATGTTTCAAGCATATAATATATTTTTTTTTTATCTCACTTACTTAGATAGGTGAATAATGGAGTTTTGAAACTCACCAAAGCAAAAAATTATAATTTTTATTCTATTTTAACTTTGTGAATTTCTCACAAAGTACTAGTCAATGAAACAATTACCAAATAGGGTTGATTGTTAACAGAATCTTCCTCAACGATAATGGAATATTATTATTAGCAACTAAGGATTATAGATAGAAAAATCATGAATCATCAAAGGAAATTATCTCTAGTTGGTTGACAAACAATTCATTATCAATAACAAGGTGATCTACCAAGAGACTTGTCACATTCTCTCTAGAGTGTTTGTATTGCGATTTGAGCCTCCTATTAAATGCAGACCTAAGGAAGAAGTTCCCTTAGTCATGCTCCACCTCTAATCAACTCAGTTTCACCAAGTGACAGCCACTAAAGACTCCTCATTGCTAAAATTTTATTCCACTAAATGGTAGCTGCTAAGGACACTTCATCACCTACTTTCGCTCTATAGATTTTACGTAAGAAATTTAGAGAGTGATAATAACATGTATGTCTAAGGAAAGACTTCAAGGCTATGGACACCTCTCAAAACCTTTCAAATTTATAAAATTCTGACAATTATAGTCATGATGTTGAAACTCTATTTTTCCTTGTTTAAACTAGTTTAGTATGTAAATTAATAATAGTTTACTATAATTTAAGTTTTAAAACTCTTCTTTAGTCTATTATGATTTATTCAACATCTATAGATCTTGATTTCATCAATCAAATTATTTGTAATCATTTACGTAGTAGTTATTGGGTAGAACTTTGTTTTCACCCAAATCGAAGTTATTCGAGCACAACATCAGCTTGATATCATCACCATAATTTCTTTTTTTCTCTAATGTAAAAAAGATCTTCTTATGATCTTTTAATCCAAAATATATAAAATTATATTATTTGAGAAAATTTTAAACTTTTACTTGATATTATTTACATCCTTATAATTGACTTGGATTTATTTTACTATTTTTTAGAAGTTTTTATTGAATTATAATTGATGTATTTTTACTAAAATACTTATAACATCCTAAAAATTAATATTTTCTATTTTTATAAATTTTAAATATACTTGATTTAATAAATAATGACTAAGTCATATTACCCATTCAAATGATCAAAATGATAGAAAAAAGAGAACCTCTCAATAGCCAAGATATAAGCTTATCATCTCAAGGGATTGTGCTATCACTATAATGAGAAATTTTTGTCCCTTTAGACACATATTATCTACTAGAGACAATTGAGACAAGTGAGAATGGGTCTTTAGCCCTGATAGAGAAACGAGATCTAGTACACTTGGAGTTAATTCTTCATTCCTTGTTTTGAGGGGAACTTGTTTGAGCTCTCAAATTCTATGGAGATATCAATGGGTGACTGGTGATCATCACAACTGACAATAAGGCAACCCACAATTTTATCAACCCATTCATTCCCTAAGAACTTGATATGCTAGTCGAGACAACTCAAATTTTCACATGATCACTAACATATGAGAACAAGTGATCTTGACTTAGATGTCCTGTGGAATCTCATTTCTCATATCATCATCAGCCACCATGGATGTGAACCTTAACCTTATATGGATGCAATTCTATAATATGATAGAATTAAACTTTTTCTTTTTGAATGGGAATCAAACAAGTGATCCTATTTGTAGACCCCTTAGAGATTTAAGCTTACACACTCAAAGTGCTCACGAATAGAGATAAAATGGGTAATGTACTCATTGAGATCTACCAAGTAACATGTTAGAGGGATCTTGGGAGTTCTAATTCTCTAGAGCAACACATGAGGCTCTTCTTTCATGAGTATTTTTTAGAAATTATAGGACTTATGCTGCTACAAGAGGTTGATAACTAAATTCTATTAATTACAGGCTCCACCTTAATTAATATTCATCATTTTAAGAATCCATACTAATAAGTCTTCATTATCATGAGTTAATTAATTAGTCATATATTTTAAGTCTTAACTTATGATAAATAAATTTATATTTATGTTAAATTAAAAAATAAGTTTTTAATTGATTAATGTGAGTTTTTAGATAATTATGTGATTTTATATAAAATTTATAATCATATTTTGAGATAAAATAAATAAAAATATAGAAAAAAAGATAGAGCCACTAACTAGCTAGGCCCACATATAAGTTAGAGGCATAGTGGGGGGGACTATTGACTAGCCATGTTTACACGTAGGTCAAGAGCACAGTCAAGGGAAGCCATAAGTTGGGGGCTCAAGTGCTACTAAGGACTAGTTGGGGCACATGTGTGTCACTCTTCTTCAACATCACTAGTGGCTAGTTGAGCGTAGGGTAAGGAGTGATAGTACACATGTGTATATGTGAGAGAGAGTATATTGAAGACAAGAAAAGATAGAGACATATGTCTCAAATACTGAGAAATGATTGATGTGGAACAAAACTCATGCCAATAGTTGTTGGTGAGTTTTACATAAATTTATACTTAAAATGTCCCTACCTCATAATGAGGAAATGTCAGCACTACTCAAGGGTATATGGGTAATTTTCTAACTCTCTCGCATACAAGTAGGTGACCAGTGAAGGTTAAAATCCATCATAACTAAATTTCACATCATTTACCTATTTAATTTTTGATTTTTCTACCAAATGTCAAACAATGATTAAGTTGAAGTAATTACTAACACATCGACAAAAATTTCCTCAACACTGTTCATGGATCATCATTAGTAATTTACCAAGGATTTAGAATACAAAAAACATGAATTCTCCAAAGAAATCATCTCTAACTAATTGACAAATTAACCATTGTAAAGAAGAGGACGATATGTCGAGAGACAAGTTGCTACCTCTCTAGAGTAATATTGAATGCAATACAAGCCTCCTCTCACTATATGGACTTTAGAAAAAAGTTTCACGAGATGTGCTTCACCTTCATCTAGCTCATTGCTAGGTAACAACCACTAGAGATCCGAAAGTCACCGAACTTTTGTTCTATCAAGTGATAGATGTCGGTGATGATTCATCAACCTATTTTATCTGAACTTCTCAAGAGGATCCAAATATTATCTATGTTGTGAATACCAAATAAGAGCCTTTGAAGCTATGGACATCACATGATCATTCTTTTGAATGCTTAGAATTCTCGTGATTGTCGCCACAATGCCAGAACTCTATCATTCTTATTTTAAATATAATTCTTATTTAAATTAGTGAGATTTAAGTGATTTCAAGTTTCAAAATGTTTTTTAGTTGATTACGATTCTTTTGAATTTTATATATTTTAATTTGATCAATTAAATCATCTATAATCATTTATGCAAGAATCATCATACGAAATTTTATTTACATCTGAATCGTGTTTGTTAGGGCACTAATGTCATCTTGACATCAACAACCAATTTTTTATTTTCATAAAATTTTAAATATATTTTATCTTTATCATTTAGTTTAAAAGTCATAAAAAATCATATTATTTGAGGAATTGTTTTAAATTCTACCTAATATTATCTTAGTCTTATAATCAAACTAAAAAAATACTATTTTTGGATCCTTTTATCAAATTATAATTGATATATTTGTGATAAATATTAATAAAATTTTTAAAAAAATTGTTAATTTTTAAATTTTTAAATTTGAGTGAGTTATTATACAATGATTCAGCCACGCCCCCTACTCTTAGAAATCATAGATTGAAAAGTACAATAAGAGATGCTAGGAGATTAACTAATTCAACACTCAAATAATCTATTTTTGTGTTTGACCTTAGATGTTCTACATGGATTACCATGCTTTGAACTGTATTATGGTTCCATACAAATTTTCAATCCCAATTATGAAAGAACTCCTCAATGTACTACACGAAGCTGAAACATTTCTAAAGTTAGACCTACACTCTAGGTATTATCAAATTTGAGTGAGTGCAAAGGACAGCCCCAAGATGGCTTTTCAAACCCATGAAGGATATTATGAATTCCTCATAATGTCACTCTAACTCTCTAATGCCCCTACTACCTATCATGTTTTAATGAATCAAATATTCAATAAATTATTACAAAAATTTATTTTGATCTTCTTCGATGATATATTGGTATATACAAAACCATAGTGAACACAAAGAGCACCTCATATAGGTATTTGGTATCCTCAAAGAACATCATAGTCATATTAATCCCAAGAAGTGTGATAACATGCAAATTCCACATCTTAAGTATGGCATAATGTGGACAATTAATGCTTAATTTTATGAAAAATGACATTTAACTATACATAAAATAAGTGAAGCATAATATAATGAATGTTCTAAATAATGCTTAATTTTTTGAATTTTTCATATTTTCTATAACATGTGTGTTTATTTATTTATATGCTTCACTTCAATGATAACTATAAAAAAAAATTCATTTGATGTCTGCATTATGATTTGAACCTTTTGTAATGATTTAATATGATCAAAGAAAATTTCCTAATTTTTAGAGATTTATTGAATTTTTTTTAATATTCTAAGATTTATTTCAAGTTTAAATGAATATTTAAAAGGTTTTTCTATTTTATAATTTTTTTATTAAATCCAAATTATTATCAGTGCTTTGACTCATGATTATTTAAATGATAAAACATAATTCATACAATTTTTACGATGTATTATAAATCTCTTAAGCCCTAAGTCAACTCATATATAAATGAGTTTAAGATTTACAATGTTGATTTTTCCCTTATGTCTAATTTATTATATTTATTTATTTAAGGGGTAATGGGCTTTATTTAGGGTGAGGAAATGAGAGGAGACACCCTAGGAGCCGCCCAGCTCCCTTAGGCTGCCTTTGGAGAGGGAAATGTAATCTATGGGTTGTGCACTCTCTCCTATGATCTAAGGACTAATAATAGGCATGACCAAGGGGAGAATAAAGAGTCACCTAGAGGAGAGAGAAGGCCATTCTGTTCATAGGAGAGGGGCATCTAAGAAGGAGAAGAGGAAATCTCCACAAATTTCACTCTTTGAGCCAATTTAGGAACTCCAGTGAATGATTCGTTTGAACACTCCAAATGACCTATAGAAGACATCTTTAATGTATTTGGTTCATTTATTGTATATTATAGTATATTTTGAATGAATGAGTTTTATTTTCTTATTACACTTTCTTCTTTTTGAGACCCATTTGGTGAGAAAGGGTTGATCTAGAAATTCAATTCTTTGATCTCCAGAGTGACACTATATTGATCCTAGGATATAATCCAACCCTTATACCCTTCTCTTTCTTCTTTTGATGTATGTGGATCTCTTGATTTATCAAGATTGATCACCTTTTCAAGAGTAAGTAAGGTACGGTAGATTTATGATACCTTAGATCCTTCTTTTAATCCTTCTCCTTTCATGTTGTTTTTTTCTTTTGATTCATTAAAGTTGAGTATTCATTGGAAATAGAGGGGGACAAGGAGAGGTTAGGAAGTAGTTTAGGAGTAGATTAGTCTCATTTAGTCTTTCTATTGATCTCCTAGGTGACATTGAAAGATCTACAAATATTAGAGTTTTTATTTATGCATATTAGGATTAAGAAATTCACAATCATCTTATATTTCACCATTTGTTTTCTCACCTAATTTTTCTTCTCTTGGTGATTGAAAAATCATCAAAAGATGATTCATCTATTCCCCTTTTAGTGTACTTAAGTCAACTCTCTTCTATCTCCTCGTCTCATTCTTCAATCGTAATTAAAAATTAAATCTCTCCTTAGTTTAGATAATTCTATGTGGTTCGACTCAAATACTCAAACTATATTCATTAGTATCATTAGAAAGAAATTTGAACATATAAATTTTATTTTTAACACTTCTTAATTATGACATTTTGGAGTAATCAAAGTGCTCGTGCAAGACGGCCATGATTGTCTATCTAGGATATTGAGTTTCAGTAGACAACAAGGTCATGGACTATTAAAAGGTCAAAATAGTTATTTAATGGCTGATGCTAAGCAACCTACGCGAGCTTCAAGGATTTTTGAGCTTAATATGATATTATTGGCGGTCATCTAAAGTAGAAGCACTATCTATTATGGAAGAATTTTTTTATTTATACAAAACAAAGGAGTCTACAATTTATCATGGAATAACGTCATATCTTTCTAGAGTACCAAAGTGACTCTATATGACCATTATGTTTGATTTTGAGATCAGATTCAAAGTTGAGAGTGAAAACAGCGCTATAGATGCTTTGTCTCGAGTTCCAGATGTCAGTTTACTACATGCGACTAAATTGTTTCGACCAAAGCTGCATGATATGCATATAATTGCTGAAGAGAATTGAGTTGATCCAACTAGAAATCATGACCCAACTAGAAAGCTGCCGACATTATTCATTACATCACAAGAAACTATTCTATGGAGGACGACTCGTCATATTTGAGAATTTGCAGCTCATCTCAAACATACTTTAGGAATTTCAAAGCTCAACAATAGGAGCACATTTTGAGTCCAAGACACTAGATTGTCGAATTATGTAGAGTGTTCACTGGAGAGGCATGTTAAGTGCATCTAAAAATTCATAGCCAATTACACAATTTGTCAAAGAAATAAGTCTAAATCACATGACCCATGCAACCTCTTCCAACCTCTCCCAATTTTGACACTAATTTGGATAGACCTTAATATAGATTTCATTGAGACCACTAGCTTCTAAAGGATATAACTATATCTTAGTCATTGTGGATCGACTAAGCAAATGTACACATTTTTCCGCTCTTTGGCACCCCTTTATGGTGAAGGACATAATGATGATCTTCATCCAAGTTGTAGTGTGGCTGCACAGATTTTGTGAAGTCTATACTCATGAATAGAGACCAAATGTTTATAACCTTCTTACGGAGTGAAATCTTCAAGCTCCATGGCACAACCCTCCATCAAACAAGCTCATACTACCCTCAGACTAATAGACTATTGGAAGTGGTCAACGAAGTTTGAAAACTTACATTTGCTATTTTTCAAGGGATTGTCTATGGTTTAACACTTAATTACAACTCATTCTCATGTTTCTCTCCGTTTAAGATTATTTAGGGCTATGACCCCGCCACTCTAATGAAGTACAAACCAAGTATTACCATCACAGCCGACATCAACTAGCTCATATGAGAGAGAGATCAAACTCTCAAAAAACTCAAGCTCTATCTCTAGTGAATTCAAGCATAGATGAAGGCACACGCAGACCACGGACAACATGACCTTGAGTTCCAACTAGAGGTCTTTGTCTACCTTAGACTCTGGTCATATAGGCAACAATCTTTAGACTGATGACCCTGCGAGAAGCTCCGCCCACACTTCTTTGGCCCATATCAAGTCTTGGACATAATCGGATCTGTAAAGTACAAGTTAAACCTTCCAAACTCTACAATAATACATCCCATCTTTCACACCACAAAGCTCAAGAAAGCAAAAACCTTCACAACAGTGATCTGCTCCAAAACATTGTAATTAAAGAGTGTCAAAAATAAAATTTATGATGTTCAAATGTCTTTCTAATGATACTAATGAGTATAGTTTAAGGAGTATTAAAGTCGAATCACAAAGAGTTGTCTAAACTAAGATAAGATTTAACTTCTAATCAATATTGAATTTTTGATGAAGAATGAGATGAGGACATAGAAGAGAGTTGACTTAGGCACACTAAAGGGGGAATAAATTAATCTTATTTTGATGATTTTTCAGTCATCAAGAGAAGAAAATCAGGTGAGAAACAAATGGTGAAGTATGAGATGATTGTGAATTCTTTAATCCTAATGTATGTAAATAAAAACTCTAATCTTCTTAGATATTCCTATGTTACATTAGAGATCAATAGAAAAACAAAAGCAGATTAATCTACTCCTAAACTACTTCCTAACCTCTCTTTATCCCTCTCTAATTCCAATGAATGCTCAACTTTGATGAATCAAAAGAACAAAACAATATGGAAGGAGAAGGATCAAAAGAAGGGTCTAAAGTATCCTAGATATGTCCTACCTTGCTCACTCTTAGAAATGTGATCAATCTTGATAAATCAAGAGATCCACATACATCAAGAGAAGCAAGAGAAGTGTATAAGGGTTGGATTCTATCCTAGGATCAACCTAGTGTCACTCTAGGGATCAAAAAATAAAGCCCTTAGATTATGGGGGAGAGTGCACAGCCCTTGGATTAGATTTATCTCCCCAAGGGCAGCCTAAGGGAGGTGGGAGGCTGCTAGGGTGTCTCCTCACCTTCCCTTACCCTAGGACTTATCTCACCCCTTGGATTGGGCTGATTGAGCGGCTGAGATAGTCCCAAGGGTTGTTTAATGAGGGAGAGGGACGTGGCTGATCAGATGGTGCCACAAATCCCTCCCTCAAATTAAGGAAGAAATGAACCGCCCACCTTAAGTGGGCAGTTTCCTTAATTTGAGGGGAGAGAAAACGCCTCCTTCTTGTTGGGCCTCCTCCTTCATTAATATGGGCTGTCCAGCTGACCCATGGGCCTAATATGACCTGAAACATAGTATTAAAATAAAGCCCATTACTCCTTAAATAAATAAATATAATAAATTAAGTATAAGGGAGAAATCAGCATGGTAAATCTTAAACTCATTTATACATGAGTTTACTTAGGGCTTAAGAGATGCATAATAAATCATAAAAACCATATGATTTATGCTTTATATTTTAAATAATCATGAGTCAAAGCACTAATATTAATTCGGATTTAATATAAAATTACGGAAAATAGAAAAACCTTTGGAATATTTATTTAAACTTGAAATAAATCTTCTAATACTAAAAAAAAATTCTAAAAACATCTAAAAATCAGGAAAAATACTTTGATCATATTAAATCATTATAAAATATTCAAATCATAATTTAGATATCAAATGAAATTTATTTATAATTATCATTCAAGTGAAGCATATAAATAAATAAATACACATGCTATAGAAAATAAGGAAAATTTATGAAATTAAGCATGTATTTAAAACATTCATCATAAATTATGCTTCACTTATTTTATGTGATTTTTCATGGTATCAAACAGCGAGCCCAATATCATACATTATTGTATTGTTAAATGTCATTTTGCATGAAATTAAGCATTAATTGTTCAAATTATCCCAATATCTCCCCTTAGTATGAATGAGGTTCTCACGTGGATTGTCCAGCCATTCGGCATGGGCCACAAGGCTTAAAAGCACTCATCAAATGGCTCAGTCTACCAGCTCGGAAGCCATGTGGGAGTCCGTACGTGTCATCCACCAACAGTTCCCAGTGTTCCAGCTTGAGGACAAGGTGAATTTCCAAGGCGGGAGTATTGTTGAGGCCGTCACAACCTGAGGTCACCCACGGAAAAATACGTACTTCAAACCGTTCTGTTGGCAACACCCTTGTAGGAGGGTTTGGAGGACTGCCACGTGACAGCGGGCAACAGGCCGATAGAGACCAAATCCCGTGGCTCAGCCTTTAAAGAGAGGCTAGGTCGAGACCAACGCCGCATTCCCGAAGGACGTCACCTGTGAGACGATCCTTCGGTTATCCCTTCATTCTAGAGTTGTCTTGAAGTCAGTGTAAGTGCCGTCCCGGCGAACCAGTCCTTTGTCTTTTCCCTTACAATCAGCGTTTTTCTCTCTTCTTCCTACCCTGACCTTGGGTACTCATCAAATTTCCCATCGATGATAATCGAGAAGATGCCAATTCACCCAAATCAAGCAACAAAGCTCGGAAAATCCAGTCTCTAGAATTGGCCAAAACAAGCTATCACCGGCCGACAAGGACTTCCTGCTGGAGACCTTCCTAAGCTTAGTCCTGCGCTCTCTTCTCACGGGTACAGCTTCGTGTGGAGAGGGAGAGAGAGAGAGAGAGCGCGGCGGATCTCTCCTTCCTCCTTCAGCGTCCTGGCCTTCACGTCTTGCAGCCCGTCCGATCGGATCTGCCGCCCAATCGTCCAATCGGATCCGATCATGATCCCAACGGACCCACAAGAAACCCGACCTTTTCATGGTCATCGGAGTCTCGGATAATGAGGGAGAAAAAAAAAATATATGATCCCTTAAATTCCGAGCGTGAGAGGATTTAAATTCCCCCACCGTCGGTCAACGTTCACCCCCCCCAAGTGCCGCCTCCTGTCGGAGCAACTTTCTTCTTCTTCTTCTTGTGCATCGACCACCTCCTCGCCGCCTCGGCGACCGCCGCTGGAGTCCCCATCGACGATCGCCACCGTCTGCAGCATGCCCGTCATTGCCTCCCTACAATGAGAGTAAGGAAAGAAAAGGAAATATTTGCCCACATGAAAATTCGTCCGAATTGTTTTTTTAAAAAAATCCCCACATTTCTTCAGACCCACAGGAATCTAAATGGCTCCCACAGAAGCCCGAATCAATGTCCTATCGCAATTCAAATGCATAATGTAAAGTTATAAAATCATACATGAAAATCTCAGGAACGCACTGACAAACAACTACACCCACCTTTGAGGCACCGGTCAATGAACTCCAGACCCGCAGCCTTCAGCCCGGGACAGCGATGCCGCTCCGCCAGAGCCAGGTTGTCGGCCACTGTGTCCTCCGTGATCTCCTCTGACAGCTTGAGCTCACAAAAGCGCTTCAGCCGGTCCAGCCAGTAACGGTCGGCAGCGGCCAGGAGATGCCGGAGGAAGATCGTCGGGTTACACATCGGAATGGACATGGCGAGCTCTTGGACGTCCGGGAAGCCATCGGAGTAGATGAACTGAAGCATCGCCTGCAGACAGAAAATAAAAACCGCAGAAAATATTCACATCCAGATGAAAAATTATGCTTCATACAGGGATACCATCACCCGATCCATTCAGTGGAGCAGGAATGAAATCGGCTATATGCTTCCACCTGAAACGCATTACTGTTCTTGATATCAGAAACAGGCCCATCGTTCTCGAACTCTCCCCAGCTCCTCCCCTCCGTTTGGAATAGTGGCGTATTCAAGGTAAACATTATTGAAGGAAACTCGCTATTTAAGCAGATAAAGGCGTAGCCGAAACAAATAGGCTAATTAATTATGATCAGAGAATGCTGACGGAAGCTACCTTGAAAACGGGGGGTTCTATTTCCTCCACATCGACTTTATCTAAATTTGGATCCCCGATCCCACCGAAGAACTGGGCACGGAAGACGGGAGAGCGAGCGGCAAGAATCAACTTGTGGGCCTTAAAAGACTCGCCGGCGACTACAAAGACTATGTCGGAACCCATCTCAGTCCTCAATAGTTCACCCAGGCTGCGACCCAAGTCCGACGTCGGAACAGGAATACTCCACTGTATGGGCGTCACCGTGCGAGTCTTGACAACGCTGATTGCACATTCGAAAAAAAGAGAATCGTTCTGGAGAAAGTTCGATCTTTCCAGAGCTGCTTTCTTGATAAACCTTATAGAACCCCTGCAATTGCAGCGGCAAAATTAGAAGGAACTCGTCATGTTTGTGACTCACACCAGGAAGCGAATCTGCAGACGGCGGAGGGCGCACATACCAACTCCAGCCGTTTCCCTTGAGGTTGACAGGTTCGAAGCGACTAGAAATGGTGTCCCTCTTGTACCGTACTTTGCCTCTCTGATCGGTCATAGCAAGGTCGAAAAGCGCTCGACAGTCTGGTTCCCCGGTGACCAGGGTGACAAAGAGGGACACGTAACCACCATTGTCCTCTGGGCCAAGGCCGTCCGGGTAGAAGTGGATGGCCCACCGAAGCCCTCCCACTGAGAAGACCTCGCTCGAAAGGAACTTCCCGACCCCCATTCCTTTCGCCTGAGAGTACCCCGCCAAGACGTAACGGTGGGAGCCTTCCACGGTGCAACTCACCGACATCGAGCACGAGACCTCCGGCTGCTTCTCCCGCCTCCGGGAACCTTCCGCCGTAACCCACGACGTTGACGGCAACATCATCGGGTTCCCGAACCCCGATGACTGACGACCAAACTCGTAAAGAAGACTCCGGCGACGAATTCTTGCAGGCGCGGAGGAGAAATCGGAGTAATCCGTCGAAGTCCCCAGGGAAGAAGGAACATTCCCGGCGTAACCCTAGCTAGCATTCAGGAAGAAGGAGAGGGGATCTTCTTGATCTGAACGGAGGCGGCATCGCCTATGGCTCCGAAGGGGAGACGGCGCTCGGCCGAGCCAACCCCATAAAAGATAATGGGTAAAAACCCCTAGAAAATTTTATAGACAGTTACGATTTCTTGTAACCATAAACACTTTTGAAACAATGAAAATTTGAGTTGAATGATTTAGAAGACCTTCTGTTTTCCCGTTGCACTACTGTGTCCCTTAAAACGTCACGCTCGTTCTTCAATCATTCATCTTAGAAGTACTTATAGCAAATATTTAATGTAAGTAGACTATTTTATGTAATTATGTAGATATAGATAATTAGAAATAATAATCTCTGTTGTGTGTGTGTGTGTGTGTGTATAGGCTACTACATTTTATTAGGAGGTAATCTCGTCATATGGCAAAGTAAAAAAGAAGCAGCCGTTTTAAAAGGAATGATCGAGTGTAAAAATTGAATAATAGAACAAAAGGGAAATCCAACAGCTCCAGTAACTTGTTTAATGACCAGCTGGAGCAGATCCTGTGCTCCTCTCCTCCGTTTAGAATAATAGAATTAACCATTTTCATAACGTTCATTGTAAGAAAACTATCTCGGGTGCGGGAGCTTCCACGGTGATCTATCTCTACACATGCTTAAGGGTCCTCCAGAGAGAAATCCATCCATTTCTTTGCGTATTAAAGGTATACAGAGCTCTGAATACCATAAGCACGCAGGAACTCAAAGTAAAACTCGTTATTTGTGCAAATAAAATGCTCAGCGACCAAAGTTGGCGAGAGGTTGAAGCAAATAGGCCAATAAATATTTCATGATAATATGAGAGAATGCTGATAGAAGCTACCTTAAAACAGGAGGCTCTCTTCCCTCCATCTCGACTCAATCTAAATTCGGACCCCCGATCATACCAAAGAACTGGGCACGGAATACGGGAGGACGAGCGGCAAGAATCAGTTTGTGGGCTTTAAAAAACTATGTCGGAACCCATCTCAGTCATCAACAATTCGTCCAGGCTTGGACCCAAGTCCGACGGAGGAACAGGAATACTCCACTGTCCGGGCGTCACTGTGCGAGTCTTAGAAAAGACGATCGTGCGAATCTTGACAATGCTGATCGGCTGATAAGATTTCATGGTAATATAATCAGAATCTTCCTGGAGAAAGGCCGATCTTTCCAGAGCTGCTTTCTTGATAAACCTCTTCGAACCCCTGCAATTGCAGCGGCAAATTAGAAGGAACTCGTCGTGATGTAACAACGACACACACGATGAATCAAATCCGCAGAGAGACAGAGACAAAAGGGAGCATGGACGTGAGGAGAAACCGGTGTAGAACACACAACAGAAGCTAAAACGTTGTTTCAACCATCCGCTAGAAAAATCAGATGAAAACAGGAAAGTTGTCGGAAAGGAAGGGCGAACAGAGTCGACAGAATATTTCGTAATGTATAAATATAGATCGTCCAAGTCATCGAGCAGCTTTGTCTCACAACAAGGTGAAGGACAGCACGCCGAGGCGTCCGCCTCATGGGTGGGGAATGGCAGACGGCGGAGGCACACATACCAGATGTGGTTGTATCCACAGAGGCGGAGTGGTCCGTCAGGCCTCTTGCCACCAAAACGGCTTTTCACCATGTGCTCTCCTTTGCCGCTCTGATCCACCAAAATAAGCTCGAAGAGGCTCTCACGTATGGATCATTGGTGATCCGATTAACGAAAACGGACACGTAATCGGCATCCTCTCGGTTCTTGCCGTCCGGGTAGAAGTAGATAACCCACAGATATTCCCCCACCGAGAAGATCTCGCTCGCAAGGAACTTCCCGATCCCCATTCCTTTCGCCAGAGAGTACCCCACCACCACGTAACGGTAGGAGCCTTTCACGGTGCGACCCAACGACGTCGACCACGAGACCTCCGGCTGCTCCTCCCGCCTCCGGGAACCTTCCACCGCCGCCCACGACGTTAGCGGCAGCATCATCGGGCTCATGAACCCCGAAGACTGAGGCCCAAACTCGTAAAAAAGGCTCCGGCGACGAATTCTTGCAGGCTTGGATGAGATATCCGAGTAATCCACCGGGGGGATCTTCTTAATCCGAATGGAGGCGGCGCCGCCTATGATTCCGGTGGGGAGACGGCGAAAACCCTCTCACAGCTCGGAGGTGAGACTCGCCGGAGTGACCGTCTCGCGCTGCCCGACGGTTATGCGGAAATTTCGGACCGGCTCGGCCCAGACAACCCTGTAAAGGTAACCAATAGCTAAAAACCCCTAAAGAATGTATATATACAAGAACGGTTTAAAATATAAGCATGTTTAAAATAATGAAAAATTGGGCTGAATTATTTATCACCCCTTGTGTTTTCCAGTTGCACTACTTGGTACCAGAAAACAACATATACTCTTGCTTTTCAATCATTCGTCCTGATCAGGTGCTTTTACAAAATATTTTCTGTAATTATGTATATCGAAATAATTACAGGTACCTCTCTCTCTCTCTCTCTCCCTCTCTCTCTTCCTTCTTTCTCTATCCTGCAGAGTTCAGCAAACAAGTTTCGTGCCGCCACCCTCAGCATCCCGGTCAAGATGCAGAACCTTTCTCCTAAGTAATGAACTCTATTGTACTCGGAGAGAGAGAGAGGTGACGAGGATGGGTGATTTTTTCCTCGGCCTCAGTAAGTCGGGCTTCTGTAGCCTAATCCTGGCAGAGAGGGAGGGAGAGAGAAGAGGTAAGAATCGTTGATTCTTCCATGGTTTGGACAAACAGTAAGATTCATTTCCTCCCCACTGAGAGCAAGACCGGTTTCCGCAGCTTAATCAGAAGGAAGATAGGTTGATATATACATATATAGATATATACAATATCGAGAGAGAGAGAGAGAGAGAGAGAGAGAGAGAGAGAGAGAGAGAGGGGAGAGATCTGTCTCTGATACCAGAGGGATCCCCCTCTCACATCCTCTGCCGATATTAAAAGGAACTCTGAACTGGCGAAGGTGAGAGACGCCGACGGGCATAGATTACTTGATAATAAAGGAAGCGGCGTCCGGACAAGCAAGGGGATCGATGGAACGTCTCGTCGGCTCCGCGGAGGACCATGTTATGTGCTCGTGCCGGCGGGGCGCCGATCAAGAGTTCTACTCAGAACCCTGCATATACTATGCTCGTACTACCGCCGGCGCGGCGCGTAGCTTCGTTTCCCTCCGCAGGGAATATTGGGGAGCTTAAACCATGAAAGATACAGTCGCCGTTTCCAGTAGGGCACTGTTACTCGAAAACTTCGTCAATCTAGAGAGAGAATCAGACACGGTCAGCGTTTATCTCTCTCTCTCACACACACACACACACCCATTTTCCGGGCTTTTGCCCGGAACTTGTTGACGACGACCGGGGTAGGGAGGGCTTGGCGAGAAGAGGGCCAGATCCAACCTGGTGACGCCCTTGTGACTGAGATTCTCCTCCCGAAGAGCTGTACGAGTCAGAGGGCTTGATAAACAATGTCTATTGAGTTTGACGGAAGCTTTAGGTTCCCCCCAAGAAGAGTGATCTCATAAGGTGGTCAATCGTAATCAGCTATGTCGTTTATGTGATATTCGATGAATTTACGTACTCATTACATGATTAGTCTTACTTAATTCATTTCTCGCGTGATAGATTGATTGACATTTGGACTCTCTTTCTCCCAGCCCCCCCCCCCCCTCTCTCCCCTCTCTGGCAGACTGCAATTTCCGTGGATGATAATCGAGAAGATGCTTATCTGCGCAAAATCAAGCAATGGAAAATTTGAAAATGCCGTCGCTCGAATCGTCCAAAACAACCAATCACCGACCGACTAGGACTACCTGCAGGAGACTTTTCTAGGTTCAGCTCTGCACTTTCTCTTCTCATGTTTACAGCTCGGCAGAGAAAGAGAGAGAGAGAGCGGCGGGCCTCTCCTTCTTCCTTCAGAGTCTGCGCAGGGCGCGATGGAGGAAGGTCGGTGCCGCAGGCTGACCGGGGGGAGTCGAGTCGGGGACCTCGCTGGCGGCGCTGCCACAGCCGCTTTCTACGACGAGTATTCCTTGGAGGAAGACTCAGCCGGGCAAGGCTACCCATGGCCCCCCAGATCTTACTCGTGCAGCTTCTGCAGGAGAGAATTCCGATCGGCCCAAGCTCTCGGCGGCCACGTGAACGTACACCGGAGAGACCGAGCCAGGCTGAAGCTGTCCTCCGCGACCCAGATTGAGATCGGCCTCCGCCAGATTCCTTGCCCCCCGGGTGTTTCAGTGGGGACGTCTAGATCACCCTCTTCTTCTTCTTTTAGGGTTTCAGGGACTTCCACCATTGAAAGCCCTAAAGAGCAGATCCTTGTCTCTCCTTCCTGCCTTTCACATTTCTTCAACGAAAACCCAGATGAATCTTCAGTTCAGATTCCAATGGGGGAGGGTGATCTCAAGGAGAAGGCGCCAGGTGGCAAAAGGAGGAAACACGACTTGACTGTTCCTCACGCTCTCCGATTCTCTGTGGCTGGCGAGAGTCTTCTCCAATCTCAGACACTTGGAGGTGTCTCTATTCCCGCTGAGGAAATAGATCTCGAGCTTAGGCTTGGAGGATCCGCCTTCGGCTGACGGTGGTCCGGTAGCTTTGTTATTCACTCTGTACTCTCTTTCTCTCTCTCTCTCTCTCTCTCTCTCTCTCTCTCTCTCTCTCTCTCTCTCTCTCTCTCTCTCTCTCTCTCTCTCTCTCTCTCTCTCTCTGTGCTTCCGTGGAAGCCTTCGTGATTTCATGTCAACATTTTCTTTGATTTTCTTCACCTGGAGGCCTGAACTCACACATATGATTGTTTCCTTGTGTTTTGCTGAGATGATTGAAGGCCGTTAGCCGTCGATACGATCGGACCTAAGATGATCTTCTTCCCTCAGCCCTCTTCCCGTGGCTCGTCCGAAGCTTGCGAGGGATTCTGACCGAGATACCTGATCGCTTCTGCGTTAAATTCACTTCTCGATGTTGCTATCGGCATTCAGGGAGCCGGGAGTTCAACTGCGATAGGCGTCCATACGCGGTTAGATTCGTCATCAGCCCACGTCGAGATAGTTTAATGTGGGGGGGGAGGGGTGGAGGGTAGAGAGAGAGAGTGTTTCATGTGGAGATTGAGAATGGGAGAGTAGCCTAGAGGGTCACTGTGGGAGACGGATAGAGAAATATGAGAGAGAGAGAGAGAGAGGATTTTATGTGGAGATTGAGAATAGGAGAGTAGTCCAGAGGGTCACTGTGGGAGACGGAGAGAGAGAGACTCAGATCGTTACCTGGAGGGAGAGGGAGTGAGATATCTATGGATGCATGTAGCGAGAGAAGGCTAGAGGGAGAGGGGGATCTTGTAGAGAGAGTGCGGACAGCGACATATGCAGAGCAAGAGAGTCATCGTCGGAGCGAGAGAGAGAGAGAGAGAGAGAGAGAGAGAGAGAGAGGGGCAGGAGTGGGGGCCTGTAATCGAGAAGGGAGGCAACGGGTAGGTGCTGAACTGCATGTGGGAGTGACGAGGTCTTCTAGATTTTTGCTTGTGCCGTGCGTAGCCAACAGGACGACTGACAGACCCATTCAAGCTCCAGAGACGAACCCACGTGCATGTCGGCCTGCTGTGCCTGCAGCAGTCGCGTTGACTCCCTTTTCCGATGCATTCCCCTCCGACCACTGTTTGTACTCGGGCATCCATCCATCCACATCTATCTCATCATGCATACATACAACATACATGCATATATACTGAAAGCGTACATGAACGTGGCTCAATGGGAGTCAGCCGCCTGGCAGGATGGCCCACCAGACAGGAGGAGTGCCACGTGGCGCTTGAATTAGCAGAATCCGATGATTCGTTTTAAAAATATAGAGGTTGTGAACAGGATCGACGTGTCCAGTTGTGGAAGAGGCAACGCAGTATGATTGTGGGCCACCCAAAGCTCCTGTTGGACTCCCCATTTACTTTGTTTTATGATTTCAATGGCCCGGTCCAGTCGTGCTGAACGGTATGCTGTTGCCGCGTCTCTAGGCCCACTTAAAAATATGGGCTACCCAGCCCCCCCCTCTATATTTCAATTGATGGGCCGAACAGTGTAACCGACGCCGGCCCATTATGGTGACCGATTCCAGAGGGCAAGCACGGCCTGGAGCCGGTTTCCTCGTTAATCTTCTGTCTACCTACCTGGCGCCCAACTAAGGGCCCATTAGAGAAAGCCCAATTCGTGGTTTACTCAAATGGCAAGATTCAATGATTGGGCGTCATAGGCCCGCCTAGCCCACGCCGGTAAATGGGGCCCACAACTTTTGGGCCATTAGTGAGACCCAACGCTTAGTAGGCTCAAGGCCCGTTTTCGGCCCGAGCGGCGTGCGTAGTTTATGCGTAATCTGATTTTACTAATCGGCAACTTTCGTAGGCTTTGGGATGCGCGGTGGGGATTCCCTACGCCGTCATTTTCCGCGTCCATAACGATGATTTGGACCTATCCTTCGTGGAAGGTGGGCCGGCGCCGGACACGTCCCCGTCCGACGTGGACGTGGCACTAAAAAGATTGGGGGAAAGTGGCGCCGGGAGTCCACGTCGTCTTCCCTCACGACGAGCCCCAAGTTGCACTCTTGAGGCCCGTCGAGACAGGGCACGTGACGACATGACTCCCCGCTGTAATAGACAGGAGAGGAGAGAGAGAGAGAGAGAGAGAGGAGAGAGGGAGGGAAAGGATAGGGTGATGGTCCACACCGACGAGTTCTCCCGATCATGTGGGGTTGCGTGTGGGAAGCGGATTCAAGGCGACCGATTAAATCGTTGACAGCCGGGGGACGATCGCCACACGTTTCTTCAACGTTGACGAAGCGCTGGAGATGAGTCGAGGTCATGTGTTGGCACGCAGAGTAGGACAACCCCGCTCTCTCTCTCTCATCTCTCTCATCTCTTCTTTCTCTCTATTAGTTTGATTGCATCACTTCAACCGTCTTCGAGAGCAGCTGATTGGATAGAGAGGGGAGAGGGAGGGGGTGGGGACTACCCACCGGATGAGAGATACATTGGCCTTTAGACGTTCGTCGCCTCCGACGAGTTGGCTTATCCCGCTTGACTTGAATGGCGAGGGAAACTCCGGTCCCCGACAAGGCCCCTTGATTTTTTTACTCAATCACGAAACAGTCGACGGGAATCCGGAGCATGTGCTTGGAGCTCATTGACCATTCACCAGAGGGCGAACTCGAACTCTTATTCTCAACTTGCTTCGCTTTTTTCTTAAAAGATAGAGACAGAGCGACAAAGATATACCCACTTATATATATAAATATGTATATACGTCTGGAAGGGGAGGGAGCGGAGAGTCAACACGGAGGAGTTTCAGAAGAACAAGACAGATGAGATATTATTAGACGATCGGAGGAGTTCAGCGTGGAGGATGTAGAAACGGGGATTCATCTCGATTAAAATATGGGCATGATTTCCCCCCGTCAAATCGAAGAAATCGTACGTCCTAGTCGACACAGGCCACTATGCACGCGTAGACAGGAACCAAAGAAGACCTTTCCGCTATGTTTTTTTATCCCAGAGAGAGAAACAGGAACTCGGCTTTGAATGATGGCGTTATCATCTTCCCTCTCCTCTCTACACACCACAAATTTATATCTATCGCACTCTCCATCTTCTCTCTCGTCGATCTACAAGTTTATTATATTTGATACCTGAACCTTTTGCCATTTCCGTCCTTGACATGACTCTCATGATTATGTTATCGTTATAACCCCAATCTCATCTCACGTCTGTCTCTCTCTCTCCCTCGCTGTACTGTACATACAGGGAAATCATACGCCTGTGGGCATTTGATTCCCCAACCGGCATACAAGTTCTCTCGACAGCGCCCCCATCGAGTTGACTTTGGTGACCTTGGTGATTCCTGTGGTGAGTGACCGGAAGTCTCGCTAGACAGGGACATCAGCAGATACAAACTCAGATTCAACGCATTATTTTGTCTCATGGGAAACATGCCAACCTTTGGTGGGGAAGGCAACCACGTGGGATTCAAAGCCTTCAAATTTATGAAGTTACGGACTCTATGGAACCCCCAGGAGGGGGAGGGGGGAGGTGGTGGGGAGGGCCCGCCAATGGGAAACTTGGTCCGGCCCAAAATCCTAGACCCAGCTCCTTCTCAGTTGCCAGCCCATTTCTCCATCTCTCTACCTTCCTCCCTCTTCCATCTCTCTAGATTCGGTTCATAGAGAGGGTCGAGCTACGTCTAGACGAACCCGGCATGCCTTCATTGTCGAGGTGCTTCACGGAGCTTGTATTTATTCCCAAGCTTTCCTCCAGGTTTAGGGGGAGAATGGGTGAGCGGTTGACCTCAAGGAAGATGCCGCGACTCAAGCTGATGACGAGGCTTCACTTGACCCGCATCGACTCGTTGACCACCGGAACCCGGATAAAAAAGGATGCTCATTTAGATGTTGTGCGTCGTGTTTTGCCGGGATCTTCACCAAGGACGAAGCAAGCCGATGCGGATCTCTACTACCGTGGCTTTTTGTGGGCCCCGCGTTGGGTAGCTAGATACCAAGACCAAGTGCTCGTCTCCTCGGGAGGAGGTCATACAAAAATCCGAAGCAAATTAATGCCAAGAAGGCGACAAACATGCGAAGGTGGGTTGCTCCATTGACTGCTCCGGATTCGGAGGAAATTAATTTACTATTTCGGTCATCTCCTAACATCGAGAACTAGGTTGAGGGTGTCAAAAACTATCCCCTGTATGGGGTAATATCTATGAAATAATGATTTTACTATATAAAAAAATACGAATTATTGGTCTTAATAAAAATTCAATAACATAAATTAATTTGAAACCGAGGCGCTTTTTTTATTATGATAGAAGATGATTGTCTTAATACGCACCTAATTATCTTTATATAATTTATGCATGTAAATTTTTCGCCGTTGGATGTGGAAACACAGAGGAAGAGCATCGTTGGATTTAGTTCATCATTTAATAGCGAGGATAAATGGACCTTTTTTTCGGGGGGGGATATTCTGGAAATTATTCCGGAAAATATGTCAGAGTCAACAACTGTGATAGAGTTTGGGATGCAGGCCGTGCGTCTTCGTCGATTTGTACTTCGTTCGAGGGGTAGAAATATCTTAAGTGGGCTCCGTGGGATGAATCTGTTGCGATGATCCCGTCCCGATCTCGCCGCCATATCTTCTGTACTTGTCGGTGCGCACGCCGCTTGCTGCGTCATCATGGGGGCGACATTAATGCCATAGGATCTTAGATCTTATGAGGTGAGAGATAGGCGGAAGAAGGATGCTATCGTTATACGAAGAGACGACTTTGACTGTCTCAGCCACCCCCGCCCAACTCCCCCCCTCCCCCCCCCGCCACATGCCGTCGTCATTAATGCGGTACAAGTTTTAGTGCGAGCGATCTGGTGGGTTCTTGAATTCGGGATTCCATCCAGGGAGTCGTACCCCTGTGGCGTTTGGATCTGGTTTTTGAAATCCCGCCCGTCTTTGACTTGGTGGGATTCCTGAAATGGTTCCCAAACGAGATAGCCGGGGGACAGATCCTCCCGGAAACGGCGCGAGGAGTCATCTCGACGCTCTCTTTCTCTCTCTCACTAGAAAACGATGGGAGGAGAGTGTTGGGTCGAGGGGTTTGAAGTACAAAGCCTCGCGGATAGACGGACGGCGGGGTAGAGAGGGAGAGAGGGAGAGAGGGAGAGAGGGTGAGAGAGGGAGGGAGGGAGGGAGGGAGAGAGAGAGAGAGAGCGGTAAACTCCGAAGTTACCTAAACGGCTCTCTGGTGTACACGCTCATCTTAATGATGAAAGGGATGGATGAGAGAGAGAGAGAGAGAGAGGCTAGACCAGGGGAGCGAGTGGAGGCGGACTCGCGGAGCTACCCCTACTTCTGATCCCCCCCCCGATTTTCGGAGGCACATGACTGTTCCATGTTGCACCGTCGGTGGCTCTACCTCGCCCCACGGCCTGCGAGTTGCTACGGGTGTCGAGAGGAGAGAAAAAGAGGTACAGATGTGAGTTACGGAGGAGAGGAGGTGGGCCTCTCTCTCTCTCTCTCTCCGTTCCGTCTTCCTCTCTCCGGCAGTCAGTATGGATGAATAAAAATAAGTGGCCCGGGGGGCGCACAGGTCAGCCCCGTGGAGATGTGGAACCTCAGCTGACGAGAGAGGAGGCCTGACACGTGGAATCGCGGCCCGGTGTCTACGTACTCCGAGCCGCCATCGACGCACTTTCCGAAGCCAGCCAGGTTCAGAAAGATGGCTTTCTCCCCAGTTCGAACTGCTTTACTATACAATCCTGGATTTCCTCGGTCAAAATCGCTTTGGGGACGACCGCCCTTCCCCCTAACTCCCAAGAGGGAATCGTTCAGTTCATTCCACGGCTTAAGGTTAAGGTTAAGATTAAGCTCAAGCTTCCCGGAATCGAGCCAAACGGCGGCCCCAAAACGGGATCGGTGGTCCCCAGGCGGAGCAAGTGGTGGCTGGTCAATTTTGGACCAGCCTCCAGGCTGGACCTGGCCGACCAGACTGCAAGCTGGGAAGGGGCGGGAAGGAGGCTATCGGAGTAGACGGTGGGGGCGAACCACTGCAGCTGCAACAGTGGCAGCAGAGAGATAAGTGCGACATCCATCAATCGAGCCGTCATGGCATCTCAACGGCGGCGGGATCACGATCAGCGGCCGTCGATGGGGGCTCCTCACATGCGGTGCCCGGGAGGATGGCCAGCCCATAAATGAGGACCAGCTCTATCTCCGGCGTTCCAGAGAGCTGTCAGAAGGATGGGCTGTGAACGGAGCTCGGGGAGGAGGAGGAGGGGGCCCGCCCACCGCCGTTCACCGCCGGGGAGGAGCTCTCGGCGGCCCCGGTAAAAAACCAGGTGGGTGGTGTCAACTCGAGAGGTCCCGTCAATCAGAGAGTCAGGGCCGGGCACTGGGTCATCGGTGGGAGGGCGTTTGCGGGCGGAATAACGGAGGGGACGATGAAAGCGCAGTAGCGGAGATCTCGATTTATTTAGTAATTTATGCAGTTAATGGGTTTTGGGACGGGTCGTCGTCTCGAGGGCAGGGAGGAACTGGTGATGGGTCCAAGTTGGCTGATTAGGGTTTTTGTCCGGAAGCCTCTCTCTCGCTCGCTCTCGCTCTCCCTATATCGACAGCGGGGGGGGGGGGGGGGGGGACCCGTTTTGTTTGAGATGCCTTCTTTCCCTCATCTTGGCTTTCGATACCACGTCTGTGGCGCGACACATCGAGGTGCTCCCACTCTTCCCCACTTTCTTCTGCCCGCGTTAATCCACATCACTACTGGCTCTCTCTCTCTCTCTAAGATCTCCAATTTCCTTCCCGTCTAAACTCTCGGCCTGCCTGGAACAGCGTGGATGGAAAGAGAGAGAGAGGTGGTGAGAGACGTAAACAAGGATCCTCGTCCACGTCATGCACACTAAACCTACGTTTTAAGCAAGAGCAACGCGGATAGATACTACAGAGAAAAGACAGATGAGAGAGAGGGCGATCGAGGGGGAGAGAATAGACCGGGAGCAAGAACTGCAGTGATAAGTTAACGGGAACAGAGAGGGATATAGGTCTGGAACAAAGAAGGGAGAGAAAATCTAGATGGTGCTCCGGAGGGCGAGAGAGACAGAGAGAAACATAAAAAAACTTGGGAAGTAGAGAGATAGAGAGAGAGAAAGAGAGGAGGGGTGGGGGAATTATGGTATGGCAGTGCCCGGAGGTCTCCCCTTCCTGTACTTGCCGTATCTACTAAGTCAGGGAACCGTCTGTTCTTGCCGAAAAAGCATGAGCTTCTAAGAAAAGCGGAGGAGAAAACATAGGGGAGGTGAAGAGCTGAAGCTTCTCTCAGCAGAGAGAACCTCCGCCGCAGCATCAGCCACCACCTGTGTCCACACTGTTGCACCGTAGTCCCCCAGGTATGCGATTCTAGACCAGAACCTACCTCTTTTCATGGTCCACAGGCCCCCTTTCCCCCCCACCTCTTCTCCTTTTCTCTCTTCTCTGGCTGGGAAAAGAGTATCTCAGTCCCAACCGCAACCCTCCCCGCCGCATCGACGAAGATTTTCCCATGGGATATCTCTTATGTTACCAGGTGAAAGGAGACCGTACCACGGGATATGACGGCTAAATGATGCGATCGTCTGATCGACTGGAGAACGACGGCTGTGGGAGAGAGGAGCAGCTAGGGTTTCCGCGCTCTATCTCAGCTGCATAAGTGGGATTGAGAAGGAGGTGGAGACCAAGGTCAAACACAAGGGCATCTTTCACCTCTCTCGATCGAAACCCGAAACTCCTAATCCAAAGGATCAGAGGATGGAGTAGATCAGACAGAAGATCTTCGGCAAGAAGAAGCCGACATCGAGTGGGCGTAGGCGTGCGATCCACGCAGGCAGAAGTTCTTGAGGCCATGATTCTGAGACAAAGAAGATAACAACGAAGGGCTGAGGCTTGTTGATTTCCCCCTGCCGTCGCACTTTCTACACAATTATTTCCGCGACCGAAATAAAAGAAGAGCTGGCGAACCGGTGGTGGGCCGGTAATGTGGCCCTCGGCGGCGGCGGCAGTGGCGGAGGCGGTGGTATCGGCGTTGACCCCGCCTCCTCTTCCCCCGCCGGGGTCACCGCCTTGCACCTCCGCAATCCCAACGACGACGATCTCCATCACCTCCGCAACCCCAACCCCGCCAGCACCAACAGTAGCGGAAGCAACCACAACCCCAACGACGACGACGGAGACGCTGTTGACCACCCCGCTGGCAGCGGCGGTCAAGATTCCGCGGAAGCCGGTGGAGGGGGAGGCCGTGGGGGATCCGGCGCCACCCCAGGTCGCCGCCCCCGCGGGCGCCCTCCGGGGTCCAAGAACAAGCCGAAGCCGCCGGTCATCATTACCAGGGAGAGCCCCAACGCGCTCCGCTCCCACGTGCTGGAAATCAGCAGCGGCACCGACATTGTGGACGCCATCTCGACTTTCGTCCGCCGCCGGCAACGCGGCGTCTGCGTGCTGAGCGGCAACGGAGTGGTGGCGAACGTTACACTGCGTCAGCCGGCGGCTCCTGCTGGGGCGGTGGTGCCCTTGCACGGGCGATTCGAGATCCTCTCTCTCTCGGGGGCTTTTCTGCCCTCGCCGTCGCCGCCGGGGGCGACGGGGCTGACGGTGTACCTCGCCGGAGGGCAGGGACAGGTGGTGGGAGGGAGCGTGGTGGGGGCTCTCATGGCGGCAGGGCCCGTGATGGTGATCGCCGCAACATTTGGTAACGTCACCTATGAGCGGCTACCCATCGAGGAGGATGGTCCCGCTGAGTCCGCCGGCGGCGGCGGTTGCTCGGAGGGAATGCTGTTGGGGCAAGGCGGTGCTGGTGTGAGCCCGGGAGGTGGTGGCGGGGGCGGTGGGTCTCCTCATCACGGTGGTGCAAGCCTGGGAGAATCGGGGGGAATGCCTATCTACAACTTGCCTCCCAACCTGATGGCTAATGCTCAGCTGCCTCACGACGTGTTCGGAGCTTGGGTTTCTCATCAGCCTCACCGTCCTCCGCCCTCCTACTGATAAGGCACCTCTCCCCCCCTCTCTCTCTCTCTCTCGATTTACTCTTCTTCATGCTTGTGCTTTCGTCAATTTATTTAAAGAGTTTGCTGATCTTCATGTCATTGCATGTCCCGTTCGATCTCCCTTTCTTTTTGTAGCACACATTTTGATGATTAGTATTAGACCCTTTAATTTAGTATAGTTTCCCTTCTCTCCATTTCCGCTCTGCTCTCTCTCGCTCTCGCTCTTGCTCTCTCTGTATAGTATCGCCTATACTAATAGCTCCTACTAGATTTCTTCACGATCACTTTTGGATGGGTTACTGAGGAATGATTTCCATCACTGGTGAAGGAAAAGGGGTGACGGGTAGAAAGCCATTAACCCAAGCTGCTTCTTTTTTCCTGTCAAGAAACTTAGTTTATCGTCAGATTATCCTGCTTGCAACTGAATACAAGAGCAGAAGGTCGATTCATGATGCAGAAAATTGAGTCGAATTGCTTCTCGTCACCGATCCATGGCTATCGCGCCGGCAATTGGTTGCTGGCTTCAGATGAGGAGGGAGAGAGGGTCCAATGGGGCTCTACTCACGGTATCGCTGCGATGGGGGACAGAGCTCGAGGATAACTGACGAGGTCCACCCACCAACCTACTTCATCTGATTTGACGTCTTGGGAGCCTCTGCATGACTTCTCTCTCACCTCGGGAAGGATGCTGTGGCAGCTTTCTTTTTCAGAGAGAGAGAGAGAGAGAGAGAGAGAGATAGGGTTTCTGAAAAGGGTTTGAACCCAGGTTTGGTTAGGGGTTGTAGTTTTGGTAAGGGTTTGTGCTCGGCGAGGGGAGCAAGAAGCATCCTTCTGTCATTCCTTAGACCCGCGACACTGTCAGGCTGATGCCATTTGCGGCCAGTGCGGCAGTCGGTGCATTGAAGGTCCTCTTCGGGTGGCAGCAAGATAGGAGTTTGCGGCGGGGTCCTCCGGTGGGCGGCGCAGGCTTTCACATCACCTGGTAAATTATTTAGATCCCCCCTTCCAAAAGGGATTGATTACTGATGATGGGATGAAGTTGGCCTCTTTCTTCTCGCCGATGATTCCTTCGAGCAACCGACCTCCTCTTTTTTCTTGTCTATCCTTCCCCCGTCACGTTACGATTCTCTTTCTCTGGCTCATCGACGAGCGCCCCATTCCTTCCTTCCTCAGATGAAGATAATGTTTGCCCTTGTGACCATACTCCTCATTTACGCGCTTCCTGTAATCTTACCCCTCGTTATTCCGATGGTATAGTATTCTGACCCTCTGGTGAACAAATTATTAAGAGCATGGCAGCATACCTCATTGGGAGTAGGATGGATAGCTCGGGGGAAAAAATATTGTTGAAGTGCCAGCACCGCCAGACCTCGACGTATGTAGCTCCACGGGGATGACTTGACAGCTTAGTAACGCCAAGATCCACTTATCTACCTTGTTATCCAGTTTTCTAAAGCCTGGTTATCTTTTCTTCACTTCATCTTGCTCCCGATTTTATGAGAACTACAGCACACCCCCACCCACTGGTCTAAAAGGTCTCCTCTCAATCTCTGATCCGTGTCCGTGAGGAGAGGAAGAAGAGCGCGTCGAAGGGACACCAGAAGAAGGGTGTGGTCAAGGGCTATGGGGTTGGCAGAGGCTTTCGCCCGAGTCACCATTGAACACGCCAGGGCTTCATACGGCAGTATTGGAGCTATCTTCTACCTCGTTTGTGGCGCAATCATCTTAAGCACCTCATTCATCCCATATTCTCCGCTGTTATTTTAGGATGACCCGATTCATATCTACCCCCAACGACAAGCTGAAGGTGTTCCGAGCTCTACATGAACGCTGAAGATTGGAAAGACGTCAGGTTAGTCGCCATGCGTATCACAAGCATGCTGACAGGCTAAGTTCGATCCAAAGCTACCACTGGACTGTGTCCGACTTGAAGGCTATTGCTTGCATTTACTGTTGGCATCAATTGCCTGATGCAGGAGTCTCTGCCTTCTTTACCGACTCCATTACGAAATGGGCATCGAACAATAGTTGACCAGATGGCTTTTTCTCGACATTTCTGTCTGGTCAAAGATAAACTGGAACTATTCTTGAACAGGATGGGTCCTCCGTCACAATCCTTTGATCTCTAAGGTCTCGAGTTCATGCGCTTTGGTCGCGCACCCCACATTTGCCCTTCATGTTGACAAAACATAGAGATAGACGCGTGGAATCATCTATCACGAAGAGGGTGAGAGGGGTCACGGGGCCCTTTCTCCTACGGATTCTGCACGTCGCAGCCGAAGAAAGCTTAATGGCCGTGTGCATAATAAGGTGCTCGAAGGTGGAAGCTATTTCAACCATGTTCTTCTACTATGATAGCAAATCCCGGCTCGGTCGCTTTCTCTTCGTCTAGTTTAGGTAGGATCTTCCATCGGAAGGTGTGACGCTCACTGTATTTCTTTCCCTTTTCCGTCGAGATAGGATCGAGGTAGCTGCAGAGGCGTTCGCTCGGTCCCCCCGCCGGCCGCACGACTAAAATCAAGTTCTGGGGGGGCTCCGCCAACGTCGGAGGGAATCCAAAACCCTGAAGTCTTTCTTGGTTCATATGGCCAGAGATGCGTCACGCGTCAAGCACTGCCTCTCCGAACGAGGGTTGTCCGATTTAAGCCCACTGGAAATTCATCAAGCCCCTCACTTCTTTCCGCCACGTTGGGGGGGTGGGGGCGGGCGAGTAGGCATTCGAACGTGAGACGCGACCCGGGAAGGAAGGTTCTTTTCTTTGCTATAAAAGGGCGCCGGTCTTCGTCAGACCATCCACGGACGGACGAGTCTCTGGATTCTCCATGGTTTCCGTTCAGCAAGCATTCACATATATGCATGCACGCACGCATGCATGCATGAAACCCATCTGGCCTTCGTCCGGCGCGTTTTCCTGCGCTCCTCCGATGTGCTCGGCTAGTTCTCCATGGTCTCACCCGCCCTTCGAACTGACCGCATGAAGCGCGTATTCCCCGAGTGTCTATCGAACCAGGCGCAGTACTTTCCATGTACATAAAAAAAAAAAAATCTTCTTCGGTGAGATCCTCGCGGATTCAGTTGCCGAGCATAGAAAGACCGCCGATGGGGTATCTCAGTGAGGAAGACGGCTCTCAACTGTTAACTGATATAATAATAGTTTAGACAAGAACACCAACACGGCTGTCATGGCTTTGAAAATCCCTCGACGTACCCTACTCATTGATGGCCCTTTTATTTGCGCGTACGGCGATCATGCCTAGAGAGAGAGAGAGAGAGTTACTGATGGCTCCAGGCAACCTGACGCTGATCTCAGGAAGCCCAGAAAGAAACAAAAAAGAGCGGCTCTTCTTTGGACTTAAAAGGGCTTTTATTTATTTATTATACTACTATATCGAAAATTAAAAGGAACTTATGATAACAGAGAAAGCCCGAGGATAAGCCCAGAAAAATAGATGTGGTTCAGAGTTAGAGACTCCGGATCTCCTCTTCGATGAACAGAAGCTGCACCGAACCATTTCAGAATCCTCACCTCGTTCGTCACCGCCCCGCCGGTATCCCCAGCATCGGCTGGGCGGGACATAGTGAGAGAGGCACCATAGATTGCAGCCAAAGCTGCCCCTTTCCGTCCCCCCACAGGAAGATAGGTCGTGATAGAGAGAGAGAGAGAGTAGCCTTGATCTATGACGAACATCGCAGCTATCGAAACGCATACACCAACACCCAGTGGAGAAATGTACGCAGAGATCATCACAAGGGCACACGCATAGAAGCTTCCCCGCATAGATACAAGCAGACACAGAAACATACATATAATCAAAACTTAAGCAATGACAAATTCCCATTTACAGAAATCAATCCTAACCTAGACTGTTCTTCACTAGAAGATAGAAACCCCCCCCCCCCCTCTACTTGGTCAACTTTTCTGGGTAAAAAAAATTAAAAATGGCATTTTTTCTGTGCACCTAGGACAAGGGAACTTGACAATTCTCTCCCCCAGGGGTTTCCATTTCGGGTAGAAAAAAGATCATCAGTCCAGAAGCTTAGGTAGGGCTTTCAGCAGCCCACCATTTTTAGAAATTCATGGATCCACAGTAAATTCACAAACGCATCAGATATACCTGATACGCCCAAAACCTAATAGCAGAAGATTTCCAAGTATGCACAATGGATCAATAAATCGACTTATAAAATCATTTAATGGTGCTTTCCACTACTCATTTGGGGAGATTTTCACGTCATAATCAAGAAGAAAAATTGGCCCAAGTTAGTAACCTCAGCGATTTGCTTAGTCGGAATGATCTAGAACAATCCCCACCTGATCTTGGCACCCTTTTCGTTTCCTCCTAAAGAACCACGGCCAGTCCCAGTCTCTGTCTAAAAGAGTTGGCCATATGTTTTGTTCGATCCACCAGAGTTCCAAGTGCATATGAAACACCCCATCTATCATTCCTTCCCTATTAACCACCCTTTTCTATCTTGATCCCGAGTAATATTTCTTCCCATCCCCCCTGCACATCATATCCACCACAGGCAAGAGAACATGCATATGATGTTGCTCATTTATTTTATTTTTGGAGAATCCAACTTGTTTAAATGAATTGAATCTAGAGTCTGCGTGTGTGGAGGAAGAGATGCCAAACTGGCAGGGATATGAGTTCCTCTAAGCTAATTGTTATTGAAAAATTGAGTCAGTGGAGATCAAATCGGTATGTATGAGGGTTCTATAATTGTCCAAAAAAAAAAAAAAAAAAAGGCAATTAAAAAGGATGTCCATTTCTACCATAGATTTAACTTTCTCAAGTTTGGTGAATGAAAGATAATTCAAGCATGTCCCCTAACCCGCAGGTCAACTTCCTGGATGATTATTCCGCTTGGGCCATACATGGATACTGGGGCTCCTATAGGTCAACTCGGCGATGTACTGCTAACCTACAGCATTGGGCTCCCATTGTATCCGCTTCAGTCTCCTAGACATTGTTTCATCTACAGTTGTCATACACCATGACAAGTAAAGCACAATGATTTACAAAGAACTGAAACAGAACGCCTGGACAGGCTAAAAGAAAAAATATTTATGCAAAATAAGAGGAAAGGAGACGGCCAAGAAATAAAATGGGGGATAGACAAAGAAAATACGAGCTGAGGAGGAAAAAAGAATAAACAACAGAAAGGTGCTGAAAGACGACCGGGTGCTGATCGGCGAAGAATGATATATAGCTTGAATTCTTGAATCACACAACGCTAATGGAAGATAAACAGAAAATTTTTGACATGTACAGCGTACACTAATTTTGAAATGTAAATTGACTTTGTTACAAGTCCAACTGCACATATACATACATACATTTTGATGGCCTCATCAGCTGACATCAACACGAGGACATGGGACGGAAGCTTATACCACCCTGGTGTATAATAAAACAAATTCCTCGGAATAACTGTCATGGTGCCAATCAGCCAGAGTTAAACCAAGGCGCAATATAATCATGGAAAGAACTTTTCTACTATACTGAATATGGATTAGTTTATATATACAGTCACGTTTTAGAGAAACATGTGAATATTTCACCTGGTATGAAGGTCAAAACCGGTACAGCACATAGCCAGCTCAATCAAATCACCTACTCTGACTGTATTTTCATCTATCAATCAACCACAAAGCTGTTTTAGTGTCAACCTCAAACAAGAAATTGACAACTTTATGCTTAGCTCATTGATAATGCAATTGCCATTTGATATGTATATTTTTCTAATGAGTAAGAACAGGCAACTAGCGTTAAGAATGGTCATTCCTATATAAACATGTTACTAATCTCAATTGTTATAATTTTGAACCCACTTCATGCGCCAATGCAATTTTATTTCCTATAATAGAGTATCGTTGATGACAGAACCCAATGACGCCCATGGGATGACGAAAATGAAAGCGTGAGAATAAAAGACTACAATTTCCAAGTGTTTAGTCTCCTCAAACAGTAATCATCACAGCAGGTGTAGACACACATTACCAGAAAATTAGCAGCAAAATCAGCACTTGGATCAAGAAACTAGCTCAGGATATCCTCATTACCGACTTGTGCTGCCAGCAATAAAGATAAACTACATTAAACCATTATGTTTATGATATGTGTAAGGCAGAGAGAAGTCACCATCTATGGTGATTATCTCTTCCACAGAAAAGGTTACAAATAAACTAGAAAAGATAATACTAAAAAGAAAAAGAGCAAATCATCTCAAAATATAAGCAACACGAAGGAACAAATTTAATGATTAATGGCCTTCTTTGCCCGTAGAGATTCAAGGGCCTTTTTCCGCAACTCAATCTCAAGCTTCTTCTGATCAGTCTCCCTTTCCTCTGTGTCGGTTGTGATTGAAACCTTCAAACCAGCTTCTTCGTCAGACTCTTCAGCCGCACTATAGTTTCTCTCTTTGTCTGGGTGGGATCCCACAGTGTGAACGTCCTTCGACATCTTTTGTGCCCGTCGTTCCTCCCTTTTTCTATGCCTCTCTTCACGCCTCCGACGTTTCTCCTCCTTGCGCAACCTTCTCTCCTCCCTCTTTCTTCTTTTCAATTCTTTCCTACGCTCTGTCGCTGAATCATAATCCGATTCATCTTCTAGAGATGTTTCTTTCTGGTCTAACTTTTTGGGCCTTCTCTCAGTCTTCTGCGCTCTATTTTTATCTTCCGAGTCTGTATCCACGGGACAAATTCGATCATTCTTATCTAGCTTCGCTGATTTCTCTGCATAACTTGCATTTTCTTCCACGCGAGGCCTTTTCCTATCATCATTACGTAAAGCTTCGTCCAAGTGCGAATTCTTTGCGAAGTCCTGCTCTTTTGTTGGTCTTCTGCCAGGGGAGGAATAATCTCTAGCAACCTTCTTACTAGAAGATCTCTCCTGGCCAATTAGATTAGGCGATAAGTTACCATCCATCTTCCCAGGACCATACTCGACCTCTTCATCTAAAAGAGATATTTCCTCCGTGAACCCTTCTGGAGGATCTGTGGCACTGCAAAGAGAAACCTAGTTAACAATGGTCACATAAAATTTATGCTCTAGTGAAAATACATAAACTATGGCCAACTAAGTTATCAGTTTTGAAAACTACATCAACGCTGCATCATCCCATTCAAAAAGGGCGGGTTTGACAACAGGTAGAACAATCAATCACAACCAGACAATCAATCAATGAAACGGAGGGTAAACAAAACATGCACCAATGTGTCCCCAAAAATGGAGAAAGACATTTCTTTCGAGGATGGGAGAGAGGTGAGAAAAAGAACCTCTTCTGTTCGTGATGCTCCATTATTTTCAAGTCAACATTATGCCTATCATACACAGAATCCTCGACTGCTAATTCCCCAGGAGAAGATTCTTCAGAATCATAGCTTCTTGAGAGTTTCCAACTAGTTCCAGAGGGTGAACGCTGACTTTTCTTGCTCAAAGAACTAATTTTCTGAACTGAAGTTTCCCTGTAGTTGATATGAAAAAATATTTACAGTTATGATTCACTTTAACATATTTAACGATTTTAGAGTTTAACGAAATTTTCCGGAGAAAAAACCTCGCATCAGAGCTTCCTCCTCTTGATTCAGGGCTATCATGACTAGCTATTAATCCCCTACCTTGCCTGTCAGGACTCTTTGATGAACTGTGAAACATTTGAAGAAAACTAATTAACATTTTCATGGCAGCAAAGCGCTGGCTGTATTTTAACAACGGATCAGACTACCACCCACACCTGTTTCCACTTGTATTCATCTGTTGCCCACGAGGAGGGGAGCCCGAATTTTTTCCATGGGTTTCAGTTGGTGCAGACTTAATATCTTGTTTTACTGATGGAGAGTCTAGTCTACCACGTCGCAAATCAATTTTTTTACTTTCTTCTTTTTCAATAGAACGGTTAGGTGACCTCTTCAAAATGGTTCTGTAAGAAATGTAAATAAATATATAATGGCACACTTCCTCCAATCATGGCAATTACAATACCATTGCAGATATGAATAAAATCAGCAGATCTTAAGGATTGGCCAAGTTCAGAGGGAATTTGGATCCTGTAACGATATATTTTGTTTGATAATAAATCAGAAACTGAGACAAGGATGGCCTCATCCAAGTATGATTTCGAACATGTTTCATGCATTAAAAAATTGATATGTTATAATATATATTCTATACCACATGATTACACAGAACATAACCGACATTAGTTTGATCTTCATGCCTTTTCCTCGTAATTATCGCTTTCAACCTAATCGTCAGTCACATATAAAATTCGGAACAATTAAGACGCCACTTGTCAGGAATGCAAAATGGGATTAGCCATATAGGAACCAAAATTGGTGCCACAGCTAAACAACAACATAACAACCACATAAAAATTCTTTAAAGCACTAAACACAAAAAAAATCTAGAAGACAATGAAATCTACAAGCTAGAAGTATCCGTGACAGGCCTAATCATCCTCATACCTTCTGACCTCCACCCCAGGACGATTACTCTGTTCCCTGCTCAAACTGCTGTGACTCTGAGATGAACTCCGACTTTGGTTGGTATTATGGCTCCTGCATGAATGCCACTGAATCACATGTTAAAAGCAAAAAAGAAAACAAGAACCACTCATTAAATAAATGATAAAATAAGACTCAAGAATAGAGACCTATTCATTTGTCGTGGGGAACTTTGTGAGTCAGCAGCACGCTGCCTTGGTGAATGTCTCAATGATATCCTGTGGTGTTTTGGTGACCTAGGCTGTGGAGATCTCTTTAAAGGAGATGGTGAATTGTGTTTCATTGGTGATAAAGATATCCGTCTAGAAGGTGATTTGTGATTTGCTGGAGAAGGTGACCTCCGACGGAGTTTTACAGGTGACCTACGACGTATAGGAGATTTCCTCCATGAAGGTGATGGAGATCGATGATGTCGACGAGAAGGTGATTGCCTATGAGAACGTGGTGGTGACCGACGACGTGGAGGTGACCGAGACCGGCGACGTATAGGTGATGGCCGACGAAGGCGAGGGGATGGAGATCGCCGACGCACTCGGACGGGAGACCTACGGCGAAAAGGAGATGGGGATCTATGATGCAAGCGAGGTGAAGATCTTCGCCTTGCATAAGGTGATCTCCGCCTTGAAGCAGGAACCTGAGGTGAACGATGCCGATGAGGTGAAACAGAATATCTTGGCAGAGATCGGCGCCTCCTGTCCTGAGAATGCAAATGCCTTGGAGGACTAGTTGATAGAGATGCGTCCCTTGACTTGCGTCCATCACTGAAAAAGTAAGAGCTTAAGATTGCACGGATAAAGTGATACAACAATCTTCTTGTTTCTTGCCAAAAACATAAAAATCAAATCTCAACAAGTCGAAATCGTGTGAATGTTAATTATGTAGTGGAAATTATGCAATAATTTTCTAGGAAAAACGCAATAATACTGTTACTAAGGCATTAACCTTTGAAGAACTTATGATTAACAGACCACAGATGTCACAGATGACCAGGTGCTACACCAATATTGTCGCAAAGGCAGTGAGAAGGATGACAAGTCAGCAATGGACTACCTTTTCTATAGCTATAATTAACAAATATAAACACGCACAAAGTCTTATCTATATACATATATAGAGAGAGTAAAGGACCGGCTAAAGCACTTATAGCAAAAGTCGCTGATAACGACCATCAATGGGGCTCTGACAATACACCATCTTCTGAGCCACTTGGAATAGACAGAAATAAACACCCAGCATCCAACCAAGAAACTTCACCCCAAATAGCCTTCACTAAGACAAAAAATGGGAACATTGACACTCTCATGTAAAACAGTGACATAAAACCACATAACTAAACAAAGAGAAGCACAACTATGACTCATCAGAGACAATGGTAATGCACCATCGAAGCAGTGTGATTAATGAAAACTAGACTGATATTGGCAAGAACCAAGCATTGACACTCCGATTAATAGCAGCCTGTAGGTATTATAAGGGTTATTTTGGTCACCATTGAAGAATAAATCAGCACATTGGTTTTGCAAGATGCCACACAACATCCAAAAGCATCAGAAAAAGATATTTCACACAATTCACCACGACCAGTGGAATAAAGAAACTAAATTAAATTAAAATAAAATGTATAAGTGTAATAATAATATACTCTGAATAGCTCCTGGAGCGGGAAAATGATCTACTGCGTGACTTAGTAACTGCATGAGAGCCCCTGTAAGATGTACCCAATCAAGCGTCAACTTCGGTATTTATAAATAAAAGGGCACAAAAGTTGAGTTTAAAAAAACGCCCTTACTTTTGAGGGAATGGAGACTTTCCATCTGAATGATAAGAAGGGGAACGCTGCCTGATAAAAAAATCAATTTGGTTAAGACGTTACTAGGGGAAAAACAGAGACAAATACATTATGAACATGAAATGTTTTCCCTTTATGTTTAAGAAAAAAACAGGCAATGGGACAGATCCACCAACTTCCAATCTATTTTTCCTTCTTTATTGTAAAATTATTTTCACTTTTAATCTTCATATCCAACAACTCCTAGAAATCATATTTTATGACATTGTTTCAAAAAAAAATGTTCCACAGAAAAGATCTTGAGATAGTGAATCAACATGTAATGTTGCATAGCCATACAAATATAATGAACATATTCAGATTTTTTTTCCCACCTTATGGAAAGCATCTCCCTAACCCCATGCGTATGATGTTTGGGATGACCTTTGAAAATGTTTATGGTAAAACTTATGAGACGCTTTTTCGTCTTTGTGCTAATATTTTATTTTCGGAATGCACTGTTTACCGGGGGTCCAAATCTGCGACCTAAGGAACTACGCACATAATTCAGAGTCAGATTCTTCCAGCCAGATCCGAGAAATCCAATTACATCCCAAAGATAAAGTCTCCACAGAGACAGAAAACCTTCAAAAGAGAGGAATAGGCCCAAGTCAACCCCCCTCCCGGGACTTTGACCCTTTCCACATGCATCTTGTCATTTTCCCAAGAAAGTTAATAACACAGTTACCAGCATTCAGCCAAGCCAAAAATTAAAGGGCGGGCCGAAGCAATGAGCATCCTGGGTGGCCACATCGCATGATCAGTATCTTCACTTGCCTGGGTGGCCCCATCCTTATAACCCTTAAATAAATAACTGGTTCCTACCTCCATATCAGTGGCTATTTCTCTCTGCAGTCGGATGAACAGATAATGCATTCACGTGTATATAAGAAACACATGCAGATATAGATAACTAGAAACTAAGAAAGCAATGGATGTCCACCTGGGATCCCCACTAGGTCTGCTCGAGGAGGGAACAGCTTTGCACACTATGCAACTAACCAGGAAAGGATTCACAGCAGCATTACCATGTTCCCATCTCACAAGCAATTAGTTTCAACACATATATCCCCACAATGATAAGATACATGAAGCATAGATGCGGGAGAACCGTGTGAGGAAATGACGTTTTTATCTACATTTCAGCAAAACCATAAGTCTGAATCCAAAAGGTTTCCATTCCGAATAGGAGATGGCATTAATTTAGGGTGTTAAAAAAAATGGTTTCAGATATATGATAAAGACGCCCTTGTTTATTTCTAGATTCTTTTCCTGTTTATTTCCCTAGCACCCCAGAAGGGTGCCACATATATTATAAGCCCAAAAAATAGACCCTACAGGATTTCAAAGAACATTCAAATAAAAATAAACCAAAAGTTACTTTTAGGGTAGTTAGTCTCATCATCATGCTCGGCAGCGTGAGATGAATATTCTAAATTTTCACGGGGGTATATTCTGATCTCAGAGAATTTTGTTTTGGTTCTCGTCTGATGATTTGTCCGTTTCCATCATTCATCAATGTTTTATTCATTACCAACGATCCACGCATTATTGCACTATCGAACTGAACATCAGCATAACAAAAATATTTAACAAATACACTGTCCGTTATATGGTTTCTTTAGAAATAAACAGATAATGATTTTATTTCAAATTTAGAAGCAAATAAGAAACAAAAAAATGCCATGGAAAAAATTCAATGAATGACCTGCTCGTTCTCCTTGAGACACGTCTCCGGTCTGTTTCTCTCTCATCCTCAGGGTTAGCAGTAGAAGGCCTCCCCCCTGAATGCTTCAGAAGAGCAGTAGACGCAGCATCCATATGTCTTGTAATATCTGCCTCACCGTCCTACAGTAGTTCGAGGGAAAGAAGGACATGAAGCCAAACAATCGGAGAAGCAGGCTGAATGCCAGGAAAAAAAGCAAAAGCCAGTTAAAAATAGATTCTAATCATAGAATGCAACTCATGCTCAAATAAATAGCCTACCATTCCTTTCAGATTCATTTGAATGGCATCTTGTCCCTCTCTCTCCCTCCTCTTCTGAATTTCCTGAGTTATCCTCTCAGATTCCACCTACAAGAGCAAATAAATAAGTCATAGGAAAACCGTAACGCTGGAAGTACATAACCAACTGGTGATAATGACGTGAAACAGCAACACAAACCATCTTCTTCTTCATTTCCTCCTCCTTTTCATCCAGGAATTGCTGTGGGACACCACTAGCATTTTTCTGAGCGCTCAGTAAAAGAACCCAAAGCTCCTTCATAAATTTCCCCGTATTCTTCTCCATAAAACCGGTGAGCTGTATTTGAATCTGCTTACCATCCACTTCCTGAGACATTACATTCAGTAAAATCAGATAATGCGTACACATGAAAGGAACTTAGATTTCAATAAAAATAGGCAACGAACCTTTGCATCGAGGAGACCATAGACAAAATTAATAAGGACTTCATCTTCAAAACCCAGCAGTTCGGTTACCCTCTTTGCAATCCACGGCTTCATCACGTCCATCTTAACCTTCGTCATATCCACCTGAGAACGAAAAGAATGAGACAAACCGATCCCCGCGAGGAATGAAGAAAGAGCAGGCCGTCATCTCGTCAGTCCCACAAATCATCCCAATTTCACCGGAAAAGGCACAGCCCACCCCGTTCGAGTTCGCCACCATACGGCGAATTCGACAAACTCAATGTCGCATGAAACAAAAGAAGACGCCTGAAGATGATGGTCACTGACCAGGTGATCGAGCTCCTGCGCGAACTTCTGCGTCTTCAGGAGCTTCGCCTGCTTGTTGGAGAAGCGGGTGTCCTGATCGGCCGAGGTGCCCTATGCGTCGAAACAAAAAAAAATACAAAAAAAGAGATTCAGAACCCTAACACGTCCCTTCATGGGAGATCCCCCGCAATAATCGAAGACATGGAAGCCTTGGGAGGAGAGGGCATCCTACCCGGAAGAATCCCCCGGACATCGTTATCCACGGCTGCTGCCGCGTTCACAGACCGAAGCAACAAGCACAGGCACCCCGCGAGTTTCCACTTCTCCGACCCCCGAGGGTTTTCTTCCTCTCGGTGCTATCGTCTCCTCTCGTTCGAACTCCCTTTATACGCGACCCTCCCAGTGCCCAGTGGCCACATCAACACGAATAACCTGATTTTTCACAGAATTACGACAATACCACGCTTCTGCGTCGGTTTCCCTGCCACTTACGTGGCAGCCAATCTGGCGGTCCATCTCATCAGGTCACAGAGAGAGCCAGAGATCAGGCTTCAGACAAATCCCGGCTATTTTTGGCCGCAATTACATCTAGAAAGCTGATCGTAAGCTGAATAATCACGGCGTATTCATCAATCACGACACGATCACCACAAGATAATCAGAAAATAAAATAAAATCTAAACGAGGCAACAAAGCGCATGAAAGTTCGAGACCAAAAAAATTTGCCCATAAATATAACCCCTTTTTTTAAAAGAAAAAAAGAGCAGCAAGCTCAGTTCTCTTTCCTCATGGCAACCCATCTCTCTCTCTCTCTCTCTCTCTCTCTCAAGAGGCCATTTTCGCTGATCATCTTCTTCCTTGGGTGGGTCGGTGGGTCGATTGCTGGGAGGAGCTCAAATTCCATTGTCAGCGCAGAATTTATACACTGGATTCACCCTGAACATCTCCGTCTTCATCTTCGTCAAAGGATCAGCAGAAGCTGTACATCTCGTCTGCATCATCAGCCCAGGATCACTCTTCCTCCTTGACGAAACCATACATCTCCTGCTTGACGTCGTCGTCGTCGTCCTCCTCTTCCTCCTCCTTGTTGCAGCCGTCGTACTCCTCGTCATCGATCTCTGTCGGAGATCGCGCCCGGTGAATCCATCAATCCTGCAAAGGAACCTGACTGGAGAGCTCGGAGATGAATGCGGGCAGAGGGCATACCGGCGCTGAAGAGGGCGTCGTCCTCGTCGGTGTGAGCGGCCTCTGAAGAAGAGGTTGGCTGAATGAGCTCCACCCAGTTGGACTCGTCGTCTTCCCTGGTAAAGAGCCCGGTTCTCTCCACTGTCCAGTCTTCAACGCCGCTGATGGCGTCGACCGAGAGGGGGTCCGTCTGTCTGTTCTTCAGAAGGTGCCTTCAAGAAGAGCTTACTCACTCAGTCGGTTATTTATTCGGTCAACGTCTCTATCCTCATACAAGAAAAATAAGGATAAATTCCTTTTTTAGGAAAAAAAAGTTTTTTTTTTTTGGTGGTAACATAAATTGAGTGCAGACAATTCGGTGATCTCATGAACCACTGGCTTTGACTTGCAAAGGCTTTCCCTTACCGTTGGAATACAGGCTCATCTATGAGGTCAAACCATTAGTTTTGACTTGGGTGGAATAAGCTTCATATTAAAAAAACCATTGGAGAATATATATATATTGCGGTCGTATAGATGGATATAGTCAGCTCAGGTATGAGGTCAACGAAACCAAGAACTCCCCTTACCTTTGCTGCAATCTAAGGTTGTACCGGACATAAATGAGATCACTGAGTCTCTGATGCTCCAAATGGTTCTTTCTTTGGCTGT
Organism: Spirodela intermedia; assembly: GCA_902729315.2. NCBI lineage: Eukaryota > Viridiplantae > Streptophyta > Magnoliopsida > Alismatales > Araceae > Spirodela > Spirodela intermedia. The sequence continues at coordinate 339,458 of LR746266.1, forward strand.
GCATCTGCTCGAAGGGGATGCGGCTTCGCTCGCATCCTCTCGCACTACACGTTTGGCTGAGGATTCTGATGGCCAGGCGAGCCAGGTTCGGGCAACCCCCGCCATATGTTGACCACCATTCGCCTGATGAATTGCCAAAAGGAGAGGCAAAGATCTAAAATAAGCAGAGCAATTGATTGAACTGCAAGCAGACTGCCCGGAAAATAGTAAAAATATATAATTTTTCTGGGAGAAGGGCGGAGGGAGGGTTCAGTCACCGGGGAGCAGGGTGTGCCTGGCCCTGATCGCCATCTTCCTCCCGAAATCCCCAGTCGCGTTCTTGTAGGCGGTCAGTTCCTTGTTGATTTTATCCTGAGATTTCATCTCGGGCACCAGCCTCTCGATGCAGTCCAGCACCCCCGTCATGATCTCGTTCGGGACCTCCCCTTTAATGCGGTAGAAGAACTGAGGGTTGAGGAAGAAGCCTGCAGCCTGGAGAGGGCGCGGCAGCTCCTTGTGCCACCTCCAGTCGATGATGTTCCAGTAGGGCATGTAATCCTTCTTCATCTTCAGCACCCTCCTCATCACCTCCTTCGCCCGGTGCAGACCCCTGTAAATGTAACCCATGGCAGGCCGTTTGATGCTGTCGACCATCCTCAAGACCTGCACCAGGGGGTCCGTCAGCTGAACCAGGGAGTCGACCGACGACCAGAACGTCGGGCTGCATATGAGCTCCGTCATGGCAGCCGCGGCCTCGTTCTTCGAGCACGAACTGTTCTTCCATTCTTCGGAGCCCACCATGCTCGACAGATTCTCCTTCAAACCCGCCATGGCTTTCAGGGTCATGAAGGTGGTGTCAGACGGGCTCCTCCCGGGCCGCACCAGCTCCTTCCCGTCGGTGAACCTCCTCGCCATGTTCAGAACCTCCGCATGGTTGTAGACGAACCGCGTGATCGATCTCGCGTGCTCCAAGATTATGCTTGCGGGTTCCAGCTTCACGATGTCCTCGAGCATGGCGTCAACGCATCGGGAAGCACAGGGCGTCCAGAACATGGACGGGAAGGTCTCGGTCAACCTCTTTCCGGCGAGGGCGTGGGTCTCCGTGTTGCTGGTAACGACCTGGAGCACGTTTCCCACACCCACTTCCTCGACGACGAGCTTGAGCAGCTCATACAGAGCATCTGCAGATGTAACCATCTGCGACGCATCCACCGATTTTAAGAACATTACCCCTTCTGGGCAGTAGACCATGAAGTTTATCAAGGTCTGGTCCGCCTCCGTCGTCCACTCGTCGGCCAGAATGGAGCACCCTGTTCGCGTCCAGGTCTCCTTGTAGAAATCTACAGTGGCCTTCATTTCCTCCACTGAATTCTTCAGTACCCACCCGCGGAGGTCGTGGTACGAAGGAGCCTTGAAGCTCGGGCCGGCGGCGGCAATGGCGTCGATCATCGGCTGGAAATGGGCGGAGTTCACAGCATCCAGTGGGACCTCCGCTTCGTAGAGGAACCGGCCGATGGCCAGGCACACTTGATCTCCGTCCACTGTTCCCCCCAGGTTAGCTCTTGCGAACCCATTTTCCTTCAATGGAGGAGACAGGTTCTTGGCCGCCCTCCTCCTCTTCCTCTCGTGGGTTCTGGCGACGACTTCCTCCTCCCTCTTCTCCAGTTGCACCGCCTCCGGCTCCACAGAAATCGGCATGGCCACCAGCTGGAGCCCCATCTCTGCTTCAGAATGGCCGTCAGCGGTGTCCGCCGGCTTCACAGGGTTGAGCTTCTTAACCTCCTCCGCTAACTTCTGCTTCTTCCTCCTCCTCATCACCACCCCGTCCAGGCTCTGCTGCATCGCTCGGCGCACCTCCATGCTGACCTTGGGGCAGCTCGAGGCGTTGCCCTTCTGGCAGGCGAGGTGCTCCTTGATGCGGTGGATTCCTCCCCCTGAGAACAGCTTGTGGCAGTACATGCACCTGAGATGGATCCTGTCTGCCCTCTTGATCATATGGCAGTGCTTCCACGCCGGGTCGTGCTTCTGCGAGCTCAGGGGAAGAATGATGTCCGGCCCAGGTGACGAAGCCATGTCGACCTGCAAAAACACAACCGACGAACGGTCACCACCCTGCAAGAAATCACAGCTGAGCTCCCCACGAAGCCCTCCAATGGCGGAATCTCTCGGATTCACCCTCTTCTCTTCTCCTCCGCGACAAGAACCAGGAATCAAACTCCCCCCCTTCCCGGTTGAATCGACGAAAACAGCGCATATATCAGAGAATTAGGTCAATGAAGCAAGCCACGACCGAGCATACTCAGACCTCCGGACAATGCCGAGCGGAAACAACAGCAAGAGAATTCAGAAGAACCCCATGTACGGACAATGCGTCGGAAACTAAACAAGCGACTGAGAGAAGCACGCCATGGAACTGCCCGCGGCTCCCCACAAGGGCACCGAGAAAGAAGGAAATCCGGTCGGAGGACGAAGAGGCCGGCCATGGAACAGGACGACCGTGCGCTCGTCGGGGGTTTTAAGAGGGAAGAAACCGGGAAATGGAGGAGGAAAAATGTTGGGTTTTTCTCACTCGGGGCCTGGCGGGCGAAGGCGGTCGCTCCCAATGTCCCCGCGGCGAGCCGCAGAGAACCAGAAGAGGGCGATCTGGAGCGGTCCGGCTTTGGGTCGGCGTATTATAGCCGGGAAGGAAGGGAATAGGGTTGTGACCGGGCGAGCCGGTCAGGCCGCCAGGGGGATAGGGGTAATTTCCGACCCGGTCGTTCCCTGGTTTTCCGGCTCTTGGGCTGTCGACCGCCCAGTTGGGCCCGTTGACCGGGAGAAAACCGGAGCTCCCGGTTGCTTTGGCGGCGGTTCGGATTCCGGCCGGCCGTCGCCCCGGGTCGGACCAGCCGGCGGCGGCCTGCGCTGCGCGGTCGATCTTCCTTCTCCTTCCCTTGAACCTGATCTTCCCCGCGGGATTTGGGTTTTCGTCTCCCGCCCTTTTGCGCGGCGGACGGAGAGGCGGCGAGGGCTCTTCCTTCTGCATCCCTCCGTGTGTTTTCCTGGGGGATTGGATCGCCTCAGCACAGATTGCCGGCGATCCCTGCGACTGTTCCTCCGGCTCCTGGTTAGGGTTTTTGATGCTCCAAAATGGTGGGTTTTTGGTTCGGTGATAGGGGTTGTGGACGCGGAAAAGTGTTATCAACGTGTTAGCTCAGGGTGCAGGTTGGATCTGGAAGGAACCGCCATCTGGATCAATCCTTCTGGTTATAAGGCGACTTCTGCATTTTTATTTATTTTGTTTTTATTTTGTAAATCGAGGGAGGTTTACGACGATTATAGGCTGAGGCTGTCAAAAGCCGATAGTTCTGCAGCGCTGTTTTGAATCGTTCATCCCTAAATTTTTGCTCGATTTAGGCAATTATTTGATGTACCGAGTGAGTGTGCACTGAGTGGAGTGCAAAAATCTGATGCAAATTTGGCGAATGTGTCGGGAATTTCGGTTGAATTCCATGACTATTTGTACCCAAAATGATCATCTCGAGAATGCTGATTGGCCCTAGACCATATCTACTCCCAAAGTAAGGATATGATCCTACTCGATAGAAGACCATAGCAAACTCCTTGTTGCGTTAGATGTCAGGCAGCTTTCTCATGCTCTTCAGGTATTTGGTTTTACTGTGTCCTTTTTCGGACCTCAGATTGAACAGGTTGAGGTTATTCCTCTGATTGAGAATCTTTAAGCTTCTAAGAACGATCCAGATTAGTAACTGATCTAAGAACGCCTAATCTTCCTTACGCAGACTCCTGCATTTTTATTTTTACATTTTTTTTCGATTCCCTATAGTTTCTCATGCATGTCAGTGATCCGTATGCATATGCCTGTTTATGTATAGAGCCCTCGATTTCAGAATGGTGTTATTCTGGTTTCATTTTGCAGTGGCCATTATCCTTCTACAGCAATGTTCCTGTTCCACATATAAGTAGAGATTACACATCTGAGCCATGGCACTCTGACACATTGGGATCTCCATTCACAGTTCATATGATTTTGACTACTTGGAAAGCGGGAAGAGTCCTAAGATTTTTTATTTTTTTTGGGGTACATATTTACTGCTGACCAATTCGGCCCTCTTAAACGCTTTTGCTTATGAATTTTTCTCATTTTAGGAGTGTCCCTGGTCTTATTGGCGCACACAGATCTTGCACCTTACCGTAGCAAATAATGTATTCTTTTGAAATTAAATTGGTTCAGACTGGTCTTAGTCTCTACTGTTCTATCAGTTCCTCGTAAAGGCCCTGTGATTTTTCATCAGACACAGCTAATTTAGAACGAAGACCCTTCGTGTTTCCTTTGAGAGCCAGGTTCCAGTTGGTGGTGCAAAGCCTCGGACATCGTCAATCAATAGACTTGAAATTATATTAATTATCTCTTTTTGAGGTATGAGTCGATGAAAATGATTTATTGCTTGTTTCAATGTAGATTGCGGGATGTCCATTGCCGGATCCCAATATATCTGCTTCTCCTGTGTTCATGGCTCCAAGGATGGCTTTCACTATGACCCACGTTGTTAAATGCCATGAATGCCAGCTGTTGCTTCCTTCTGTTGCCATCTGGTACGGGCTCTAGCAACTCTCTAGTATAAAAAGTCACATGCTAGACCAGTGGATGTCAGATCACGGAATCCGTTAAGAAGCTTCTGGTTGTGGTGCTGAGGTTATGATGAAACAGTATGAACTGAAGTTATCCACAGACCCTCCGAGTGGAACATTAGAAGCACATTAATGAAGCTAGCCTAGCACAAGATCAAGCAATATTTTCCCTGGTTGACTAAAATTTACCTTGCTTAGATGTAGATTCCTGCAATTACCTTTGGGGGATCTGGATTATTTATTTTATCTGGGTTCATAAGTTAGTTCCCCATGAGATCTAAATGCTCAACTTTAACCTTAGTTTTTTCACTTAGATCATCAGATTCTGTCAGAGAAATCTTCCTCTTTTCCACTCCTTTCTCTTCTATCCTCCTTTGTCATGGGCGGTCTGGAATCCTGGCTCATTCGGTTTCCTTCCTTTGTGCTTCCCAACTCAGAAGCCCAGAAAGTCTCCTATCTGTGGTTGAATTCTTTCGAAGACATTCCCCCGGTGGACCTGAAACTGATTTTCCAAGCTTTCCTCTGAGCTTCATCTATGATCCCCAGGTATGTTTTCATATTCTTTGAGACTGCTTCAATGAAATCTGTGGGCAGACTGATGGCCTTTGACTTTGGCAGAGAGGAGAGGAGTTGCAGGTGTTCTGGTCATATGAATGAATGAACCAGTAGCATTCCACCCTGTTCTGCACAATCTTGATCTGGTCTCTGGGCTTTCATTTCCTTACGTGCTGAAGCTCTGAAGACTTTTTTTCTCCTAGCAGGAGATTGTTCTCAAATTCTTTCTGGAACAAACACTTCACATCTCTCTCTTTCTCTCTCTCTCTCTCTCCCTCTCTCTCCCTATATATATGTGTGTGTGTAGCAATCTGTCTATCTGGTCAAGGGGCACACGGAAGCACATACGGTAGACCCAGATCCTTGTGTTTAGATGTTTTTCTCTGCTTGAGATTTTTTCTGGGCGGTGCCTCCCTGTCCCTCGCGACTTCTTTGAAGAAGCTTCAGATGCGGGGCTGATGGGAGTTGGGTTAATGAAGCCCCTCGTGTCCCCGGACTTCGGCTGCGGCGTCTCCTCGTTCTACGTTGACCCTCTTTCCAGCGTAGAACCCCTCCGGGGGCCCACCGTCATTCCTCCTCGGTCGTCACAAAATATCATCAAATTAATCATTAATAATAATACTATTAATAATATATTACAATAGTAGTTGAGATCGTTATGACTTTCGCACTGGATATTCCAAGTGATCGATGGATTAATCGATCTTACGGTCCTTTGGTCAACGGTCCGGGGTTTGCCGGTGGAGGAAGCAATGGAGACTGAGCACGGTGTGAAAAAGGAACGAGCTTTCGGAGTTCTTTGGACCCACCGCCATGGAAATAATAGTCAGGGAGGGAGGGCGCTGACTTGTGGGGTTCCCCGTCGGACACGGGGACGATGCATATCACGTAGCATCCGTCGTTATGCGGAGGCGACGGCCGCGGTCAAGGGTAGGCAAACCACCTGGAGACACTGGGGGTCCGTGGACCGCGTTGAACACTGCCTCAGACGCAGGCCACCTGAGGAAGATGGCGGCGAAGATACGCCTTTCCAAGAAGGGACGGGAGGGGAGATCGGTGCAGGTCACTAACACAGGGTGGCCCACCTCAAGCGTGGCGTACTACGCAGCTCGGCGGTGGTTGCGAGCAGTTAACCGGCCATCTTCCCCCATCCTGGCGTGAACTGGTCAGCTTCCTCCTCCCTTCGATCTCCTCTTAAAGTGATAGCGTGCCTTCCCTCTTTCTCCCCATAAGAATCAGAAAAAAAAGTAATAGCCCGCTTCAAGTGAGGGAGGGAGAGAGGTAAGGGCGGAGGATGGGGAGAGAAGTGGTGGCGGAGCTGGAGGGGACACTTCTCAGAAGCCCCGATGTTTTCCCGTACTTCATGCTGGTGGCCTTTGAGGCTTCTGGGCTGATCAGATTCGCGCTCCTGCTGCTTCTGTGGCCAGTGGTCCGTCTGCTCGGCGCCGCCGGCCGTGGGGACCTCGCGCTGCGCGTCATGGTCTTCGTCGCCGTGGCCGGCGTTCGGGAGGCGGAGATAGAGGCGGTGGCGAGGGCCGTCCTGCCCAAGTTCTTCCTGGACGACGTGGACATGACGGCGTGGGGAGTTTTCAGCACCTCCTCGGAGGAGAGACGGGTGGTCGTGACGGCGCTGCCGCGGGTGATGGTGGAGATGTTCGCCAAGGATCACCTCCGCGCCGACGAGGTGGTTGGGGCCGAGTTGCATGTCCACCGCGTGGGGATCGCCACCGGGTTCCTCAAGAACGGAACCGACTCTCTCTCCCCTTCTCTCTCTAAGAAAGGCGAGAGACCCAGACTAGGGATTGGCCGACCGTCCTCGTCTTCCTCCTTCCTGTCGCTCTGCGAGGAGCAGCTTCATCCTCCGTTTCTCGCGCAGGAGAAGACCCTGCCGGAGCCCCGTCCGCTGCCGGTCATCTTCCACGACGGGCGCCTAGTGCCTCGCCCCACGCCGGCCATGGCTCTGCTCATCATCCTGTGGATACCCATCGGCGTCCTCGTGGCCTTCGTGCGCATCCTGGTCGGCATCGTCGTGCCGCTCAGGCTCACCCCGTATCTGGTCCGCCCCTTCGGTGGCGAGCTCATCGTGCGGGGCCGCCCGCCGCAGCCCCCGACCAGCGGCACCGGCGGCGTGCTCTTCGTCTGCACCCACCGCACCCTCATGGACCCCGTCGTCCTCTCCATGGTCCTCGGCCGCAACGTCCCCGCCGTCACCTACTCCATCTCCAGGCTCTCGGAGATCCTCTCCCCGATAAGAACAGTGCGTCTGTCGAGGGACCGGCAGGTGGACGGTGACCGTATAAAGGCGGAGCTCGCCATGGGAGATCTTGTGGTCTGCCCGGAGGGCACCACGTGCCGCGAGCCTTTCTTGCTGCGATTCTCCGGGCTGTTCGCGGAACTGACGGACAGGATAGTGCCGGTGGCCATGAACTACCGAGTAGGGTTCTTCCATGCGACGACGGCGAGGGGGTGGAAGGCGATGGACCCCATCTTCTTCTTCATGAACCCTCGTCCTGCTTACGAGGTCACCTTCCTGAACCAGCTGCCCGCGGAGGCCACCTGCTCCGCCGGGAAGAACCCCCACGACGTCGCCAACTACGTGCAGAGGATCCTCGCCTCCACGCTCGGCTTCGAGTGCACCAATTTCACCAGAAAGGACAAGTACAGGGTGCTCGCCGGCAACGACGGCATGGTCTCCTCCCTGGTCGCCTCCGCAACGATCGAGGACCGCTTCAGGAGGCTCCTCGGCTTCTTCTTCCTTCATTGATTCTCTCTCTCTCTCAGCATCTCCGCCATTGATGGGAGCCTGCGAGTAGACGGGGACCTTGCATACCCAACAATCCTCTCATCGAGTGAAGCTTTCTGCTGGGATCCATCTTACTCCCCTCTCCGGGGCGGAGGGCGTTTGTCTCATATTTCTTGTATACTTTATTTATTGTCAATTTTTATGAATTATTATTTTCCGGGGTTCAACTATTGGGCTCACATGCGGACACAAATGGCGACGGCCCATTAATAGGATGGCCCATTAATAGGATGGCCCATTAGTCTCACCGGAACGGACAGTACCCCCCCTCGTCGGCCCTACCTTTTCTCTCTTCTCCCATTGGCTGTCGTGAGAGGCCTACGGGGCCCACCAACGGTAGGCCCCTTCTCGCCCCCCGGGGGAGGGGTGGGCGTTGAGGTGGGGTTCGTCCCACTTTTCTCCTTCCTTCCAGCATCTCTCTTCCTTTCCTGCTCTTTCGATCCATCCTGCGACTCCATCGCCATTTTCTCTCTGGTTTCTAGGGTTTGTTCCTCTGAGGGGATCCATCCATTCCCGGCCGGGGTGGGGGGAGGGGAGGGGGGGGAAGGATCTTATTCCTGGCTTCTTCGTCGGATTTCGTATCCCCCTGATCGTCTCCCTGCTTCTTATCTCCGCCCGCACATCAAAATCGTGGTCTGGAGAGAAGGAGAGGCTCCTCTCCGGAGGAGGACTCTCGCCCCGACCGACGGCGAGGGAGGCTTCGATGTCTTCCGCCGGGGGGGAGACGAGGACGGCCGGCGGCGCCGGCAGCGGAGGCGGATCGGCGTCGTATTGGTGCTCCCGCTGCTGCAGGTTCGCCAGGGTGATGACGCGTGGAGCTCTCGTCTGCCCGGAGTGCGATCCGGGCTTCGTGGAGGGAGCCGAAACGCCACCCCAGATCTCGTCCTCCTCCGGGGCCGGCGGATTCGCCACAGACGTGCTCCACAGCACGTCCAGCCCCGGCGCTTCCCCCCGCCGCCGCCGTCATCACGATTTAGGGTTCCGCCGGGGAGGGCGGACTTCTACCGTCGATCGCTCGCCCTTCAATCCGGTCATCGTCCTCCGCGGCCCCTCTGAAACTGGCAACGATGGCGGCGTTGCAGATGGCGCCGCCGGTGCCTTCGAGCTCTACTACGACGAAGGTGCAGGCACTGGGCTGAGGCCCCTTCCGGCCAGCGTATCGGACTTCCTCATGGGGGCGGGCTTCGACCGCTTGCTGGACCAGCTCACGCAGATCGACACCAACGGGCTTGGAGGAAGATGGTGCGATCAACCGCCGGCGTCGAAGGCCGCCGTCGAGTCGATGCCGACGATCGAGATCTCGGAAAGCTACGTTAATCTGGATTCCCACTGCGCCGTCTGCAAGGAACCCTTCGAGATGGGGACGGAAGCCCGCGAGATGCCCTGCAAGCATATATACCACCATGGATGCATCTTGCCATGGCTATCTCTGAGGAACTCCTGCCCTGTTTGTCGCCACGAAATGCCCCCGGATGTGCCGGTTGGAAGGGCTCCACAGGAGGCAGTGGACGGCGGCGAGGAGGATGGCCTGGGGCTCACGATATGGAGGCTTCCCGGCGGCGGCTTCGCCGTCGGCAGGTTTTCCGGCGGGCGGAGGGCCGGAGAAAGGGAGCTTCCTCTGGTTTACACAGAGATGGATGGCGGATTCAACGCGAGCGGCGGCGCCCCCAGGAGGATATCTTGGACCTCCAGAAGCAGTCGCACCAGGCAAAGCGGACGGGTGAGGCGTGCCTTGGGCAGATTCTTCTCGTTCTTTGGGCGTCTGCGGTGGTCTTCCTCTGCAAGAACCAGCCATGGTTGGACCTTTGAAGAGGTTCGATAGCGGGAGTCTCACTGCGATCTCAAGTGGGTGGTCAATCCCCCTCCTCTCTACAGCTGTGTCCCAATCCTGAAGCGCAGTCGATATCTTCTTCCCTGGATCGCCGTGGAAGGTGAAGAGAACAAGGGTTTTGACAGGAGCAATGGCCGCGCTCCTCTGCATCGCTATCGAATTGCGAGGAAGAAGAAGAAGAAGAAGAAGACGAAGACAGAGAGCTGCGGATGGCTCGGACCCGTCGGCCAGGTAACACTCCTACCATTCAGAGGCTGATACCTTATCGTTTCTCAAGATCACAAGCCCACCCCTTTCTTGTTCGCACATTTGTACTGTAGATTAAACGGATGGATGCCCATAAATTCTTGCAGAGAGTGCCCCCCCTATTATTGATTCTTGCTGTTCTTCGCTCACCCTCAATCACGAGCAAGAATCGTGCTTGAGACTGTGAGAAGACCCCGTGGGGGATCAGAGAGAATCATCGAGTTTCCTCGGATGACCGATGGTCCGCATGAGAGAGAGGTAGAAACGGAGGGTTGAATCTCCGCATCCCGTGTTACTGCGAGCGCCCACCGGCAAAGAGGCGGAGTGGTTGAGACCTTCCTGTCCTGAGGCCACTAGCTCGAGCTAGAAAAAGGAGCTGGACAGCGAGTGATATCTCCAACCCAACCTAATTAGGGATTTTAAGAAGACAGATCTATGTGAACATCCTCTCTCTCTCTCTCTCTCTCTCTCTCTCTCTCTCTCCTCTCTCTAGATATATGTGTCCTCTGTAAAGACGAGCGCTTTATCTCCCCCCTTCTTCACCTCTTTTCCTCTTTAGAAAGGCTGCGCTTACTGGGTCGGTCCTAGCTTTTGCTTGATGGAAAACTTGTAACATCTGGACACTCTCTTTCTCTCTGTCTCTGTCTCTGTTTCTGTCTGTCTGTCTCTCTCTCTCTTCTGGTTTTAAGTGATGTTGGCGGTAGGGGCGACGGATTGTGCGGACGGCGGTGGGCTGCGCGCATTTGCCGCGCTCTCGTGTTGCGCAGCGCTCCACGTAGTTGGTTTCTCTCTCTGCGTCACTCTCTCTCCTCCCTAGCGAGGACATTTTTTTCGCTATCTCAAAAATCATGCCAAAGTTGGGGATTTTTTTCTCCACTGCCCGAATTTATCCCAATACATGTGGACTTCTTCGTCGAATGACTGGGAAACACGTGTCTCTACCTTATCCGAATTCAGCACATGGCTATTTCCGTTAAGGAAAATCCACGCTAAAAAATACTTCAATAAATAAGATGTAAATAAGCAGGCTGGAACAAAGTCCAGCAAACAATCGAATTGATCATTGGATTTCCCCCCTGGCCCACGACCCACAAGCCCATAATGGTTTCACTGGGCTGCATTGCTCGGTCCAGACTCGAATCCTTTCGGCCCACTTCGTATGGATAAGCAAGAGGCCTCTGGGTCTCAGTGAAAAACGTTTGAGCGAGGTCAACTTTCGTTGGTGGCCCCTTCTGATCCTGCCATCTGTATGTTGATCCAAATTCCTCTGGTCTTCCATCGTCCACGACAGAAATTCAGAGAAGCTTCCGCGCCTGACACCGTGGCTATCGGGTCGGGCCGGCCCGATGATGTTGACCCCGCCTCCTTATCCAAGAGATTCGGCCTGACGTGCCCTTATCCTCTGCTCCGACGCCCGATGCCTACCATAAGACAGCGGCAAGCCCATCTCCACGAAGGGTAGAGAGAGAGAGAGAGAGAGAGAGAGAGAGAGAGAGAGAGAGAGAGAGAGAGAGAGAGAGAGAGGGTGTAGAAATGGCGTCTTCAGCTGCTCAGCTCACGTCGTTGAAGTTCCACTGCGGCTTCGCCGGCGGGAGGCCCGCTGCGCCGCCGGCCACCGCCGTGAGTGTCGCGCCGCCGTCGAAGGGGAGGAAGGTGCGGTCGGCGGTGGTGGTGGCAGCGGTGGGTGACGTATCGGCGGAGGGAACCACGTACCTGGTGGCCGGCGCCATAGCGGTGGCGCTCGTGGGCACAGCGTTCCCCATTCTCTTCTCCCGCAAGGACCTGTAAGATCCCCCCTCCCCCCAATCCTCTTATCTCTCCTCATCCCCAATCTCGGGGAGGACTGGATCTGGGCCTTTAATCGACCTATGTGGTCGTATTGGATCATAATGGGCCGTGTGCTGCAGATGCCCGGAGTGCGACGGGGCCGGGTTCATCAGGAAGTCGGGAGTGACGCTGCGGGCCAACGCGGCACGCAAGGACCAGGCCCAGATCGTCTGCCCCAACTGTAATGGGCTCGGCAAGCTGGGCCAGATCGACAAATGATCTGCCTATATTCCTTGGCTTACAAATGGGCCGACTTGTGGGTCTCATAGAATCTCCTCTCCTCCCCTCCCCCTCCCCTCCCTTTCCTTGCTGTATCCGTACCGGTCAGTCTGTATCATGAGCACGTGGTTCTTTGTTGTTAGTTGGCCCATTTGGGTCGAAACCACCCAATTTGGGCCAACTTATATAAAGTCCACTGGATTTAGCCCATTTTAAAATTATGGCCCATAAATAAGTGTTTTGGGCCGTGCGATCAAAGATGCGAAGTAATACTTGGGCCCATTTAGATACCCTGGCGGAGGACCGTTTGTAACGTGGAAGGGATAGTTTGACCAGAGTTTTTTTCGAGCTGCCTAGCGTCTTGTCCCCCACTCCCCTCTCTCTCTCTCTCTCTCTCGCTCCGTTCCCGCGGTATAGAGAGGTCTCGCCGCCGAGAGGTCAGCAGCTTTCAAGGGGGAGGAAGGCTCCATTTCCGGGTCGAGTTGGTGAGTTCTTCTGTACCTTTGCGTTCATGGGATCGTTCGCTCGCATGCATTCGGCGGCTGAAGCTTCCCCAAGTTTGGATGAGTGTAGAGGCGGAAATCATGGTCTAGATCGCTAGCTAGGGCTCACATTTTCTGTTTTCTCCGAATGCGCGGCCGATTGTGGGCGGTGAGCTTGCCCGTTGCCGGAAAGCTTTGGGTCCGTGTGCCCATTTAGCTGAGGATTTTTTCTCTCTATTTTTCTTAAATGTTCAATGTGTTTCTTCCCGGTGAAGTTCGGGAGCACACGGCTTCAAACTCTGTGAAGGGATCTTTCAGGAACCCATGAGTTTCGTCTTTCGGGGAGCGAGAGGAGAAATCGGGGGTGAGTTCTCCAGATTCCTGCGGGAGAGGCGCGCAGCGGTAGTCACTCTCTCGCCGTACATATAATTTGGATCGGAATCCAATTCATCGGTGCTGACAATGCCCCTCTCACTTCCTCAGCGTCTCCATGACGGAGGTCACCCCGTGAGTGCCAACTCAAGGGTGTTTCTCCTCACAGGTTTCTTCCTCTCCAGCTATGTTTCGGATGGTTCCATTCATGGATGGCTGAATCCGCTTTTTCCTGCAGTTCTTCTGTTGTTCGTGGTCCTGAACTCCCACCAGATTTCGCCTAATTTTCTGGTACGTGATGGTTTCTTTTCTCACGGTGGGCTAAATCCGGTAGGTTTCCGGTCAAATTGCCAATTTTTCTCACTGGGTCCTCGCGCTTGCAGATTTGGTTGCTGCTGAGCGCTTTTCTGATGGCCACCGCCATCCGGATGTGCGCAGCATGCCAGCAACTCCACGCGCAGGCTCAAGCTCATGCAGCCGTCGCAGCCGGTGGGCTCCTCGGGCATGCCGAGCTCCGTCTGCAGATGCCTCCTGCCGCAGCTTTCGCCGCCAGCGGGAGGCACCAAGGCCTGAGGCTCCAGCTCGCCCTTCTTGATCGCGACTTCGATGATTTAGGTGTTGTGGCTTATTCTCACAATTTTCAACCTCATGGCGCATCTGTTTCTAAGCTAACCCACACAATGCCGCGTGAATTCTAAGTTTACTGGTCTTCCGCTCATTCTGGGGGTAGATTACGACGCTTTGAGAGCACTGGACGCTGGTAGTAATGCTGCTGCTCCTTCCATGACCGAGGAAGAGATCGATGCTCTTCCCGTTCGCGAATACAAACTTCGGCCGGATGATGGGTCCGCTGGTTCGCAGCGGTAAGCTGGATTGATCTCCTGCTGCAAATCACCCATGAAAGCCCGTCCCTTTCCTGCGATCTTTTATTTACTGAGCGAAAATTTATGTTTGCTGATGAATCTGAAATCCTCTGTTGTGTGGTCAGTGGCGGGGCTTCTCTGCAACGAGCAGCGCCATCATCATCAGCATCCTCTTCTTCTTCTTCTCCTTCTCTTGTAGCCGAGGTACCCCATCCCCGGAATTCAGCTTTGCCCCAATCATGCATGAAGCGTTGTGTGTCTGTAGACTGTGTAATTGAGCATCCATAGACCAGCGAAGTCACCAGGAGCAAGTATCTGAATCACCTTCTAGAGGGAAGGATCTTTCTTTCATGATAAAGAAGCACCTAGAGGAGCCCTTTCCGATCGTCAAAAAAATCGATTTAATTGCCCAGGTCAATCGAAGATGCACGTTTTGCAAATTACTACCCTCAATTGGATATCAACACTCACGTGACCTGATTTTCCGAGTGATATGGCTGTTTAATTGAATAGAGACGAATAATGGACATGGAAAATATTGAGTGTATAGGAATATATTGTGCATTTTTTTCTGGACCGCCTGGTCTTTGCTTCGTTTTCTTCCCGCAGGAACCTTCTGTTGTCATTTTTTTGCTCGGTTTTGAGAGGCGTTTGCTCTTTAATAATATTTCTATTTTTTTCGGAGTAGAAGGAACATGATGCTGCAAAATCAGAGAGAGATCGCCGAAGCCCTGCAGATGAACTCACTTGTAGCGTTTGCTTGGAGCAAGTTTATGCTGGAGAATTAGTCCGTATCTTACCATGCTTACATCAGGTACTCCCCCCATAGTTTTTGGTATTGTGGAAGGTCAATTCGAAAGCAGGAGACGATCCAAGATGAAGATAGTAAGCACCAATGGTTCAATCATTCCTGGAGTGTAGTTAATCTCTGTTCATTCCAATTCATTAAAGATGCATCATATGACAATGTTAAAGGTTTTATATATTTTTCTTGAAATTGCAAAAAGAAAAAATATTGGGAATTTTCTTGAAATTACCCCAACAATCGAAGAGAAAGAGAACAAGTACCCATATCTTGTTTGATTGGCTTTTTCCTGATTCTATACATTCTTTTTAGGGTTTTTCTTTAGCTATCCAACAATCGGAGAGAGAGAGAGAGAGAGAGAGAGAGAGAGAGAGAGAGAGAGAATAAGTGTCAATAACTTGATCCCTCCTTGAGTGATCTCTCGAGGATTATGGGGTGGAATGGGGGGAGGTTCCTGATATTTCCTGATTATAGATCTTTTGAATGAAGTTGTTTCTACTAATGTGCTGCGCTTACAGTTTCATGTGGCCTGCATCGATCCGTGGCTGCGACAGCAGGGAACTTGCCCCGTCTGCAAATATCGGGCCGCCCGCCGGTGGCAGGACAGCAGCGGAAGCAGTGAAGCGGACCCATCTTTCATGGTTTAATGTACGGTACAATTCCAGAGGTTTGTTTAAAGCTTCGTCTAATGGCGTTGGTTTAGCCTTAAGATCTGACTAAATCATCAGTCCGCCGTCTTCTCCAGTTCTTGACGGTGGGCCTAACCATGGTGTAGAATTTAGAACCAGTGGAGATGGAGAGATGGAGAGAGAGAGAGAGAGTATCTCTCCTAGTGTAGAACGCCCGTTTGACAATGGCGATTATAAATCCCGATCGTATGGTGAATTTGTTGGATCTTTGTTTCACTTGTCCTGATCTTTAGGAAGAGTTGATGCTAATATCACTTGACTCTCTCTCTCTCTCTCTCTCTCTCTCTACCCCTGATAAGAATCGCTCCAGGGTCCCAATGGGCTGTGCCGGGCCCTGTCCGTGGAGACCCTGTGCCCATGGGGACCCTGGAGTGATTCTTATCAGGGGTGGAGAGAGAGAGAGAGAGAGAGAGAGAGAGAGAGAGAGAGAGAGAGAGAGGAGAAGAGAGATGCAGGCAATCTCCCGCAGGTACCGGGGCCTAACTTGT